>OY723396.1:10559812-10945284 GCA_963210295.1 Ophion ellenae
GGTGGGGTATATTGCGTATAGCAAAACTTTCAATCGCGTTTTTCTCGAAACGACTCTATCGACCTGCCCGGAATCAGAACTCTAGCTATCATTGTCCGATTTTCAATTTTGAAAAACCAACTTTCCCGTAACTGCAGTAGCTATCGTTGTACGTAGCCGGTATTTTAAATTTAGTACTTTTTAAGCCCCCGAATATAAGTAAAAGTTTCGCCAATATTATACCTTTTTTTTTAACACGCGCCATTTTGTGTACATTTTTTCTCGAAAAACAGTTACGTACAACGAGTACAAAGTTTATTATCTACATTTATGTAGATAATAAACTTTTTTATTTTTATTTTTCAGACCAACAATTGTCAATTTGTCGATTCGGCCGTTGAACCCATTTTTTATACAGAGGTTCTATTATGCCTCAATAACGTTGTTGATTCTTATTTTTTTTGTTCATACAAATTTACACGATGTGAGTTCGATGTACGCTTAATAACATACTATATTTCGCAATCCCAAATAAATAATTTCGTAGACAAAAAAAATCGGAAAAAAGACCTTTTTGCAGCCCTTCACAGCGGTGTCCTCCTTGGCAGGAGGAAATTATTGACGTTGTATCAAACACATGTGCGATTGCCATTTTGGAGGGGCAAATGTTGCGATTTATCCGGCCTTTGCTATGCGTGGCGATGGGCGATGAGGCTTTGTTGCATTTTCTTGTGGATGAGCTTTTTCCAATTAAATTAAAATGCCGTGCGAATCATTTTTTAATATGACGAGCGGAGAACAAACACGAAGAATAGTTATTATTTGGGCTTGTTTGGCCCAAACGCAAATAAACTTACAAGGAGACGGCACGACCGTGGGGTCGGGAATTTGGCCGAATTTTTTTGTGGTGAAAGAGGACCCCTAGCACCTCACGTGGTTAAAGTAGTAGCACGCACTACTCGGAAAATTCCGAGAAAAATCGATTCAAAGTTTCTTAGGCGCCTTATGAGTTTAAAATGTCAGGCACTTGTCGAGCCGCCGTCTAGTCTAGACGGTTAGGGCTCGGTCTTTTGCGCCGGAGGTCTCGAGTTTGATACCTCCTTCGGATCTTATTTTTTTTCTTTTTTTTTTGTTATCCCAACAATTTTTCAAAACGTTTCTCATCCCTACATTATTTAAAAAAATTTAATTACAATTTTTTTTAGTTTTCAAAAATTATTTTCTTTTTTGTTTCCAATAAAACAATTCATAACGGTGTTTTTTTTATTTTTCATTGTAAAGTATATGAGGAGGAACATTGGGTTTTTAATGATTAAGTCGATTAAGAAAAATTCAATTTTTATTTATATAATAATTATATATAAAAACCGCAGTGATAATTATCGTAGAAACAAACAAAGCAATAATTTTTGCGACATCTTGCGCAACACATAAAAGCGGATTTTTTACAATCGCAGGGAGTTTGCAATACATCCGTACAAAACATGTCCCATTAACATTCATGAAAATGTTTCTAGTAACTGATAACTTTTAGGCAAACCAGGCGTATTGAATCATGTCTCGGAATATTGGTGACGATAATTGATGGTGAATTATTGAATGGATTTTTATACAATCTTCCCGGGAATTAATTTCACGATTCTGCTCTAACAATTCCCTGCAATTTACTAGAAACATTTTCATGAATGTTAATGGGACATGTTTTTGTAAGGATGTATAGCAAACTCCCTGCGATTGTAAAAAATCCGATTCGCGATATGGGACGACTGAGTGCGCGTGAAAAATAACGAAATCGAGATATGGGACGATTGAGTGCCCGTGAAAAACGACGCAACCGACCCAACCTCGAGCCAGCGTCTCGCCAATCACATTCTACCATTGGCCGATGAACGGCAGCACTACCGGCTTAGCGTTGCGCCACGGTAGGAGTGATCTCTTCGGCCCAACGCTGGCATGTACTGTTGGCCAATAGTAGGCTTACCGGGAATCCTAACAGTTGGCCGGGTATTGGCCCAACATTGGTCTCGTGAAAAACGACGCAACCAACCCAACCTCGAGCCAGCGTCACGCCAATCACATTCTACCATTGGCCGATGAACGGCAGCACTACCGGTTTGGCGTTGCGCCACGGTAGGAGTGATCTCTTCGGCCCAACGCTGGCATGTACGGTTGGCCAATAGTAGGCTTACCGGAAATCCTAACAGTTGGCCGGGTATTGGCCTAACATTGGGCTAAAGAGATCACGATCATTGGCTGACGGTTGGCGTGATCACCGGCCCATAGTAGGGCTAAGGTTGGCTTCATATTGTTGGCGCAATATTCGGGTTAGTGTTGGCCCAGTGTAAGGCCGTCAAAACAACCCAATGCTTAGCCAACAATCGATCAGATTCACAAGTTTCTGTGCTCGATGATTGCTCATCCAAAGAATAATTAGATTCACTAACATCGTTATGCACAATCACTTGATCGTGGAATGTTTCCAAATTTGTTTCACTATTTACTTGTCTTTTTGTTTCGTTGCCTCTGATCCTAACCTGCTGTAAAGAGTCTTCTAATTTATGGCGTCGTTTTAACACTCGACGCTTCTTAATAGTATCATAATAACTCGGCATTTTTTTAATACACCACAAAACTTTGGCATACATCAATTTTATTTTTAATAAAGTGAATTTCAGATAACAGTAATTATGAGTTTTTATTATCACAGGACGTAGAAAATTGCATGCAGCGATAATAAAAAAATATATAATAATAATATACGTAAAAAAGCATTCTTGTATATATGTATGGACTATACCGCTCAGAGCCAGTGTTGGGCCAGGATTGGCAATTCGTCAGTTTGCGATGCTAAAAATAAGCATTGGCAAAACCACGGTCAAACGATTGGCTCAGACTCAGGGCCTGCGCTCGCCCCGACAATTGGCTGACGGTCATTAATTAGTACTGGCCCAGCGTTGGCTCTTCGATGGTGTGCCGAGCTTCAATTCGAGACTGGCAAACCCATGATCAACCGATTGGCGCATGTTCGGGGCCAACACTGGGACCCGATAGTTGGCCCAAGGTTGGGTGTTCGATGGTTTGCCATGCTTCAAATGAGCACTGGCAGAATCACGGCCAAATCATTGGCCCGTATAAAGGACCAACACTAGGTATTAGTGGTTGGTGCTGAATATCGTACCAAGCGTCGGCCGCATGTTAAGGGGTTACCCCCACTTGCGATTTTGAAAAAATCGATTTTTTTTATTGCATTTTTTTGAAGTATAAGTATCTGAGCATATGTCCTGAAAATTTCAAGGCGATCCGAACAAAATTGACTGAGATATGAGCATTGAAAGAGAAGAATCCGCGTTGAAAGAGAAACGCATTTTAAACGCGTTTTTCTCAAAATGGTATTTCTGAAGTCGGTGACCAAGATTACTCGAACACTAATGAACCGATCTTCTTGAAATTTTGCAGGCTTATTTAATACATAAAAATGTAGTCTTAAATCGTTCGATTTTTTTTTTCGAAAAAAATGGCCGTTTTATAGCTAAAAAACGGCCGTTTTTTTTCGTTACAATCGAACCATTAACTTTGACTGTCCGCCATTTTGTGAAAAATGAATATTTTTTTAAATCCTTCGATTAAAGACTAGTCTATACTTATATTTGACTAAATCCATCTGCATTTTTTCTTCAAATGATCCACTTCGCCGCAATGTTGGTCACCGCAAACCGTGTATATAAAAACATTATTTCATTGACGGCCATTTGCCACTAAACAATGTAATATGTTTCAATAAAAAAATTACTGAAAGTTCTTCAAGATGTGTTCTTTAAGATGGTATATTGATCGAGTAAAAAAGTTTTGCAGTTTTCTTTAGAAAAATTAATGAAAAAGGTCTTTTTTTTGCGCTACAAGTGGGGGTAACGCCCTAAGCGCCGGCAAATTTTTCACGGGTGTATGTTATTCGTCCGGATAGCGGCGCAGTTCACGTCGTATTTTCCGTAGACGTACACATTATTGTGATTTGTGTCAGCTAGTATCCGGACAAATAACATAAATATAATCGTCCGGATAGAATGTGTTAAATTGTTAAACAAACTATCCCGACGAATAATTTACACGTATTCCTCCGAATAAGATCTTTATAATCTTGTTTGGCTTTGTTTTTATCGGTTTGAATGTTTGAGTTTGTTTGTTGGGGTGTGTTTGAATAGGTTTGTTTGTTGGAGTGTGTTCGGTTAGGTTTGTTTGTTTCAGTGTGTTTGTTTCGGTTTGTTCGTTTGGATTTGTATGTTTAGGTATGTTTATTTGGCTTTGATCGTTTGGAGCGTTGCACAGCGTGAACTGAGCCGCTATCCGGACGAATAACATACGCTTATTCGCCCGATAACCGGACGGCTAGCCGCAGCGTTGTTTTTACCAAATGGTTCATCCAATTGAAAAATGCGATCCTCACCGGAAATGACTACCGTTTGAACGCTAATTGCACAAATTCAAGTCAATAGTGTGAAAGTTGTAGGAACAATTGTAACTTCGTCAATTTTTAGAATTTCAGGGTCCGGTTGGTCTCAAAATATTCTCGAAAGTTCCCACTATAACAATATGCAAATAAAACGATTTTTTGTATTTTCCACAGAAGGGATACCCGCTCAATGTTCGTCGATACAAACATTCTTCCTGTTTCTTCTCCCCAAGAAAAGCCCAACCGTGTTAAATCCCTCACGTCAGCGAGTAGATCCCCCACTCGCGATAAAAGTGACTCCCGCGGTAAAGGAATTGCCGGGACTGGGGGGTTATTCGTTCGGGATTACACACTCGTCATTGGTTATGTTCGCTCCAATTGTTTTTATTACTGTTCCTTCCACGCGGTGTTATTTTCTTCTCCATCCCTCGTTTCCTACTTCGTGTCCCTTTAACACTGATACATCGCCCTCTCGCGCGCCCTTTCATCTTCATTTTCTCCTCAACGATCGCATTTTGTTCGCATTTGTTTTTTTTTATCCCTCACCCTCGTCTACCTCACGCTATATGCTTTTGCGTATATCATGACGAAATTTGCGTCGCTCTTGTGGAGTTCGTTTAATAATTTCGCGCGGTTAACCAGTCTCCCCGGCTGCTTCACGTACGTGGAGACCATAACTATGTGGAAAGATGGAATTCGAGAGAGAGGGAGAGAGAGAGAGAAAGAGAGAGAGAGAGAAGAGAAAATAAAGAGACTCCCCCGCAGACCGTGCAAATTCCGCTCATATAAACCGTGACAAATCCTAGCACTTCATCCACGAGAATCCTCCCCCCCCCCCTTTCAACCCCTTTCCCATTCTCATTTCATCCCTCATCCCCCATTTGCGTTTTCAGCCCCTTCAGTTTCTCTCTCGCTTCTCTTTCGCTTCCCTTCGGCGCGCGACGGCTCGCTTGCGCGTGGATAATTTGCATTATTCTCCCGTTCACACCCTACCTCGTATCACAGTCTCCCGAGCCTGTCTCCGCGCTCTATACTGCATCGTATCGGTGCTGTGTGTTGCTCTTGCCAACCCGTGCGATTTAATTCTCTCGGCCCCGCTACCTCGTATCGTATATTAACCGCTCATTGACAAAAGGGCGTAAGTCAACAAGCGTTGCAGGTTTGATCGCCTGGGGCACGCTCCTTTCGACGTTACGATGCATCCGGTAGACTCGGGGCGATCCACTGGCTTTGGTACTCCTTCTCCCGTATTCTCTTGCGGTCTTCTTCCGTCCCATCGACGGTGAATTTCATCCCGTCGTACGGTCTCCAATGCGCGACGTAATAGAACCACGAGCGAAGCCCTGCGACACTGGGTGGAGACACGTGCGTGCAAGGTACGATTTTCTACGTGACGCGTAATACTAATTAATAAAATGTGACGGTCGTTCACCGTTGGAATGATGCAAGAGTGGAATCTAGATTTTATTTAAATTCTTGTCATTAAAATTTTAATTTTTTCATAAGAATTATTTATCGAATCTTTAATTTTCGATAACGTTTTTTTCCAATTATTTTTATTATTTTTATTTATTTCTTTATTTGTTTATTTACTTTCATTGTTGTTATTTTTTTATTTTGATTTTTCATTCATTTTAAATGTATGTTTTTTTTATTGTCCCAACTGTACGAGCTTCTTCCCCTTTTTTAGATGCCCACCTTGTTCCACTTTTTTCACGGGTTTGTCATTTGGTTGAGTTTCGAGATTTTTAATAGATTGAAAGCAAATCTCATAGAGCAAGGAATTTTTCATTGACGCAAACCGCGATTTTCTGCGGGACCCGTAATACTAATTAATAAAATTTGACGGTCGTTCAGCATTGGAATGATGCAAGAGTGGAATCGACATTTTTTCAATTTTCATAATTAACATTTATTTTTTAAGAATTATTAATTTAATCTTAATTTTTTTTATTATGTTTTTTCCTATTAATTGTATTATTTTTATTTATTCCTTTAGTTGTATTATTTGTATTTTTTATTTCCTTCGCCATTTATTTAAAATATTTGTTTTTTTTTATCGTCCCACCTGTACGAGCTTCTTCCCCTTTTTACATCCCCACCTTATTCCACTTTTTTTACGGGTTTATAATTACGATGAGTTTCGAATTTTTTGATAGATTAAAAGCAAACCTTATAGAGCAAGGCATTTTTCATTTACGCAAATCGTGACATTTTCAGTGACAAATATTTGTAGCAGGAAAGCTTTAAAAACAACACAAAGTAGTAATGATAATAATAGCCTTGCCGGGAACAAGCGAACGTTACGCTAGAAGGGATGCTTTGTCCCTTATGCGAAAATACGCCGAGGGGTTGGATACAAGAGGGATACGCTTCGTCGAACAAAGACCACTGCCATCAATTTAATAGTATTCGACCATTTAGGCGAAACAACTTGATCTAAAAAAAGGACTGTATTTGTTATAGCGTATATAGCCATGATTAATCTTACGTAATTAATGAATCGAAAAATAAGAGAAAAAAGTCATGATTGATAAAGAGGAAGCTTTGTAATGAGGGGAAGATGAAAAAGGTCGATGACTTTGTTTGATTATTACACTATATAAAATATTGCAATACTTGCATTAGTACGAGAAGTATAGTTGTTCTCTTTAGGAGGCCATGGCTAGTTATGAGTTTCAAACAAAGATCATTTGGGGCATGAAAAAGTATTGTAAATTTTGTCTAATCTGTTATTTTTTCAATACATACTTTTATCGTTATTTTTTAAATTTTATTACATACTTTTGTTATTTTGTTTCGTATTTCCTTTTATTTATTTATACACCTTTGTCGTTGAGGGCTTATTTTTTTTTTCAATTTTATCTCAGATCAAAATAGCGAAAGTAAAAAATCTGGTTTGTTTTTCGATGAAAAATAGCTCGTTTTCCATTGATAAGAAAAAATAATAACGAAAATTCTTCAATCAACGACAACCTTCATGTATCTACTAGAAAGTCTACTAAATTGGAACAAAATCAATTAATTGAAGTTTCACGAAATGCTGTTTTGAAAAAAATACGATCGGAGTTTTGAACGAAATTTGCGCTACTAGATAGTTTAAACAAATACGACAAGACCCTTTATTTTCTTTCGTATACTGAGTCGTTTATTCCAAGACTCAATTGACAACAGAGGTGAAGTTATATCCGGTAAAGAAGCGAAGAAAAGGACGATGATTGTAAGCGTTGGTGTTGGCAAATTGGCGATCTGAACCTAGAGTAGGAACAAGAGCTATTTCCACAAACTGCAAGGAAGATGAGGAAACCCTATTCTTTTGCTCTCCAGAACACTACCCGTCGCTATTTTTTCATTCGGTTCACTTCCCGATCGCCGTGTGCTGCTATACCACCATCAAACGGTAGAAAATTATATATACGAACGTAAAGGTAGGAGCATGCCGCGAGGAACGTAAGCTGTGTGTGTTCAACTTCGTACGTACGAGTCCTTCCGTACCGGATGATCCTTGTATTTTTTATCCGAAATTTATCGACGCTGCCTCTCGGTTTATTCGAATTAACGGCCATGAATACATTTTTATACTTTTGTGGACAGAGATAAATTATTTTTGGACATTCAATGATATGTTTTAACGATGTATTTATTATTATTAAGAAATATTTTTAAAGTATTAATTGTATAAATTATATTACAAAATTATTTTGAAAATTATTTAAAAAGCTCTTAATAAGATTTTTTTAAAGAATACCATATTCATTTCTGTAAGTATAAGATAAAGATTTTTTTTTCTCAAAAAAAAATTGCTGCACTCTTTCGTACCGCCTGAAATTGCATTCCCCAATGCAATTAGTTAGAAATAGTTATTTATGTTGTCTTTTACAACACGATAACAAAGATAAATAATGGTAACCGAGTTAAAAAAAATTATGGTAAGAGAAGTTAAAAAATTAATGGTAACCGAGGATTTGTGGCAGAATTCCCCATGCATGTGTGCAGTTTGTGCTACAATCGCCTGCCTTCAAAAAATGACTGGCTTATTTCACATTTCCCGATGTGCGCCATGATTTCACGAATCATCTTACCTCCGGCCTCTATGCGCCTTATAGGGCGCTGCATGTATAGACAATGCGATGTCATTCGCGAACGGAGGGGATTACGAAAATACTCCATTACCCGGAAGTTCGCCGTTTTCTACGACCAGAAAGTATAAAACATTATGGACTCTCCAGAAACGTAAGAACTACACATTCAGGCAATGACAGATGTCTTGAATTTTCGATTATCTATAATTAATCTAGAAATTATAATAATAAAATGAAATAAAATCATAATCATGATAATAAAAAAGAAATAAAATAATAGCATTAATAAAATATAATAATAATAGTTTAATAATGACGGTTTAATTGATATAATGATATAATGATATAATTAAAAATCATAATGATAACTTTCAATTATAATAATCAAATTATAATAATCGAATTTATTAATTAGCCCTCTCAATGCATCTCTACGGATTATGAAAAAGTATCGAACATTTTATATTTTTTCATAACAAAAATCACACACATTTATCACCAATCGAAATAGTTGGAAAATTTTTCTCGTAAGTACTGCAATGACCTTAAGGGATCTTCTCACTTTAGACGATAAAAAAGGCTATTTTCATGATTTTTTTTTATAGCTTTTATATAATTAATAATATATATATATATATATATATATATATATATATATATATATATATATATATATATATATATATACTTTATTTAAAATAATAAATTTCATATAATTAATAATAATATAATTATAAATATTGATATAAAAGTTACACTTAATGAATACACTTTCGAAATACATTTTTATAAAAATGTATTTATTTGTCACTATTTATAGACCAAAATGGTAGTTAAAAAATGTCTTAAAAAAATTGTAGGTCTACGCTGTTGATAAAATCTCGAACATGGATCGTCCAAAACAAAAAAATCAAACGGTTTCAGATTCAGTATGTTAATGGATGTAGCGCATATCATACGATTTTTGATATGTGCAAAAATAAGAAAATGGTGGACATTTTCCAAAAAACGGGTTTTTTCACCGTTTTTGGCAAAAAAAGTAAATATCAATATTTAAAAAAATCCTTGATATGCACTATCCTTGATATGCTATAGTTGTAAAGAATATGTGGTTGAAATTTCATAAGATTGGTCCAGTAGTTTCAAAGATTTTATCGTGATTATTCGAGAAAAAAGCGTTTAAAGTTTGTTTGGGTTACATAAATACATTAAATTTTTTTTTTTAATGTATTTCTAAAGTGTATTTTTCAAGGGTAACAACTTTCATATGAATATCTGTAATATAAAACTATTTAAAAAATGCATAAAAATAGTATTTTTTAGCGTCTAAAGTTAGAAGACCCCTTAAGAGGACGAAAAATCAGTATCAGTAAAATGCATAGACGTACAATTTATCAACAAACATATGTAGCATCCTCGACATCCACGGGCCCACATTTTCATGAAGTAAAATGCGCCAAATGCAACGGGGCTGTAACGATACGTCTCTACTTTTCCCACATAGTCGTCTCCTCGGCCAATTCACGAAACTTTTCCCTTTTTCTCGAGGAAAAACAAATGGCAATCGATTGAGCGAATGGCGAGAGTGAATGCCCTGCTTCCATTGTTCGCCTGTTTTTTTTTCCCCCATTCAACCCTCATTGTCGATAGACACGTCTTGCTGGAAACGGGACAAGGAGCGCCGACAAGACAGGTTTTCACTTGCGTCCTCATGAGCTCTGCGCCCTGCGCGGCCCTCGTATCGAAAAGTGCTTCCGGAACACCGGCCGTGTGTGGAGAAAATACACCTATAGCGAAAGCGATCGCATCTCGGGTTTCGTCGAACGCGATTTCGATGCAATTTCCCGAAATGGAGGTTGCCAAGGATTCGGTTGGTAATATTGGTATATCCGCTGCGGTACTGGCTCTGTACCATCGTGCAATGATCCTCCACTCGTATCGCGATCGACCTATGTACATGCCTCCGCTTGTTTCTCAAACGATCAGCCGAATGAGCCACACTCTCGTCGACCATGCAGCAAATAAGGAACAAGTACACCAATTTCACGAACGTGCAGAAATGTCTACGTACTTTGGACGTATATTGTTTTATGAGTGAGAAATTTGTTCATGAGTATTATCAATTTTTTGAAATTATAATTTTTTCAGATTAAATTTTTTTTAATTACAATTTTTTGAATCTAGAATGTTTTGATATTAGAATTTTTGAAAATTATAATTCTTTGAAATTAGATTTTTTAAAATTAGAATCTTTTAAAATTATAATCTTTTGAAATTAGAATTTTTTTATCTTAAAATATTTGGAAATTACAATTTTTTGAAATTACAATTTTTTGAAATTAGTACTTTTTAAAAATTAGAGATTCGAAATTTTTTTAATGAGATCTTTTTTAATTACAATTTTTTGAATCTACAATGTTCTGATATTAGAATTTTTGAAAATTAGAATTCTTTGAAATTAGATTTTTTTTAAATTAGAATCTTTTGAAATTAGAATTTTTTTATCTTAAAATTTTTGGAAACTACAATTTTTTGAAATTACAATTTTTTGAAATTACAATTTTTGGAAATTACAATTTTTTGAAATTACAATTTTGGGAAATTACAATTTTTTGAAATTACAATTTTTTGAAATTAGTACTTTTTAAAAATTAGAGATTTTTTATATTAGAATTTTTTTTATTCGAAATTTTTTTAATCAGATCTTTTTTAATTACAATTTTTTGAAACTAGAATTTTTTTATATTAGAGTTTTTGGAAATGAGAATTTTTGTAATTATAATTTGTTGAAATTAGATTTTTTCGTAATTAGTAATCTTTGAAATTATAATTTTTTGATATTAGAATTTTTGGAAATTAGAATTTTTTGAAATTAGATTTTCTAAATTAGAATTTTTTTAATTAAATTTTTTTTTAACTATAATTTTTTGAAATTATAATTTTTTTTGAAATTAGGAACTCGAAGGTTGCATTTGCTCCAGTGGTTTCCGTGTGACTGGGACAAAAATTCTCGAGGAAGGTCAGCGCGAAGTGTCATCAGGATGTTCCCACAAAAGATCGACCGTGGGTATTGACTTTTGTCGTGATGACTAACCTCTTTAGCTGTGCTTGCCGCTGGGGGCTTCCAGCCCGGGCTGCAGACCAATTAAGCCTGAGAAGAAAAACAAAAAGGACACGGGTACTGCAACTGACTTCCGGTATCTGGGACAAAAGAATCCTGACAAACCTGAGCCGGTGACGCAAAAACGACGAAATTCACAAAAGAATGCCGCCAGCGGGAAACAGAAGGAAAGGAATTTGGGGAAAAAAGGATGGAAAATAGAGAGAGAAATAGAGAAAAAAAGCGAGTTAATCTCGAGAACACCGTCGGCGCTTGGCTTTTTTCTTTACCCCATTTCTTTCTTCTCATTTTCTTTCATTTCTCTTCCTACCAAAGTTTTATTCTTCTTTCTACCGAAGACCCGCATATGGACGAATTGCTTATTTATTTTCCGATGAGTTTGAGCCTCGAGACTTGAGTGTATTCGTTGAATAACGAGAGATCATTTTTCCGGTGGGAAGAAAGTTGTTCAGAATTATTTACTTTTTATCGGTTGTCCATTTTGGCACGAAGCTGCATCATGCGAAACTATAGAGAGTCAATGGGAAATGTAAGTTGGACGTTCTTTCAAACATTTATGTGGATTCAAGTCACGAGCTGGTAACGCTTCGTCTTTAGCATTTTTCAGACTTTTTTACAACGGCAACTTGGTTGGTGAGGAAGCGAAATAGTGAAGTATTGTCGAGATACGAATTTCTGAAGCTCTCCGGCATCGCACTAATTGCTTCGTTTTTTGCTGAAGACAAAGTAATTAGAGTAATTTTCCAACGTCCCTTCGCACACTTTCCGCCTTTGATTCACATTTTCTCGTCGCTACTGTATGCACTCGCGAATCGTGCCGCCTCGGTTTTTCCTTTGGTCCAACGGTATACTTGGTTCAACTAACACCACCTTTTCAGTCGCAATTTTTTCCATACGTTCTTCAGTCACTCATTCGCATGCGGCAGGCACTGCATCTTTGAACACTGAAATTCCTCCGCTCGCCAACCCACCATTCAATCTGCCCTTTCCTCATTATCCTCTACGTCTTCATTGTGTTCGCCCTGACGAACTTCGCAAAATGCTTTGCGATCGGCTGGTCAATTAAAAACATCCGGATGACCGATGCAGTAATCTAGAACCCAAATACGCCATGCCTTGGATTGGTCAGCGGATCAATTAAAAACATCCAGTTGGCAGGTGCAGTCATCTGGAAACAGACCCAATCAAGCCAAGCTCTGTGATTGATCAGCGGGTCAATTAAAAACATCCGGTTGGCTGGTGCAGTCATCTGGAACCCAAACAGACCCAAACAAGGCACGTCTTTGATTGATCAGCTGGTCGATTAAAAACATCGGATTGACTGGTGCAGTGATCTGGAACCCAAACGAGCCACGCCTTGATTGATCAACTGGTTAATCAAAAACATACGATTACCCGATGTAGTGATCTGGAATCCAAACAAACCAGAACAAGCCATGCCTTTGATTGTTCGGCTGGTGAATTAGAAACATTCGATTGGCCGGTGCAGTGATCGAGAATCAATACGAAGTATGCTTTTCAGGGGTGAGATGCAGTCAGAATTTTCAAAAAATCGATTTTTTAAAAACATTTTCTTAAAGTATGATGTTTCGAAAATGTTCCCTGAAAATTTCAAATGAATCCGATGAAAAGTTTCCGGGATATCCCACAATTAGTGAAGGGGCGTCGAGTCCCCATGACAGGTAGCGGCTGACAAACGCGCCAACGATAATACAGGTGAAGGCAGAATGCTTCGAAGACAACAACAAATTAATATTTTGGAAGCTTCCACATCGGCAGAAGCCCTATTGTATGGGCCAGGAATTGATGATTCGATGTAAGTAATTTTTAAATTAGTATTTCTATACATATATCAAGTGTAAAATTGGAAAACCCTTTCAGAAATGTTCAAAAACTTATTACTCAAAAACTCTGAACTTCAGCATACTTTTATAAAGAATACACTCGGTTTAAAATTGCCCAACATTTTTATAAAAAATAATTCAACCCGAGAAACTCTATTTTTTTTAATTGTTTTAACAATTGGCTATAAACAATCCTCGACCTTTCGGCAAAAAAAAATTGTGATATTCGGATTCAGAGGATCAAAATACATAAAAAAGTTCAGCTTCATCCATTGAGCTCGAAATTTTACGAACATATAATACCGTTTCCACATTGAAAATCTTTAAGGGGTTACCCCCACTTGCGATTTTGAAAAAATCGTTTTTTTTTATTGCATTTTTTTGAAGTATAAGTATCTGCGAATATGTCCTGAAAATTTCAAGTCGATCCGAACAAAATTGACTGAGATATGAGCGTTGAAAGAGAAGAATCCGTTGTGTAAACGACCGGCTAGTCTGCCGTCTGGCGCGCTCGACCCTCCCTCCGACCTTCAATGCATTGTTTGATGAAAAGGGTCGTATACCTGGCATTGACAACGTTCATATAATAGACTGGAATTTGTAAAAACGGGCCCGGAATAGATGACTCTATGTAAGTTTACAAAAAAAATATTTTCTTCGTGTGAACTGAAATTGAAACTTTAAACGCGTTTTTCTCAAAATGGCATTTCTGAAGTCGGTGACCAAGATTACTCGAACACTAATGAACCGATCTTCTTGAAATTTTGCAGGCTTATTTAATACATAAAAATGTAGTCTTTAATCGTTCGATTTTTTTTTCGAAAAAAATGGCCGTTTTATAGCCAAAAAACGGCCGTTTTTTTCGTTAAAATCGAACCATTAACTTTGACTGCCCGCCATTTTGTGAAAAATGAATATTCTTTAAAATCCTTCGATTAAAGACTAGTTTATACTTATATTTGACTAAATCCATCCGCATTTTTTTTTTCAGATGATCCACTTCGCCGCAATGTTGGTCACCGCAAACCGTGTATATAAAAACATTATTTCATTGACGGTCATTTGCCACTAAACAATGTAATATTTTTCAATAAAAAAATTACTGAAAGTTCTTCAAGATGTGTTCTTTAAGATGGTATATTGATCGATTAAAAAAGTTTTGTAGTTTTCTTCAAAAAAATTCATGAAACAGGCCTTTTTTGCGCTACAAGTGGGGGTAACGCCTTAATCGCGTTTTTCTCCAAACTATGTTTTTCAAGTCGGTGACCACTATAATTCAAAAACCACTCGATGGATTTTGATGAAATTTGGTGTGCTTATTGATAGCATTAAAAACTAGTCCTTAATCGAAGGATTTGCATTTTTGTTGAAAATTTATATTTTTAAAAACAATAAACGACCGATTTTTCTATCGAAAATCGAAAGATTAAGGACTAAGTTTATTATTAAACTAATGATTTTTTTGTTTTTTTTTTTATTTCAGATGATCCAGTAAAATTGTATGATGGTCACCGCAAAGCACTACATGCCGAAGGGGGTCCGACAAAGATGGCGATATATTTATAAATAATCAATATTTTTCTTTGAAAATTTGTACAAGCCAAGTTAAAATATAACATAAAAAGTCTGTGTAACCACTTTTGTAAAAACAAACTTAATTACTACTTTTTTTAAATGATTGGAAATGCTCCCTGCATTCCAAATAAATGCACCCCTTAATTGATCTGGTCAATCAAAACTGGTCCATTAGAAACACCCAATTGGTTGGTGCAGTGGCCTGAAACAACGACTGCAACTATACCGAGTGTCCCATTTTTATCTTAAACCCGATTTACGTTGAAAAGTATTGCTCCGATCAAGTATTGAGTACAATAAAACTTTTAGCATTCAAAGGGGGACGTTGAGAAAAAATCTTTTCAGTCTTCCAAAGCTGAGAAGTTCTAGTTTTTATACCCATCATTGACCTTTAAGGGGTTACAGCATCCTGAGAGGCTAGAATAAGACTCGGGATTCATGAGTATTTCGTAGCTGAACTAATGCATGTTTTTTATTTCTATCTTTACGCCCTTTTAGTGCATGTTTTCAACTTATTGAATGTATTTTTTTAATCTAAAACTATTGATAGTTGATGGAGATGCACGCCTCCGCGCACGTCAAGGTCTTTTTTCCACCTTCAATCTGCCCGAATCCTAATGGCCTCACGGTTCATCTGAAACATAAAAGAATGAGAATATTTTGTTATGTCAGGTTGAATATACGGCGTTACAGAGGATTTACCGGGGAAAAAAATCAATTTTTCACATCACGCAGAAGTTGATGTTTGTTTTTCACATAAAATTTCTAATAAAAAACATTGATTAAATAAAAATAGCTAACATTAGAAAAAAAAAATCTACGTACGGATTACGATAATTATGTTCCAAATGTGTGGTATAAATTTCGAATCAATCGGAATAGCTGTTGTTGAATTATATTTCCCGTAAATTTGAAAAATGTCTCTCAAAGCTGTTCTGGCCTTTTTAGTAGTTTCTTGTGCGCGTTTTTCAGCAAGCGATATACGGTGCTCGTCTTCATCATTACACATGTCGTAATAATTATTTCCGATGGTCATGTTTAATACGTGTAATATTAATAAAATATTAGTATAGCCATCATTGTAAATCCATGTAGCGATGTAAGTAGCTATTTCAACTACTTTCATACCACTGACTTTCATACTACCTGATACCTTACCATTACCTGAACACTTGGACCGGTAACGGGACCTTCCAAGAAGAAATCCATGCTCGGATACTAGTTTCATGGATGCGAAGGGAGAACCTACCTAAGGGAGAGATGCACAGTGTGGCAGAAAAAATTAATATCTTCGTTAATATTGTAGGTACAAGCTTTGCATTCAGCTTAAGGGAGAATATCAGTGTGACAGGCTGAAAAATGAGGTATTTTTTGGGATTTTTTTTTAACGACTCGATCAAATTATTTGAAATTTTGTGTATTAATTATTGAAGTAATGAAGCATACAAGGATTTTTATTTTATTTTTAGTACATTTTCTTAAGCGGAGGAGCGGTCGCAACATGGCGTTTCAAATAAGACTCCCCGACAGTTGACAGCATAAGTGCCACAGCAAGCATGTGAAATCAAAAATTCATAAAGATTATTAAATTATAATAGTATTGCTATCGCAACATCGTAGAAAATTCGAAAATTTTGTTTAGAAAAAAATGGCGGCCATTAAAAAAAATCGAATTTTACACAAAAATGTTGCAGTAAATTATTAATAAAAAAGTAAGCAATTTAGAAAAACTCTACGATGCGACAATAGCGATAAGTTTTCCGAAGAGAATCCTTTTTGTAATGAAGTCGATTGGACAAAATTTGACAGAGTTATGTTGTCAACCAGGTCAAAAAACATGGTTTCGAGAAAAACGCGTTTAAAGTATAGGAAGGCCCGTATAGAAGGCTCTGAGGGCGTCGACGCTTGGCGCCAATTTCGAATACTTCTAAGCCGAATATTGTTTTGAAAATTTGTAGGCATATTCTCAAAGGCCAAAATTATCTATTTAAGCAACAATAAAAAATCGATTTTCGTTCACCCTGATATTCCTCCTTAAAATTTTCTTCAACGTTCAAACTACGAGATAAAAAAGAAAACAAAAAACCGATTTTTTGAAAATGTCAGGGTGGTGTAACCCCCCAATTGCTCCTGGATAAATGACTAGAGGGAGAGAGGCAGGGAATTACGTCGATTGTTTCTGGGATCAGCAGCTTCTACATGGCAATTCAAGATTTCGGGTGATGTATTTCCAAGACTCCCGACGGCGGGCTCTCTCAGAAAGCGATCCACACCACTCGAATGTGCAATGACATGGCTAATTCCATACCATAAACGCTTGAAGCAAGTATATCACAGGTTTATGCGTAAAGCACAAAATAGTTTCAAATATGGAATTTCATCTGGGGGCTGACAAAGGCAGATCCAGTCTGAAAGTTCCTATGGGTGCTGGATACACCGTAGATTTTTCATGTTGGAATGCTGACAATGCGTATTACGTATGCAAACCGTATATCTCGTTTGTTAAGGATAATGTCCCGGGCTGGTGCTGTTGGGTTGGTATGTGCCAGTAGCGTGTAGTGTGCTCTCAGCCTGGTTTTCACCGCTCGAGTTTACCAGAAGAGATGGCACAGAGATGAGAGAGAGAGATGGTGAGGTAACACGACAACGCTTGGTTGGTATAAGCGTGCATTATTTACGTTAGTCGCGAGAATGTTCGCGGACCTCATGCTATGTAACTATATAGCCCACTGCCGGTAGAGTCGCGGTACCCCTAAAGGAAGTGCACCACACTGTTAAATAGACACACACACATACACACACACACGTGAATGACCATACATTACCGTTGGTACAGGGAAAGATGTAGAGCGAATTGGTAGAGCGACAGAGGACATGCGAAACCCAAGGTACGAATGTTGGATCATGGAGGACAAAAACGTATATCCGTATACAGAAACATACATGTACATGCAAAGAAAACAACAGGGTCAACCCCTGTGAGATGTGCACTGGAGTCCATTATTACTCTCGTCCGTGGATTATTCTGACAGCTTAACACTCGCTGGTTAAGTAAATCCTATGTCCCTACGGTGCTCTTCGTCACTGTTCCTCCAGTGCCAGAACCCAACGACTCTATGGTACACTCGTGTACGTCTGTAAACTTCATCCGCAAAATACGAAGTGCAGAAGATTCTGCAAGCTGTCACCTTAGCCACTCTGCATACACAGTGCAAGCCTACACTGCCTCGCTGTATCCAGTTGCATGACATTGAAGACAGGACCTCTGGCCCTCTTCTGTTTGGGCGCTTCTACTCATATCCCTGACTAGCTCGTCCTATCTCCCTCTGGGTTCGTGCATCATTCATCTCTTTGCTCGTCTCTTCAACGAAAATTGACATTTGACCTCATCATCATTCATTTGAAGTGCAAATAAAACGATCCATCAACCAGCACCGGCTTGACGCTGATACCTACAATTAGGGCTTCAATGCCTAATGTATAATTGTTCTGTTATGGAGTACCCAGTATCTGCTCGGGCTTATCAACTGTCCAGTCTCTGCTTTGGTTTATCAACTGTTCAATCTCTCTACCGGGTGAAAGCTGATGCCTACAATTGGCGCTGCGATACCTAATGTACAATTGGCTTCTCGTATTGACTGTCCAGCCTCTGTTCGGATTCATCAATTGTCCAATTGATCTCTGTACTGGGTGAAAGATGATGCACACAATTGGGGCTGGAATACCTAATGTGGAACCGGCTTCTTTTATCAACTACCCAGGCTCTGTTCGGGCTCATCAACTGTCCAGTCTCTGTTCGAGCTTATCAGTCCCTCTGCCGGGTGAAAGCTGATGCCTAAAATTGGGGCTGCACTGCCTAATGTGAAATTGGCTTCTCTTCTCGACTGTCCAGTCTCTGATCGGTCTTATCAGCTATTCAGTCCCCCTATCGGGTAAATGCTTATGTCTAAAATGGGGCTGGAGTATCTAATGTGAAATTGGCTGCTCTCATCGACTACCCAGTCTCTGTTCGGTCTTATCAACTATTCATCCTCTGTACCGGGTGAAAGCTGATGCCTACGATTGAAGCTGCAATATCTAATGTAAAATAGACTCCTCTTATCAACCGGCATCTTTCTATTTGTGCTTTACTCTAGCTGCTTTGGAAAAAATTGACAACATTGCACATACACAGTTTTACGTCGGTTATGAGATCCCTTTGCATTAAAATATACTTTTCAGGGCATGGATGCCCGAGGCAAAAAGGAAGATTGGAAGTTAGTTTTTCTAATTCAGATCGTGAGATTTGGACCATATTGTGAAGAGCGTACATAGCGAATTCTCCCTGAGAGCCTCATAACCTTATGACTGATATTGTAGGCACGATGGCTATATGTAGATCGTCTTCTATATTTTATACGTGTGGGTATATAGAGGGAAACGGGCAGGGAAACGTGTATTCGTGAATAGAGAAGGCGGCATAGTGTGCATAGACGATCCCGGGAGACAGGAGAGCAAGAGCTCCCAGATGTTTGCCAAAAGCCTCGAGCTCGTTGTCCGTTCGTCGCCACAGGACACACCGGTATTGAGCACAGTGCAATGAGCGAGAGGGAAAGCACGGAGCATTTTTAACCACGTGTGCCCTTCGGTAAATGAATTAAATCGACCCCCAGTACTTTCTCTGTCACTTTTTCTCTTTCGCCCCTTCTGTACTCCCCTTCGTTTCTTTTTTTTGTTCATATTCCGTTGTGTAAACCGAGGGAAGAGCCCGAGGGTCTTGCCTTTCTCTGTATAACGGAGAGTGTCACGGGACTCCTCCAGCCCCTCGCGGTTCACGCGGGATATCCTGCTGGAAGGAACAGCCCACCGGTACCCCCAGTGGCTCACGACTTGCCCAAAAATAATACGGCAGTGAGTCGTCGATCAAGGAAATCGAGAACTTGCTCTCTCTCTCTCTCTCTCTCTCTCTCTCTCTCTCGCTTTCTCTCTCTCTCCCGCTCCCTTTCTTTATGTTATCACAAGTAGAGGATAATTTCTCAATGATTTCCGTCGAACAGAGCTATATCGTCATTGTAATGGAAAATTTATCGATGTGGACAAACAATTCTGATAATAAATAAAACGTTCAGTTCATAAAAAAGTTGTGTACATTTTTTAAAATTAGAACCTTTGTGAATTATCTTAATATTCCTCAGCACTCATACGAGACTAATACCTATTAAACATTCTATCTTCGAATTGCAGGAGAATTCATGAATATATTGACGCATTTCCCATTCCGCCTGAAGCAACTCAATAACAGTGTAGGGCTGAAGGCGCTTCTATACGATTTGCTCCACAATAGGTTGGATTCTCGACATTTCATTGAACTTTAAAGGACCAAGTTCTTTTAAATTATAAAATAATAAAAGTTACGGTTTAATAATATAATTAAATATTGCCGTTTCCAAAGCTTAAGGACAATATGATCGATCGTGTTACCTTGAAGCTCTCGTACGAAATTGAAATAACGGATTCACCTTTTCAATTTACCGCGAAATCCATAAATATTTTAATGCGCATTAGCGTGCTTCGATTATTAATTGGATTGCCCGACGATGACGATGTTGCGCCGTGCATGCGATAAAATTAATTTATTGCTAATTTTATTGCATTACAGGAGTGGCAAAGGGGAACCCGATGGAGGAGGTGGGATAATGCAGACTGTAGTCCGCAATGCATTATCCGATCATCGAGAGTGCAAGAGATGAAACAAAATTGTATTCGGTTGGCGATTCGACAACATTGCAAAACCGGGGCCTTGTTATTTCCCTTATTATGTCGTGAGATTAATTCAATTATTTACGAAAATTATAATTGTAATTCAATGAGAAATCACAACACGAATACAAATCCATAGCCGTTTACGATAAATATAAACATGGGCTGAACAAATATACAAATGAATATGGAACTTTTGTTTCTCTTTCTACATTTTTCCTCGCTCAAAAATATGCAGTTTTTCATCTCACAATATGTCTAGGACGACGAAAAATGTCTAAGGGTTCCTGATTATTATTTTTTCAATTCTATCATCTATCGGTTAATCATAATTTTTTAATTTAAAATAAAATAAAAATAATACCCGAAAGAAATTTGACTTTTAAAATTCTGCCAGAGCTTTTCTATCTCGGGATCTGCTGTCACGTGAAAAATTATATTCCGGCAATAGAGCGAAGGGGAGAGGTAGAACAAATAAAATTACGTTCGCTCCAATACATATGTTCGTCACACGAGCCCTGTAGGCCGAAAGTCATTCGAAATATAGGTACAATTTCGTTTTTTTTTCCACCACTAACCCAACTCTATCGAATGCGGAAATGTAGTTCAATTTTTTCATGCGCTACCGGTTTTACGAGGTCCCTGCTGGACCGGTACATTTTTTTTTAATTAGCGCAACAGTACTCAAAAAAGCAACGCGAAGTGGATGTGTGTGTGGAGGCAACGAAAAGTCAACGAGTGGCCCGTTCGCGTATGGGAGGCTAAATATTTTTTATGAACAAAAGCTTTGTCGTCAAACTGTCGAGCGGGCGGTTGCAAAAGTGCCTTGGTATTTGGTGCATCTGTGCACAATAGAGAGCACACAATCACCGCGTTAATGATTCTTTTTTTTTTTAAATCCCGAATAGCTCTCTCGTGTATTGGCCGGGCATTATTTCATCGAGTAACATTGCAAGAGTACGTAATTTGATCAACGCTATTGTTGTATGTGCCGGTGCACACAAAGGTACGAGCGATATCGATCTATCGTATTAATTTACAAGTACCAATTTACCTGTTCCGATCTCAATGGCAGACGAAATAGACGCCACCCCCGTCACCCTCTCGACCCCAGATCCATTTCGTTCGCGCTTCGTTCAATGATCGAGCTTTTTACCCCTCCCGCGCTGCTGCATCTGCTCACATACCTGTCGGAACCACTGTGCATCAATACGGATGACAGTAATCGAGCTCATCGCTTATTCTCGTTCGTACCGGCGTACAAATACCTGTCGGGGCATAAATATAAATTTGCCGCGGATTCGGCACACCGCGATCGTAACGATACTGCAAGAAGTAAATGGTGCGGCTGATGTAGGGCTGAAAATAAAGGTGTGCAGGCTCTCGGACAACGAAAAAGCGGAAGGCCACTAATTATTTTTCAAACAAAATGAACATGTTTTTTTATAGCCTTTAAGGGGTTTGCCTAGTTGTAAAAGTCGAAAAATCACTTTTTTCGAAACTCATATATTTTGACAGTATATCGTCTTATAAGTTTTTTCTAAAAATTTCAAGTTGATCGGATCAAAGTTGACAGACTTATAGGCTGTCATGTTGACGTCCATCGGAACGCTCGGATCGTCGTTCGAAACCAACGCTTTTTTTTAATTCAAAGTACGTTTCTCAAGTCGGTGAGCAAAATATCTCAAAAACTGCTCCACAGATCTCTCTGAAATGTTTGGCGCTTCTTCTAGATGTAAAAATTTAGTATTTGATCGAAGGATGCTTTTATCGATGTGTACTTTCGATTTCATGAACGAAAAATGCCCATTTTTCGCGATAATCAAGACTGAACGGGCGCCATTTTTTTTAATTTGATATTTCGGAAATTCGTTTGAATAATCATAGGATGAACTAATATATTAACGAAATCTGTTTGATTTTTTTATATTAGATAACCGGGTTCGGAAGGGCTCACCGCAAAAAACACTTCCGAGAGGTGCTCCTCGGAAATCGGCTATAAATCGATTATAATTCAATATTTTTACACAAAAAATTACAGAATATTCTGTAGATAATATTTTTCTCAAATACCTAATTCTTTTATCCATCACCACGATTGTGTACAAAAATCCCAAGAATCAGCTGTTTTTGACTCTTACAATTAGGCATAACCCATTAAATAATTTATTGAGAAAAAACAAGATCCTTTCGAACAACGTATGTTGTTTGAAGGCGAGGAAGGAGACGTTTCCTCACAGCAGCTAAGTTCGATTACATTAATGGTGTTTTTCCATTTTGTTCGTGTAAATAAAATCATTTTTTAATGTATAATTATGTAGTTTATAGTGTAATATAGTTAATATATATTGTAATTATATATGATATACTAATTACGAGGTGAACTTACGAATTAAATGTTTTTCCTATTATCATTTATACAATTCAAAGTTTAAAGTTACTACAACTTTCACAGGCGTTTTTTGACAGATGTAAAATACGAAACAAGTGAGAAAATGTTTCTTTTTTTCAGTTACGCCGCCAAATATTTTGAAAATTATAATCCAGGCAATATGTTATTTTATACAGAATTCATTGCATTTGGTGTTTTTCATTATTTTTACAGAAATACGCTTTGAAATGTTATTTAAAAAATTCACGTCATGGAACAACTTTTTTTCTTCGTCAAATCTCCGGAGTAATTTTTTTCGAACAAGAAGCGTCGCTAAAGTGTGCGCCTTCGATTTTGTTGAAACTCATATACGTAATAAAGCATTGAAAACTATTAGACAAATATTTTTCTTTATCGGTGCAAAAACGATTGTAAGGAAGGAAACCACTTCTCAAAGAAAGGAGTATCGAGGGGTGATGTTGCAGTTTCACCAACAAGCAGTCCACTGATCTGATTTAAGCAAAAACCAAAATGCCTCCAATTGTGAAGCGATCAAAAATTTACTATAGTAGTATTTAAAAAAATGAGAGGCGACGCCCTTTCTTGGAGGGGCGGTTTCCCTCATTAAAACCGTTTCTTCGCCGATAACAAAAATATGTCCGATAGTTTTCAATGCTCCATCACATATACGAGTTTCAACTAAATGGAAGCCGGATGCCATTCGTCAGCAAATTGTACCTAAACTTTTGAATTGTGGAGGCTCCGGGACAGTCCCTGCCCCTCCCAATCCAGCCGTAGCTTCCTTGTTGATTGCTCAATTCCATTCATATTGATTAAGTCGCAATGCATATAGAAAACACAATACACTCTCCGAAGATAAAACGAGTTCATCATAAAATAAAGAAACGATAGTATTGTTTAATAAAAATAATCAGTTTTTATTATAATATCACTACTTTGGTTGCCTCAGCATCTTCCTTCGTATCTCACTTAAGGGGTTACCCCCACTTGCGATTTTGAAAAAATCGATTTTTTTATCGCATTTTTTTGAAGTATAAGTATCTGAGAATATGTCCTGAAAATTTCAAGTCGATCCGAACAAAATTGACTGAGATATGAGCGTTGAAAGAGAAGAATCCGCGTTGAAAGAGCGTTGAAAGAGAAACTTTAAACGCGTTTTTCTCAAAATACCATTTCTGAAGTCGGTGACCACGATTACTCGAACACTAATGAACCGATCTTCTTGAAATTTTGCAGGCTTATTTAATACATAAAAATGTAGTCTTTGATCGTTCGATTTTTTTTTTTGAAAAAAAAATGGCCGTTTTATAGCCAAAAAACGGCCGTTTTTTTTCGTTAAAATCGAACCATTAACTTTGACTGTCCGCCATTTTGTGAAAAATGAATATTTTTTAAAATCCTTCGATTAAAGACTAGTTTATACTTATATTTGACTAAATCCATCCGCATTTTTTTTTTTCAGATGATCCACTTCGCCGCAATGTTGGTCACCGCAAACCGTGTATATAAAAACATTATTTCATTGACGGCCATTTGCCACTAAACAATGTAATATTTTTCAATAAAAATATTACTGAAAGTTCTTCAAGATGTGTTCTTTAAGATGGTATATTGATCGATTAAAAAAGTTTTGTAGTTTTCTTTAAAAAAATTCATGAAAAAGGCCTTTTTTGCGCTACAAGTGGGGGTAACGCCTTAAAATATCCGATTATTCTCAACGTTCTTGCGAATGGAAAAGCTTACGATTTTCTCATAGACCTCATATAGCCTGAAGCACGGTCGACCGAACCTCCCATTATACTTCTCATCATTATTTGTCTTCGACGTCTACGCGTTTTTTCCTCCCTCTGCCCCCCCCCCCCTCTCGCTCATTCCCAGCATTGTCTTCCGATATGTGTAGCGTGGTAACCATTAAAACAGAGGCGGTTAGTACAACGACGGGCTGAAAAATAGTGGAAGAGGAAAAGAGGAATATAACGAGAAGACAGTGCAGAGAGCAAAAGAGGAAGAGAATCAGGGTAAAGAATAAGGGTGGCCAAGCCCTCCCCTCTCTCCCTCCCTCGAGGACTCATGAGCGAATCTTTCGTCGAGACTTTATATCAGTTAATCAGGGGCCGGTGCCCATCTTCTACCGCAGCAGAAGAAGGTAAACGGGAAAAGAGAGAATCGAGTAGAGAGAAAAGGGAAGCGAGAGAATGAAAGAGACACGGTGTGAGAGGTTGACAAGGACGTTGAGAAGGGGCAAATGAGCAAAATGCCACGATGAAGATACACAACGAGCAAAAGGAGGGGCTGCGAAACTGACGCGGAAGAAAAGTTGACGAGGGATGAAAAAAAAGCACACGAAACGAGGCAGATTTAGGGGAGAGACTTTGATGGGTGAGATAGCCAAAAGGAGGGACATGATGGACACGATCGTCACGTATAAGGGACTGTGGGGACACTCGGGTATGAAGAAGAAATGTCTCGAAGTCGGAACGCACCCCATTCGTCCAATGTTGTTCGTACTCGTGTACTTGCAAGTTTGCTGTTGAGGAGGCGCATTGTCGTTACTTAAGGGGGGAGATACCATTAGGTGAGGAAAAAAAATTGCTAATTTTCATAGTTTTTCTCTTTAACGAAGGAGTTCTTCATCATTTTTTAGACTTAGAGTATGTTATAATACTACTTTTGGCTGTTACATGGTATTTAAGGGAAAAAAAAAACTTATTTTCTTGATGGGTTAGGCCACAGTAACGGGTATAAAATCATGTGCGAATTTAACCATTTTTTTTCGTATAAATAAATTATTCACTCATAAAAATAGTTACATATCTATTTAGTATGAATATCAAGCTGTTAGAAAATAAATATATTTTTTCTACGATGTACAAAATGCCCGACTAGTAATATTTTCTTTTGTTATCTTTTTTTTACGCACTCGGCGGCGTAACATTTAGCATTCCCAATTTTTTATCTAGAACAAACTCAACAATTCTCGTCAATCTACATTAGAATACCTAGAGAAGTACGTACGGAATTAAAAAATATTGTTTTATTCAAAATTTGTAGGTATTTGAACTTTGGAGCCACGAAGAAAGGCTATTTTCGCGATTTTTTTTAGGATTTTATAAAAGATATGAATATAAAAGTTGTTGGGCTTGATAAATAAAGTCTTGAAATACATTTAAAAGAAATGTTATTCAATTTTATTCATTTTTAAGTACAGAAACAATAGTTCAACGTAATGCCTTAAAAATAGGTGGGCTAGGTAGCTCCATCCCAACTCGGCAGCGACTTGTCTGAAACAAAAAAATCAAAGTCCATTAGATTTAGTATGACACCAGCTACAAAATGACCCTCGGATATAAAGTTTTATCAAAAAATAAAAAAATGTGAGATGAAAAACGAAAAAGTAAAAAAAACGCTTTTTTCGCAGTTTGTCGCAAAAAAGGGTAAAAATCAACATTTTAAAATCATTGAGGGGCATCTTGTTGCGAATCACGTTTACAATATGTGGTTCAAAGTTCAAGAGAAACGCGTTTGAAATTTACTGGATACGCAACTAAGTTCCCGGGTTTCACACATGGATGGCGCTAGCGACACATGTAGTCGGCATACAGGTCTGACATTGGGTGTCTTTATTGCTTGGACATCGGTTGAGAATACCCAGTCGTAATATAAACAGATATCGTAACACAACGACCTTTTTCTAACCTCAAAAATGTCAACGTTTGTGCCAAATAAACAGCATTTTCGGGAAGCATTGCTTTTCTGCTTCAACCTAAAAAAAATAGCAGCTGAAGCACGTCGGTTACTTGAGGACGCCTACGGCGAACATATACCATCAAAAACAACGTGTGAAGATTGGTTCAAGCGGTTCAGAAGTGGCGATTTTGAGACTGGGGACAAGGAGCGCTCGGGAAGACCGCAAACATTTGCGGACGCCGATCTGCAAGCGTTATTGGATGAAGATGACACTGAAACAGAAGATCAACTTGCCGAGGCATTAAATGTGACTCGGCAATGTATTTCGAAACGTTTGCACGCCATGGGAAAAATTCATAAGGAAGGAAAGTGGGTGCCGCATGAGTTGACTGAGATACAAATGGAAAATCGAAGAGCCACTTCCGAAATTTTGCTTTTGCGGCAGAACAGAAAGAGTTTCCTGCACCGAATTGTTACTGGCGATGAAAAATGGATATATTTCGAGAATCCCAAACACAGAAAATCGTGGCTTTCACTTGGCGAAGCGTCAACATCAACGGCACGGCCAAATCGCTTCGGAAAAAAGACAATGCTCTGCGTTTGGTGGGACCAGAAAGGAATCGTGTACTATGAGCTGCTGAAACCGGGCGAAACTGTCAATGGGCATCGCTACCGACAACAACTAATCAATTTGAACCACGCATTGCTCGAAAAACGGCCAGAATGGGACACGAGATACGAACGTGTGATATTGCAGCACGACAACGCTCCGTGCCATCGCAGTTCCATCGTCCAGGACACCATAAAAACACTGAAATGGGATCTGCTACCGCACTCGCCGTATTCGCCAGACCTGGCCCCTTGAGACTATCACTTGTTTCGGTCGATGGCGCATGGCTTGGGTGGGCTACACTTGGCCAATTACGATGCAGTACAAAATCGGTTGGACGAATGGTTTCAGTCCAAAGACGCGTCTTTTTATCGTCGCGGTATTTATGTATTGCCAGAGAGATGGCAAAAATGTGTAAATAGCGAGGGACAATACTTTGAATAAACCATTTTTTGTATATATCTCGAAATTTTCGATTTTTTATTGGTAAAAAAAAACCCGAAAACTTAGTTGCGCACCTAGTACACTATGATCGGCCGAGCGCGCTATACGCTCAGGTATACGAAATCAGGTCCTGGCGTTCAGGTAAAAAAAAAATACTCAGAGAGCTCGGATTTTCATAAAATTTTGACACAATATTTCTGAATGTATGTACTTTCGAAAACAGTAAAAAAATCGGTTTTTTTTAAATTTTTAAAGTGGACTGGCCCCTTAAGAAATGAATTTTTAGTGAAAAATGTCGTATAAAACTTTCGTTCAAATACCTACAACTTTTAAATAAAACAATATTTTTTAAATTCCGTACGTACTTCTCTAGGTATTCTAATGTAGATTGACGAGAATTTTTGTTCTTTGTTGTAGGTCAAATATTGTGGATGCTAATAAATGTCACGCCGCGGAGCTGTTAGATAATAAAAGAAAATATTAGTAGTCCGCCATTTTGTACATAAAAAAAAAAATATTTTTTCTAACAGCTTGATATTCATACTAAATTGATGTGTGATTAATTTTATAAGTGAATCACTTTTTCATTCGAAAAAAATGGTTAAATTCGCACATGATTTTATACCCGTTACTGTGGCCTAACCCCTTAATCTGTAAAGTGATGGAGGTATGGCAGGATCTTCTAAGCGGCTTGCGGCGGTTGTTGTCAGACGGCGTGACACGTAGCGTCGACGGGAGTAATCTGAAAAAAAACTAACGTAGATATTTCTCTTATCAACACTCATGCGCAGAATATGAACCAAGAAAACGTGAAAAATGTGGGAAATCATTGAAATGGTACGCTTTGAAAAAAAGGTTGAATTTCCCAAAAACAAATGACTACGTTTTGCACTGAAAATGAAAACTTTTTTTTTCAAAAACATGTCATGTTTCAGATAACAAGGTTAGAAAGATTTATACTAAATTTCATCAGAATCGGCCGATTAGTTTTTTAGCTATACCCCACGTCAGTTTTGAAAATGAAGTTTAGAAAACCTTGCCATACCTCCACCATTTTTAGAGATTAATTTAAAAAAACACCATGTAACAGCCAAGGGTAGTAATAAAATATAACCTAAGTCTCAAAGATAGTGAAGAAATCTTTCCTTTTAGAAAAAAATCATGAAAATCAGCAATTTTTTTCATCGCCTAAAGGTACCCCCCCCCCCCCCCCCACCCCCCCTCACGATTGACTCTATCTGGAGATCTATTTGTACAATATTTGTTTGGGAGCGCTTTTTTTATTGCACCAAAATAGGGTATTTAACACAAATAATTTTTGCATGGCTGATAAAAAGCCATAAAGATAATAAAGGTTATCATTAGATAAGCGAGTAGATGTACTTGTCATTCACAGAAGTGTACAAAAGATTATTGTGAAACGTTCGTATTTTGAGTGCTTTAGAATAATTTTTGAACAAGTCCGAGTTTTCGCTAACCTTAAACAAACAATAAGCTAAAGATGCTGGTTCGTGGTTTTATCTTTTATTTTTTCTTAATTTTGTATTCTATTTAATTTACATTTCGTAATTGTAATTTACATTTGTATAGTTTCATATTGTATTTTATTTACAACTTTTATCGAGTTCGTATGTTAAATCCTAATTAAAGCAGGACACCACTGTGACGGATAAAATAATCGATTTTTTTGCCTTTCCTCAAAGTCTCCATATTCAACTATATGTGAAAAAAAAACTTCAAGGTCAAATATTGAAAATGGACCAAGTTACAGACCTGCGAACACGTAGCGCAACGATTTACGTATACTAAAACTTTCGATCGCATTTTTCTCGGCACGACTTTTCTCGACCTAGCCGGAGTCATAACTCTAGCTATAATTGTCCAATTTTCAATTGAGCTAGAACGAGCACGCGCTCTTGATTTCTGTAGATTTCGTTCAAATTTTAACGAGACATTGTTCATATCATTATGCATGTGTGAATGAAATTTCAGAATAGTCCACTATTTAAATTGGGAGATGGTGGGTTTTGAAACTGCAACTTTTAGGACTGCAGGGTCTGCATTGACCGAAAGTCAGGTCACATAACTCGTCGTACCATTTTATTGTATTAATACATTTTTTTAATTATGTTCAGATAGCAAACTAGTTAGGGAACGAGTGAAAAAACTTTGGGCTACCTTTACTATTCAGTTTGGCTAAAAACGTTCTGCACAGACAAAATAATTCTCGGTGAAAAAAAATGTGTCGCCTATAATAAGAAGACATATGGCATCATCGCAGCACAGTATTGTTCAATATTTCGAGGAAAAAAAAAACAATTATCGTGTTTCTAAAGTTAAAAACTTGTATCACAAAAAAATATTTGCGTCATAAATATCAATATTTTATATTGTTTATGTTATCTTCATTAACGAATGAAAGTGTTGGAAAATTGATAACTAATTAATAAACTTTGTTCGATTAAAAATTCCAAATAAAAATTTGTGTTGCAGTATTATTTTAAATATGCCACGCAAACTTACGTCATTGGATACGTGGAATGATGCGGAATTGCCATATGTCTGTTATTACGGGGACACATTTTTTTACGGAAAATTGCTCTGTAATTTCAATGCGGACCCTGCAGTGTTAAAAGTTGCAATTTTGAAACCCATCATCTCCCAATATAAATAGTCGACTGTTCTGAAAATTCCCTCAAACATGCATAATGATATGAACAATGTCTGGTTAAAACATGAACAAAATCTATAGAAAACGAGAGCGCGCGCTCGTTCTGCCTTAAAAGATCAACCAAAATTTTCGTAATTGCAGTAATTATCATTGTACGTAGCCGTTTTTTCTAATTTTGTATTTTTTTAAACCTCCGAATATAAGTAAAAATTTCACCAAAATTATACTTTTTTTAACACCCCCCCCATCTTGTGAAAAAAATGTTCTTCGAAAGCCAGCTACGTACGAGGAGAACTACATTTATATAGACTATAAAACTGATTTTTATTTGTCGACCAACGATGGTCAAATTATTCGTCCAGCGGTTGGCCCACATTTTTTATACAGAGATTCAATTATACCTCAAAATCGTTGTCAATTTTTTTCTTTTTAAATAAAAATTGCCACGCAATCAGTTCAATGTATGCTTCATAGCATATATTTTTGCCAAATCCTAAATGGATAATCTAGTAGACAAAAAATTTCGGAAAGGTCGACCTTTTTTCTGCCCATCACAGTGGTGTCCTCCCTTAATCTAGTATATTATTATTATATTATAATTATTTATTATAATGTACAATTAATAATCTTAGTTATTTAATAATTACAATACAAATTACCATTATATTATATTTTTCAAATGGCAATATTATAATAATTAAGTAAATAGTAATGAGTCTGATAAATTATTATAGTACAAAAAGAGGTTACAGTAAAATCGATTTATGACCACCATTCTCGCGCTTTCTGTCTCTTTGAATAATACACCAAAATAGTCCATTGTTTTATTCAGTTATTTTTACTCGCCCCCTCTAGTACGGTGGACCGTGGGCGTTGATGGTTCTCTCTCTCTCTCTCTCTCTCTCTCTCTCTCTCTCTCTCTCTCCAACTTTCCACCACCAAGCACGTCTAATCCATTAGTTCTTGGCGCGGGTCATTCGACGATTTATTCGTCCGGAAAAGCCCAACGGTATAATTTCCTCCAATTTTATTTCACGTATAAAGGAGTCGAGCAAAATATGAGCACGGCAAAAGTATGGTTATGCGAAACGAACGTATGTAAGCTTGATTTCGATAAGAGGTTTGGCAACGCGACGTCACACGTTCCTACACAAAAAACTATATTTCGTACAATATTTTTTGTTTAGGTAAATATGTATTCATAAATTCGTTTTTTTTGTCCATTAAGCTTGACATTGGAACCACTATCATACCTTTTCCACCGTCATAAAACTCCTAGTTGAATTTTTCGACTTAAACGCTTGACACTTGCTCAACTATTTTGGAAAAATAGACGTTTCGTATCGCATGACAACCAAGAATTGTTGGCCCTCTCACATGTCCACCTCATTCATCGGCGCGTGTAAAACTGTACCCTCGCTGGAAGCCCAATTTTAAGGGTCAGAATGACGAATTTTTTCCTAGCAGCACATTGGTTGGAATAAATTATTTTTTTTCCCAGCATGTTGTACACATGTTTGTGGTTACAATGTAATTTTTTCGGAAGGAAATATTTCAAAGTGATCGTGGTGCTGCAGTTGGCAGTCCTTCAGTGGCGAGGCCCGAAACGACGAGGTCTCTACCAGGCTCAAATGTAATATAAAACGAAAACGAACAAAAATTCTTCAAATATATCCAACTGGCTATAGGTTCACGATCCACTTTTCGAAATTTCAAAAAATAAGAAAAATCACAGCTTCTCCAAAGATAAACTCATTTTTTTCTTGAAAAATAGCATCCTGAAGTCATTGTTATTAACAAATGGTTAATAACAATGGTTAATAAAATATTCTTGATAGTTCGCACTATAATAATATGCAAAAAACGATTTTTTTTATTTCCAAAAAGGGCTACCCCTTAATTAATTTATCGATTTCCTAAGTAAGCTGCTCCAAAAAGTTTTTCGATATTAGCCGTGATATTCAAATTCCGCCGTTTGAGGGTTTGCTATTTTATTTTTGAAAATGATTCATTATTGTTGAAAATTTTATTAATCATTTTTGAAAATGTCATTCATTATTTTAGAAAATGTTATTAAACATTAAAAAAATTAGATCATCAATGATTTAAAAAAGTTTAATTATTAATGAAAACCCACGTTCGGGTTTAACATTTTTTGTAAACTAACAATATTTTTTTTCTTTAATTCTATTGATAATTTGTAAAAAAAAAATTAAGTTATTAATAAAAACCCACGTTCGGGGTATTTTTTTCGTGCATTACGTGGATAAAAAAAAATATTATTCAACCCGATTACCGAAGGTTGTTCAGATGGTAGTTTTCCAAACACCAAATTTTGGTAGAAATTTATCATCACGATTTTCCATTTTAAAAATCCAAAACGCGAGCTGTTTTCGGCTGTTACAACTAGACATTACACGAAGGCCTTACACCTAGCTCAAATTAAAAAAAATGTCGATTTATTGATTATTATCGAAACATCGATTTATTCAAAGTTCATCAACCGGCGAACATTGAACGCGTTTTTCTCAAAATTACTTTTTCACAAACGGCGACAACGATATCTCAAAAATCACCTCACCAATCAACTTCAAATTTTACAGACTTTTTTTACATCTCAAAAGGCAGTGCTTGAAGAGATTTTGTTTTATGCATGGTTTTTTTTCTACGAAAATAGAGCTTTTTTACTGAAAATCGATACTTTCACTCCGGACGGCTGCCGTTGTTTAAAAAATCACAGTTTTATCAAATCCTTCATCCAAGTCTTAGATCATTTTAAACTCGACGGATCGCGGTAAACCCGGCGCACACTGTTCCACTAAAATACGTGTAACTTCCTCAATTTTTAGAATTTCAGGGTCCGGTTGGTCTTAAAATATTCTTGAAAGTCCGCACTACAACAATATGCAAAAAAAACGATTTTTTAATCTTTCCAAAGCGGGATACCCCCTTAATTAATTTATCGACTTCCTAAAATAAGCTACTCCAAAAAGGTTTCGATCTTACTCGCGACATTCAAATTCCACCAATTGAGGGTTTTCTATTTTATTTTCAAAGGGATTAATCATTTTGGAAAATTTTATTATTCATTTTTGAAAATGTTATTCATTATTTTTATAAATGTTATCGACCATTAATTTTTTTTTAGATAATTGTAGTATTTAAAAAATTTAAATTATTAATAAAAACCCACGTTCGGGTTCACCGTTCTTTTGAAAACCAACAATCATTGTTTTTCTTCAATTCTATTAATAATCTGCAGGAAAAAAAATTATTAATAAAAACCCCTGTTCAGGGTATTTTTTGTCGTGCATTACGCGGATAAAAAAATATTATTCAACCCCCGGGTGGTTATTTGGCGCGTGAATGCGTATCTATCGAGTGTACTTGACGTACTCCATGTACGTTTATGTATCCATCGTTCACCCCGGCGCAAAGGGGCAGAGATCCAAATTCCCAAACGAATTTCTTGCTCGAAGGCTCGCCCGACGATATACAGTTGCCCCGGAAGTTGCTGCTCGGTAGTTTCGGTATGGAGAAAAGCTTCGGTTGCCATAACCGAGCGAAGGGGTGTGAGAGAAGCCCCTGTCGTTGCAATTTCAATTGACCCCCCGTCGACACGCCAGATGCGGCGCGTGCCACATCTAGATGAAAGATGACTCGAAAACGGCTATACGTATCAACCCACAAGGTAGTGTGCGGAGCAACTCAACGGTGCAAGTGTACATAAGGATAGTAACAGAAGCAGAGAAAATCCCCCACCCACCCCCCGGCCCTCCGATGAAGTGCATTGTTCCTCGCGGTTCGCACCATCGTTTTTTTTGCACGCTCTATCTCAATCTTCGCCCATTTATCCCTCTCTGTATATTCCCACCACCACCCCCCACCCCCCTCTCGCGATTGCTTCAATACTGCACGTGCTAGGTTTGCTTTTATTACCGCCCTGCAGAACCTTCCACCCTCGAACAGGATCGAGATTATCCAGACGAATCAAGTGCGTGGATGGCAGGAGAAAATATCGCGCACATGGGAACAATCCACCTCGTGCTTCGTTTGCCTCCGGAAAAAAAAACAATCACTTCGATATGCAAAGAATGTGATTCGTAACAGACTGTACAATATTTGTAACGTGGGAAAAGCCCCAACCGGAAATAAGGAACCGATAATAATCGTAATTTTTGTTTGGCGAATTTGCAATTAAGTACTACCTTAATTGCGAATTCGCCAAATAAAAATCAAGTCTCGCCACAGTCACGTTGAAAAGTTCATTCTCCGATCAATCGATGAGAGCTTCGAAATATTGCGGAATATCTTTATAATGTAGGTTGTACGTCTTATCGGGATGTAAAAACTCATAAAGTCATGAAGAAAACACCGAATATGATGTTTAAAGTTTCAAAAATAACAACATTTCCTCCATCACTTAACCCTCACTTTTGTATCAGACTATCCATTCCGGCTACTAATATGTACACTGAGAAAAAAAATAATTGATCCAATATCATTGGTGTTATTGAATGAAATTTCGTTGATTAAATTGTAAAATTGTTGGTGTAAATAATCGGATTTATTAGTCCAAGCAAAACGCTATTGACTTTAATAACATGATAAAATTAAAAGGTAAAACTATAGAATCACGACTCCAGCCCACAATCGGTCCAAAATTTGTTTGAGGTATTGTTTTGGATAAAAAACGATGTTACATGTTGAATTAAGGTGGTGAAGCCCTGATATGAAAAAAAAACGTTAAAAAGTGTCATTACGTCGCACATGATTTCCATTGATATACTAATACACTAAGCAAAAGAATTAAAGGATATTGAAAAAGTCCGCCAATTTTAGGGTCATTTTCAAATAGCTGTAACTCCCCGAAAAATGGTCGTATAGCAAAATAAAAAAAAGAAAATTGAAGGCGTGAATCTCTAGTCTTGAGATCTTGAGCGCAAACATTTTTCGCATCAGCCAATTTTTTGTAGCCATAAAAAAAACAAAGTAAAAAAACTTTTCAAAATTTTTGCTCATCTTTCACAGTCTGCACGGACTTTAATAAATTTTCTTGAATGATCGGATTAAAAGGATCGTCTAGCTAGGTTCTTTCCCTTCAATTTGAGCGGTGGGAGAGCTCTGTACGATTTTTTTTCGCTGAGTTATCGATGTTCAAAGCAAAAATGACACTTTTGACTTTAATGACTGATTACTCGGAGACTAATGATCGCACAGAAAAAAACCAAAGGGGTTTGAAAACTTTGAAGTATTCTCTATAAGATGATTTTATCGTTTTTTATCAAGATTTTTTTTATGCGGAAAAATGGATTTAAAAAAAACGTGAAAAATGGCATATTTACGAATATTCTTTTAACTAAGGATTATTTTGCCAATATCGAATAGATAAAAAAAAATTCGTTTTTTTATGACCTCAAAGTATCCTAAAAAAGCTCTCAAAAGTTTAAACCCCTGCGATGTTTTTTTCATTGTGTTCCGAATGATCGAAATTGTGGTTTGCCAAAAATCGATTAACGGCTAAATCTACCACCTTTTATTCGTCTTTTGAGAATCACAATTTTTTTGGCACTGATCCGAATTTCTGATGCTAATAAATATTGATTGTTGAACAACGGGAACAAATTTTTGTTTAATGAAAGAAAAAAATTAATTAAAAGAAATTTTTTGGAGAAAAAAAAATTATTTAGTGTTTTTCAACACTAATCAAGGGTGTCTCAAAATGACCTGACATTTGAATTTATTAATAAAACGTATTATTTATTTGGAAAGTACGAATATTTTTGTTTTAATATAAGTTACACACATGGAGGTTATGTGTGGAACACAATATCAGATAAATCACCGCCTCGTCCCTCTTTGGAAACGTTCACTTTGTTGACGAAATTTTAAAAAACATTTTGCCATAATTGCAGACTAATTTCATTAATGGTGCATCCAATTGCTTGCTTAAGCTCCGGAATGCTCTGTGAATCATTGGCATACACGTTTCCTTTCAGAAAAAAACCAAAGAAAGAATTCCAATAGCGTCAAATCGCACGATCTTGGTGGTCAATTCGCAACGCCGCGGCGCGAGATAACACGACCATGAAACTTCGTCTGCAATAACTGCAGTGTTTCGCCCGCAGTATGGCAGGTTGCGCCATTTCGTTGAAAGAGTATGTCTTCCATGTCCATGCCGTTTTACCATTTATCGGATATTGTGTTCCACATATAACCTCCATGTTTATACCTTATTTTGAAACAAAAATATTCCTACTTTTCAAATAAATAATACGTTTTATTAATAAATAAAAATGTCAGGTCATTTTGAGATACCCTTATATGAGGAGCTGACGAACAAGCCGGACTTGTCCGCACTACGTCAAGTTTTTTTTATTCCTCCTTTTTTTGAAGCGCACCTTTATTCACTCCCGCAATATTTCGAGTCAAATCCGCCTCTAGACACCTCCAAAATTTGTTAAAACTGACTTTTCTCTTGAAACGGCAGTTTTTAGGCACAAAAATTAGTTTAATGTTTTCTATTTATTTGACGTAATGTGGACAAGTCTGGTTTTTTGCCAACTTCTCATATTTTGACAGCATATCATCTTATACATGTTCCCTGAAATTTTCAAATTGATCGGATCGGAATTAACAGATTTGTAGACGGTATTGACGACGGTCGGAACGCTTGCCGCGTCGCTCGAAGCAAAATATCTAAAAAACTACAGCATCGAACTTTCTGAAGGTTTTCGGGCTTTTTCTAGATGTAAAAATATAGTGATTGGTCGGAGGATTATTTTTCCGATGTATACTTTCGATTGGATGAACGAAAAATGCCCATTTTTCGCAAGAATCAAGACTCACTTTGAACACGCGTAATTTTTTTGAAATTTGGTATTTCGGAAATTCGGGCAAGGTTCCGAAAACCGACCCCCTCCGATCGAGCTGAAATTTCGCACAAACATTTCTTTTAATATTTTGAAACAACCCCTAAAAAGATTTTTGGCGATGCGCAATAGTTTTTGGGTTTGGGTGTTGGTTTGGGTTTGTTTGGGTTCGTTTGGACAAAACGGAAAGCGCGATAACATATATAGGTATGAACGGAGACGTAGCAGATTTGCGTATAGTCGGCACGCGTTAAAAGAACGGGGCCGGGTTGAAACTTCGAACTTTGAATGCTCCGACGGTTTGAAATTCCGAAATTTAATGTTCCGGAATTCAAAATGGGACCGTTTTGAAATCCCCAACTTTGAATAATCAGAACGCCCAAAGCTTCGAAAGAATACTACCCCGAACAATCAAAACTCCGAAAGAATTTTACACTAAAGACCAAAACTCCGAAAATCTAAACACCGTCAAAATAATTCGGCTATGGGAGTTTTTAAAGTTTCAATTTTTTCAATAAATCGACGAATTGTTTCAAGATTTTTTTATATATTAAGGCGTTACCCCCACTTGTAGCGCAAAAAAAAGGCCTTTTTCATGAATTTTTTTAAAGAAAACTACAAAACTTTTCTAATCGATCAATATACCATCTTAAAGAACACATCTTGAAGAACTTTCAGTAATTTTTTTATTGAAAAATATTACATTGTTTAGTGGCAAATGGCCGTCAATGAAATAATGTTTTTATATACACGGTTTGCGGTGACCAACATTACGGCGAAGTGGATCATCTGAAAAAAAAATGCGGATGGATTTAGTCAAATATAAGTATAAACTAGTCTTTAATCGAAGGATTAAAAAAAATATTCATTTTTCACAAAATGGCGGACAGTCAAAGGTAATGGTTCGATTTTAACGAAAAAAAAACGGCCGTTTTTTGGCTATAAAACGGCCATTTTTTTCGAAAAAAAAATCGAACGATTAAAGACTACATTTTTATGTATTAAATAAGCCTGCAAAATTTCAAGAAGATCGGTTCATTAGTGTTCGATTAATCTTGGTCACCGACTTCAGAAATGCCATTTTGAGAAAAACGCGTTTAAAGCTTCTCCTTCAACGCTCTTTCAACGCGGATTCTTCTCTTTCAACGCTCATATCTCAGTCAATTTTGTTCGGATCGACTTGAAATTTTCCGGACATATTCTCCGATACTTATACTTAAAAAAAATGCAATAAAAAGAAAATCGATTTTTTCAAAATCGCAAGTGGGGGTGACCCCTTAACGTTTTTTTCTTTTGGCTACATCTAGAACACATATAATCGAAATCAGTATAATTTTTGTGTACCCAAAGTTGGCATACTACTCACTGAAGCCAGTTTTCGATGAGACGAGTTTCATAATAATTTTCTTCGCAACATTTTTTGTCATTGTTCTTATATCGTCTTTCTAAGGTCTTCCCAGGTATTTCGTAGATCCTAGCAGTCGCACGAACCGACAACTCATCATTTTTTATACCACTAATAGCTGCTTTTAAAGATTCTTCAAAAAAATGCAATAAAAAAATCGATTTTTTCAAAATCGCAAGTGGGGGTAACCCCTTAAGAAGTCATTTTACGTCAATTTTGAAATTTGTCTAGACCATATTATACGTTCTACATCATTTACAGTCAACTGTGTAGACTTTCGCTGGCATGATCTTGACATGGGGGCCGGGTTTAAATTCCGAACTTTGAATGCTCCGACGGTTTAAGTGTGAACACTGAAAATTTGGGTGATATTTGGGAATTTTTTGGAAGAAAAGTACTCAATTGAATGTTTCGGAAAATTAACAATATATTTGGCTATATTTGACCTATATTACATAATTTGTTCATAGAAAAATATTGAGATCCAAGCGACTTATGCGCTGCCTTCGGAGGCGCCAAAAAAAAGTTCCTCCACTGCTGACATGATTCCGGCCGATTAAGTAGCTGAAATCGAAAAAAGAAAAAATGTCGTTAAACTGGAAGGTATTTCCTGTACAATGACGTAGGATTTTCGGAAAATATAAAAATCTAACAAAATGGCGTAGTTATGAAAAAAGTCTGTTTTCTTGCCTATAAAATGGTCGTTTTTTTCAATGCCAAGTCGTCATTTTTCATCCAATCAAAAATATCGTAGGCCATTGTAGAATAAATATATTCAAGAGTACTCAGTTAAAATTTCAAGTCAATCGGATGATTGCTCTTTGAGTTACAATGTCAGCAAATTTGAAAAATCTCTGCCATTCTGCTCTGCTCTGTATTAGAGATATGGCCTTCAAATTGTTACAGAATATTCTTGAAAGTATAAACTGTCGAAAAAGGCAAAACAAATCGATTTTTCGAAAGTGTCACACTGGTATAGCCTCTGAAAATGACTAATTTTAATGTTCCGAAACTGCAAGTTTTTTCAACTTCATGCCAGTGAAAGTTTACACAGTTGAATGTGAATAATGGAGAACGTATGACATTGTCTAGACAAATTTCAAAATTGACGTATAATAACTTCTCAATAAAAAAAAATCTTCAAATAATTCGTTGATTTATTGAAAATTTTGAAACTTTTAAAACTTCCATAGCCGCATTATTTTGACAGTGAACAGATTTTCGGAGTTTTGGTCTTTCGTGTAAAATTCTTTAGGAATTTTGATCTTTCGGGATAGTATTTTTTCGGAGTTTTGAGCGTTCTGATAAATCAAAGTTCGGAATTTCAAACGGGCCCCGTTTAGATTTTCGGAGTTTTGGTCTCTCGGGTAAAATTCCTTTGGAGTTTTGATATTTTACGGTAGTATTCTTTCGGAGCTTTGAGCGTTCTCATCATTCATAGTTCGGAATTTCAACCCGGCCCCAAAAAAAACGTAATCAATATCTCGAAAACTGTTTCGAGTCGCCGAAAATCCCTTTATAAGGGTTGTCTTAAAATATGAAAAGGAAGGTTCGTGCAAACTTTCAGCTCGATCGGATGGGGGTTCGGAACCTTATCCGGAAATACCTTCGATTAATCATAGGATCAACTAATATACTAACGAAATCGCTTTGATTTTTTATTTTAATTTAGATAACCTGCTTCGGAAGGGCTCACTGCAAAAGACGTTTTCGAGAGGTGTTTCCTGGACATCGGCAGTAAATCGATTGTAATTAAATATTTTGACACAAAAAAATGACAGAGTGTTGTTCGGATGGTACTTTTTCAAACACCCAATTTTGTAGACATTTATCATCGCGATTTTCTATTAAGGGGTTACCCCCACTTGCGATTTTGAAAAAATCGAGTTTTTTTATTGCATTTTTTTGAAGTATAAGTATCTGAGAATATGTCCTGAAATTTCAAGCCGATCCGAAAAAAATTGACTGAGATATGAGCGTTGAAAGAGAAGAACCCGCCTTGAAAGAGCGTTGAAAAAGAAACTTTAAACGCGTTTTTCTCAAAATGGCATTTCTGAAGTCGGTGACCAAGATTACTCGAACACTAATGAACCGTTCTTCTTGAAATTTTGCAGGCTTATTTAATACATAAAAATGTAGTCTTTAATCGTTCGATTTTTTTTTTTCGAAAAAAAATGGCCGTTTTATAGCCAAAAAAGGCCGTTTTTTTTTCGTTAAAATCGAACCATTATTATTGACTGTCCGCCATTTTGTGAAAAATGAATATTTTTTTAAATCCTTCGATTAAAGACTAGTTTATCCTTATATTTGACTAAATCCATCCGCATTTTTTTTCATATGATCCACTTCGCCGCAATGTTGGTCACCGCAAACCGTGTATATAAAACATTATTTCATTGACGGCCATTTGCCACTAAACAATGTAATATTTTTCAATTAAAAAATTACTGAAAGTTCTTCAAGATGTGTTCTTTAAGATGGTATATTGGACGATTAAAAAAGTTTTGTAGTTTTCTTTTAAAAAATTCATGAAAAAGGCCTTTTTTGCGCTACAAGTGGGGGTAACGCCTTAAAAAGATCCCAAACGTGTGCCGTTTTCGGCTGTTACAACTAGACATTACACGAAGGCCTTACACCCGGTTCAAATTTTGAAAAATATCGATTTATTGGTTTTCGACGTATTCGCAAAATATAAAATTTCAAAAATATTCCCAAAAAACTAGAATTCGGTCCGTTCGGTTCCGTTGAGGAAGATTTGGGCGTTTATAAGTAGGTTCCGCGACCCGGCGAACCGCCAACTGGCGAACTTTGAACGCGTTTTTCTCGAAATCGGTGACCACGATATCTCAAAAATCACCACACCAATCAACTTCAAATTTTACAAGATTTTTTTACATGTCAAAAAGCAGTGCTTCAACCAAGAGATTTTTTTTCGATGCATAGTTTTTTATCAACGGAAATAGAGCCTTTCATTCACAGAAAATCGGTGAAACTCTGGACGGTGAAAAAACCCTTGGGCCGGAAACCATTTTTCTTAAATCAATATTTTATCAAATGCTTCGTCCAAGTCTTAGATCATTTCATGCAAAAACGGAATGCGTTTGATTTTCATATTTCGGATGATTTTTTTCCAAGCAGCAGTGTTTACCGCGAAGGACGTTTTTCAAACAGCTCTCTGCACAAACCATTGTATTTACCACATTTATAAACATTTTTCAATACAAAAATTGTAGATGATACTTGAAACCATACTCTTCAATATAAAAAAAAGTTAAAAACCGGCATACCTTTTTCCAGAAAAAAAATTCACGGAAATTCCCCTTTTCGGGGGAATTTTCGTGAATTTTTTTTCTGGAAAATGGTATGTAGGTTTTTAACTTTATATATATATATATATATATATATATATATATATATATATATATATATATATATATATATATATATATATATCCAATGAACTCGATCATAAACGTATACTCAAGTTCCAAGGCATTCCAACTGGGGGTCCATTTGGGTCCGCCATACTCGACCTACTTCACTCACTGCTTCGTTACAGTCAATTATGAATTTATTCGGTGAAAGGTCTATTTGCCTCGTTGAGTAAAAAAGCAATAAACATCACTGTACACAGTTGTTTCCATTGATATTCGGAATTCTGTTGATTTGCAGCCGTTTCGCAAGTATATGTGCTCCATACTTCATGAATATGCAACTGGACAATTGTAACAATGGGTCAATTAACGAAAGGGTGGAGCAGAAAAAAGGGATCATGAAGTTGTCATCAGTGACTGTAGCGTATCAGCGGAACATCATGGAGAGGCAAAGCATCAAAGAATAATAATTATATCCGTGTATATGAAATGAACCACAGAATGTACGACCTAAAATTTTTTTCTCATTTATTTTTTATTTATTTTCGGTTGGTAGTTTTTTAATTGTTTAATTTTTATGTATTTTTATTTATTTTCCTCATTTATTATTCTCTTCCTCTCTCCCCCGTACACCCCCCTCTCTCTTTCTGTCATTTGCTTTTCCGTCGTGTTCGATAAATAACGCTCCGTTAAGTGGGAGCGGGAAACAAAGAAGGAAGCAGTAAAGGGATCGAGTTTGCATAGAAGGAGCCACTCGACGAGATCACAGCCATGGAGCCTTTTTCTTCTCGCTCTTACGATATATACCTCTCTCTCTCTCTCACTCTTTCTTTTTCTCCGAGTAGTTCTCTCCGGGATTTAAATGGAAAAACCCTCCTTCACCGTTATAATTTCAGCTCTTCGACTGATTTGACTTTCGAACGAGTTTTGCGGTCCCAAACGCAATATCTATATATCGTGGCACACAGTGTCCAACGGTATTAAGATTTATATATAAAAGCGTCCAGGAGGCAGAGAAGTCTCTCGACTCTTGAGTCTCCATAGTAATATTTATAGGTATGCAATAAAGCAGCAATATATAGTGTAAAGTCTCGCCGCATTGACCTCCCACCTTGTCGGAGGAATCTTTTCTTCAACGCACGATGAACTCGCTGCCCCGTCGTGACGGTATGCAGAATGAAGGAAAGAAAGGGAACAGGAAAATAAAGTCGAGACCGATATTCGCAGACATCGGCCTTTTATTTGATGCCACATTCCATGAAACCACTTTTTTACAATAAACCAAACAAAAAAACACTGTCCCCGTCGTCGCAGGTGATATTAAATATTTCGCCGATGCAAACATCGTTTTTCAATTTTCAGTTCTTTCAATTTTACGACGGATCATTCGATTGTAAAATGCATTCGAACGAATCTCTGTGACTGTGCCAATTTCTTGACATTCCGTGACAATTGATAGCCTTAGCGTTGGCGGATGAAAAAAAATGCAGAAGATGTTGGAACATTCATGTGGTAGAAGAGGTTGACTTCACGATGACGGAAGTGCCGTGAACGAGCGATGATGAAAGTTCAACGAATTACGTAGAAGGAAATTAAAGCCACGAAAATCTTGTTTAAAAATCCAATAAAGGCTTATGCCATACCGCAAATGGTACGTACCGTGCAGGGCCTGGAATATCACGAGGAATGGGATTAATCGATAAATTAGCGAAAACGAATATTGATGATTCGCTAATCTGATTCACTAATCGTGACTTAAGCCTGCTGGATTAAAAGATTACAGTAATGGGAAGATGCACATAGATATAGCCAGTATGCGTAGCTGAATAAGCAGAGAGGTGTTCATGGTGGGATGTTCCGGTGGCAGAAGGAAAGCCCACAGGGATGTGCCTTTGGGATGCTGAGGAGACTATCTTTAGCAGACGACTGGGCTTGCCGATATTCCCGGTTGTCCTCCATGCAACTTACTTTCCCATTCTGCTCATTCTCGAGAATTCCCAGCCACCACCACCAGCCCCGAAATCTTCGTCAACCATCTTGGTAAGGGGCATCGCCCAGGAAGGCATCGGCCAAGATTGAACGAAAAGTTGAAGGCCGTGGTGAAGGACCATCGCCGGGGGTTCATTTGGGCAACGGATGATGACATTCCTCGCAGCCTTTCCCAATGGTAGCAATGACGCTTGAACTACAATCACCAAGGGAAACAACAGCAAACTTCGCACTTCCGCACCACTGCTGCACGAGACGATGACACTCGGGGATTTCAGTATGGAGTGAGGAAATTCCTGGAATTGTAGGTCTGGTAGAGTAGGTAGGTAGCCCGGCTCAATTTCCGCTGATTTGTGGTGATGCTCGGGGTAAATCCTCGGGGAAAAGTAACCAAGAGAGGAAGCATCATCTGCTCGTATGGAGCGTTTCAGCGGAACTTTTTAATGACACGTTATTGCACTAACAAGAATCCGCCTTCGATTTTGCTGAAACTCATATATGTGATAAAGCATCGAAAACTATTAGACACGTATTCTTTTTATCTGCGGGCAAACTTCTTTAACGGGAGATATATACCTAAATGGTCGAGGTCGAGGATTTAGAAGCTATGAACATTGTCGACCATAGATGACCTACAAACCCCGTAACGGCCTGGTATCGATGATTCCATGTGAGTTGACAAATTTCACGATTTATCCATTCCCAAATTTTCAAACGCGCTTTTCTCAAAACCACGTTTTTCAAATCGGTACCCAAAATTTCTAAAAAAACCAATGAACCGATTGCCTTGGGATTTTTTGTGGTTATTCTATACACCATTGTCTAGTACTTGTCATAGGATTTTTTTTTTTCGTTACTTAGTTTTTATTTTATAGGCAAAATAATGACTAATTTTTGGCCCAAAAATCACTATTTATGTTCAAACGTCCGCCATTTTGTCATAAATCGATATTTTCAAAATCGGCCATGACAAGTACTAGATTATAGTATCTAATTTAATAATCTTTTTGGTGTTTTTTCCAGATTATTTTTCAAGAAACGCCAGTGGGTATCGTATACGCAGATTTTTTTTGCGTCGCTCCAAGGATCATACAATATCCTTGTATATTTTTTTATATTTTTAAATAAAGAAAATTCAAACATATTTTTGAATGTATGCACGTTTAGATAATTAAAACCCCAATCCGAAATTTCAAATAGTATTCATCGAAAAAATTCACAAAAATGACCTTTTTCCGGCTCCTAAGTGTATATCTCCCCTTAAGGCGAGAGCCTAAACTAGAAGGTCCAAAAAAAGTGTTTTGTCGGGATTTTTTTTCGGAGGTCCAAAAAAGGCGTTTTTCGGGAATTTTTTCACGTCAAAAAGCGTTTTTTAGAAAGGTGAAAAAAAGGAATTTTCGGGAGTTTTTTTAGAAGGTAAAAAAAGCGTTTTTTCGGGAATTTGCAGAAGGTCAAGAACCAGTAAACACAGTAAACATTGAGGTATCTCTTAATGTATTTTCGAAATGTATTTTTAAAAAATGTTCAATAGGAAACAGTCAATTAGTGCAGATTTATCAGCCTATTTCATGTGCGTCTTACCATTGCAGTCCCCAAACGGCGGGAAACATGCAGCTCCTAATTCTTGACTGAAACAAAAAAACCAATAAAATGTTCAATTGTCATCTATTTTTATTCTGGGTGAATTGAGCAAAAGCTGAAAAAATCGTGGAATTATAACTTTTTTCAGGTTTGACAAAAAAAATGTGTTTAAAAAAAACTTTAACGTGCTCTAAAAATTATTAAAAAATACTTTTTCAACGATTTTTTTTAATCACTTGGAAGAGATTTTCATGCTAAAAAAATAACCTTTGGTTTGATTTAATAGGTCCTTTAGTTTTTATGCTATCACGCCCGCCAATTTGGAAAAATCGTGAAAACTGCAGAAAACGCGCTTCAGATTTCAATAGGAGGAAATATCAATATCAAATATCAAACGCTCAAATATCAGCTTTTGGCCTTGGGTCTTCGAAAATATTTACAATTGGCCTCTGTAACTTTGTAAATATATCCTTGGATAGTTCATCTATCGATTTGAGCAATAAAAAAAAGGATTTTTCCGAGCTTCTAATTTAGGCTCCGGCCCTAAGAGGAGAAACGACCCCTCAAAAAAGGCGGATCACCCCATAATTGAATGTTATTTTAATTATTCGATAGTGGATTTTTCATCGCTTTACATTAGACGGATTTTGGTTTTTGTTTTATTCGAATCGGTGGACGGCTTGTGGGTGGAATTGAAAAACCACCCCTCAACACGCCTTTCTTTGAGGGGTGCTTTAAATCCTTAAAACCGTTTTTCCGCAGATAAAAAAATACGTGTCCAATAGTTTTCAATGCTTTATCACATATATGAGTTTCAACTAAATCGAGAGCGGACACTTAAGGGGCTTTCTCACTTTAGACGCTAAACAAAAGCGATTTACATGAATTTTTTGATAGGTTTATATTATAGATATGGATATAAAAGTTGTTACACTTAATAAATAAACTTTCGAAATACATTTTTAAAAAATTATGTATTTATGTAACCCAAACAAACTTTGAACGCGGTTTTTTTCGAAACAACGTTTTTCGACAGATTTTTGATAAAATCTTCGAAACTACTGAACCGATCCTTATGAAAAGTTAACCACACATTTTTTACAACTATAGCTATAGCGCATATCAAGGATTTTTTTCAATTTTGATATTTCCTTTTTTGCCATATACAGTAAAAAAACAGTTTATTTTTGTTTTGTCGTAACATTCCCGCCATCTTGTTGTTTTTGCATATATAAAAAATCGTATGTTATGCGCTATTGCCATTAACATACTGAATCTAAAATCGTTTGATTTTTCGTTTCGATGGATGATCCATCTCCGAGATTTCATCAACAGCGTAGACCTACAATTTTTTAGAACATTTTTTTAACTACCATTTTTGTTACTAAAATAGTGATTTAAATAAATAGAACAAATTTTTCAATGTATTTCGAAAGTGTATTTATTAAGGGGAGAGATGCAGACAGAATTTTCAAAAAATTGATTTTTTTATATTTTCTTGGAGTATGATGTTTCGAAAATATTCCCTGACAATTTCAAGTCAATCCGATGAATAGTTTCTGGGATATCCCACAATTAGTGAAGGGGCGTCGGGTCCCCATGGCAGGTAGTGGCCGGCAAACGCGCAAACGATAATACCCAGGAAGGCAGAATGCTTCGAAGACAACAACAAATCGATATTTGGTAAGCTTCCACATAGGCAGAAGCCCTATTGTATGGGCCAAGAATTGATGATTCGATGTAAGTAATATTTCAATTAGTATTTCTATACATAAATCAGGTGTAAAATTGGGAACTCTTCCAGAAATTTCCAAAAATGTATTACTCAAAAACTATGAACTTTAGCAAAATTTTAGAACGAATACTTTCGTTTTAAAATTCCCCAAAATATTTTTAAAAAATAATTCATTTCGAAAACTTTAATTTTTTTAAAAATTGTTTTAACAATTGGCTATAAACAATTGAATGCTCGACTTTTCGGGAAAAAAATTGTGACATTCGGATTCAGCGGATCAAAAAACTTCAAAAAAATTTAGCTTCATTCATCGAGCTCAAAATTTTACGAACACATGATACCGTATCCACATCAAAAAACTTTAAACGCGTTTTTCTCGAAACTATGTTTTTCAAGTCGGTGACCACTATAATTCAAAAACCACTCGATGGATTTTGACTAAATTTGGTGTGCTTATTGATAGCATTAAACACTAGTTCTAATCGAAGGATTTTTATTTTTGTTAAACATTTCTATTTTTTTTAACAATAAACGAGCGATTCTTTCGTCGAAAATCGATAGTTATCTGCCGGAAGCCGCCATTTTGTTAATTAAGAAAAAAGCTTCGATTAAGGACTAGATTTATTATTAAACTAATGATTTTTTTTGGGTTTTTTTTAAATTTTAGATGATCCAGTAAAATTTTATGAAGGTCACCGCGAAGCACATGCCGAAGGGGGTCCGATAAAGATGGCGATATTTTTATAAATAATCAATATCTTCCTTTGAAAATTTGTACAAGTCAAGTTGAAAGATATCATAAAAAGTCTGTGTAACCACTTTTGTAAATCAAAGTTAATTACTTTTAAAAAAAATATTGAAAATGCTCGTTTTTCACGCCTCTGACTGCATCTCACCCCTTAAGTGTAACAACTCTTATACCAATATCTATAATATAAACGTATCAAAAAAATGCATGAAAAGTGCATAAAAAGCAATGAAAAATGATATTCCTTGTAAGATAAGAGTTATTGGCCAGTGGACTCAATATCCAACAAGTTTCTTGGAGCGCTTCGTGCTGCTGGAAAATCTAAGCAGTGACAATATTTTTTCAGGGGTAGAAATTTTCACATCGAAAATCAACACTATCTCTTGATGCTGGAAGCAAGGAACCGAGATGGTCAGATTTTACAACTGTCCTCCTCTTTTTATTTCTCTCCTTGTGGAATATCTGGCCCAGTGTGGATACGTATGGTCTTAGGGAATCCTCTTCAGTGTGTCCCTTCGCTTCGGATCGTTAGAGTCAGCGACAGAAGGGCAACCGGACAGCCGATATGATGCCGATATCTCAGGCATCGTTCCATCCCTCGTCCGCTCGGCACCGGCCTCCCGAGAGCCCCTAGTTCTACCCTTCAAATCGCGGGTTCTGGCATCGGGCGGGTGAAGAAAAGGGACGACGTCAAGATTGTCAAGGCGCCTTCGCCATTCTACCTTCACCCTGGCGCGAGGTTTATTCCCTTGAGTCTTCTACCCTCTTACCGCCCTTCTTTTTTTCCCTCTGCTGCTTTCCCTCCTATTCATTTTTGCCTTCCATTCGAATGCAACCGTACGAAAAAGTAGAATAAAGATGGGGGCGTGAAAAAAGTTTTTGATTCCGGAGAAAAAAGGACTTGCCGTTTAGCAATATTTTTCAATTACAAATATTCAATATTTCAATATTTTTATAATTCAATATTTCAATATTTATAATTCAATATTTCAATATTTTTCAATTACAAAAAAGGGGTATTGCGTTTAGCAATATTCTTCAATAAAAAAAAATTCAACTTGGCAATACTGTGTATTATTTGTGTGCAAAATTCCGATCTTGTCAACTCAATACTCTCATCAGAAAAAAAATCGGGCATCGACGCATTTTTTGTGGTTATCATTGTTACTGTACTTATTTTTATTATCATATAAATATATAAATAAATAAATATCTAAATATATAAATAAATACATATGTAAATATATAAATAAACACATATGTAAATATAAGAAATAGGAACAGTACACTGATTACGAATGAACGCGTTCTTGCAATACGTAAATATGTTTTTTTGTTATTCTTTTTACGTTCGTGCACTTAACAGTTTTTATTTTCCAGAAACAGCTAATACTGCTGCCAAAAAAAAACTGAAAAACCTCACCTAGAAAAAATCATGTACGTTTTCTTCCACGCGTATATTAAGGTGGGACACCACTATACGGGCCAAAAATCGATTTTTAGCATTTTCTCAAAATATACATATTCAAGAATGTGACGCAAAAATTTCAAGTTAAAATATTGAAAATTGACCAAGCTAGAGGCCATTTAATGAGAGCAGGTACGGCAACGATTTACGTATACTAAAACTTTCAATCGCGTTGTAGTACAGTCGTGCTGTCGCTGAAAAACCCCGGAATCGGATAAAATTAGAAGAAGGTTAGTTTTTTGACAGGTGACTTTGTAGGTGCCGCAGGTGCTAAATCCAAGATTGCCTAAAAATCGGCGTGTAGGGTTTTTTTAGGAGATGAAAGGAGATGGGGTGGATTAATGCCAAACTACAACCCCTACGAGGTCGGCGCCGTGAGATAAAATGTGCAGAAAAATTCGGGCTTTAGTTTTGTCCACAGCGCCGAAGTCGTGGACGTTCATTTTGAGGGTGAAAAAGGGGGGTGAAATTTGAAAAATCAGTTTTAATTCAATAACTCTTTAGAAAAAAATCGTACACTTTTTGTTCAAATGGGAACGTTGTAGCCCTTGAAAAGAGGCGTCGATCGAGTATTTGATCATCACGCTCCGATAATATCTTCAGCCCCAAAAAAATGGTTAAAAAACAAAAAAAAATTGTTTATTGAATAACTAAAAAACAATCGGTTTTTTGGGTATGGTTCAAATGTACGAAAGGTAGAGAATAATTTTCTCTATACTTTCGTTGCTATGGACCACCCTTGAATTTTGATTTTCCAACCCCTCTCGGGGGTTGAAAGTTCAAAATGAAATTCTGGGAAAACGATTGTCCGCACGAATTCGCCGCCGTGGAATAATTTGTAGATTGAACCCTCAGCTACATTTTTGTCCACAGTGCCAAACTCGTATCGCTTTATTTTGGGTCAATAGTTTTCCCAGAATTTCATTAATTTAGATTTTATTGAGCAAGTCGAACGACCGTTTCAGGGCGAAATATACAAAAATGTTTTTTTTATTTTCAAGGAAAGACACTCGTTATTTTATTTTTAAGAATTTCCCCGAATTGTGAATACGAAATACGGATTGTTGGTATTTTTTATATTATGGGATTCCTAAACACCGTGAAGTAACAGCTCTTTTTTTTGTTTTTTTTTTGTAATATTCGATATGACATATATGTCATATGTATTTCAAAAACCTGGTAACCATACAGCGAGTGCTCCACACTCTTTAATCGAATATTAATAAAAAAATTTTTTTATTAAATTAGCTGTTACTTCGCACTGTTTAGGAATCCCATAATATAAAAAATACCGAAAATCCGTTTTTCGTATTCACAATTCGGGGAAATTCTTAAAAATAAAATAACGAGTGTCTTTCCTTGAAAATAAAAAAAAACATTTTTGCATATTTTGCCCTGAAACGGACGTTCGACTTGCTCAATAAAATCTAAATGAATTTTTTTCTGGAAGGCTATAAAAAGACGCACATTTTCGTTTTTTACGAATGTAAAAACGTCAAATCAACGAGAAACCATCAATCAAGAAAATGGTGATCAACGAGAAAAAACGTCAGAAATTGTTTTAAATGTCAACATTCGGTGAATGTTTTTCAATAAAGTAACTCGTTTTTTTAAAATTATTTTCGGATTTTGTTTTTACTGGCTGAAGTGACGTGGAATGCCTCTTACATGGTGCCGAAATCGCTGACTAGCGGTAAGACGACAATATTTCACAAGATCGTGAAAAATGTGTACCAAAACTTTGAACGCGATTATCTCGAAACTACATATCTTGCACGGTTTGATATCTTGAGTAACTTTCACACTATTGACTTGAATTTGCACAGTTGGTGTGCAAACAGTAATCATTTTCGGTTCACGATCGCATTTTTTTATTGCATGAACCATTTGTTAATAACAATGACTTCAGCATGCTGTTTTTCAAGAGAAAAATGAGGTTTTCTTTGGAAAAGGTGTCATCTTACGTATTTTGCGAAATTTCAAAAAGTAGATCGTGAACCTATAGCAGTTGGATATATTTGAAGAATTTTTTTTGTTTGTTTTCGTTTCAGATTACATTTGAGCCTGGTAGAGACCCCCCCTTTCGGGCCTCGCCGCTGGAGGACTGCAACGCCAACTGCAGCACCGGGAACACTTTAAAAAAATTCCTTCCGAAAAAATTGAAGCATGTGTACAACATGCTGGGAGAAAATTAATTTCTTCCATCCAATGTGTCACTAGAAAAAAAATGCATCATTCGGACCCTTCCAATTGGGCTTCCAGAGAAGGATACCCCGTTAAGACACCCTATACATGGCTTGCTAAAATAACGATAAGTGATATCGTGCTTTGCACTACGCATAGGAGGGCACGTCGCGCCACTACCGTGGAATACACTGTTAGATATGCCGCTTTCTATGTAGCGTTTCCATCACAAGTGTCAAATAGGCCAGATTAATGTCAGTCACGTAATTAGTTTCGATTTGTCAACGTCTGGCGTTGCCGGTAAAGCCGGTGCAATGTTCAATGAACGAAAGCCTATGCAATGTTCATGAACCACGACAGTCGGAAGCAAAGCGAGAGAACGAGAGAGAGAGAGAGAGAGAGGGAGAGAGAGAGAGAGAGAGAGAGAGAGAGAGAGAGAGAGAGGGAGAGAGAGAATGAGAAAGACAGTCAGTCAGACAGGTAGAGAGCGAGTGCGAAACCGCGCTGGTCCCGAAATTCATTGAAAATGCCACTACTGCACTGATTTGCGTGATCTCTATCGCTTCTACTTTTAGCACAGCCATACTGAACCTCCTAAAAGCAGTTGCAAATTTAATTGAAGCTGAAACCTTAACGGACCGTGAGATAGAGTTCATTTGAACAGATTTTGGAAGTTTTTTGTAGGTAACTTTTTTTTAACATCCTAAATGCCAACTTTTTTGCTCCCATAGAACAATGTGTCCTTTGGCTATTAAATATATAGGAAAGTGAAGCCCCCCGCTCCCCCGCAATTTTGTATTTCTTTTAAGGGTCAAAGTAACCTCGAATGTAGGGTTTCTTTGATAAGGCATTGCAATGCAACTTATGTAAAAAATTATGGATTATTTTGACATAATTTTGATTAAAAAAATATATATATTTTATGCATTATTCATGGAATTGAATTTAAAAAAAAACGATTTTTTTACAATCATATTGTCATCCGTATTACGGAAACATTTTACATAAAAATATCAAGTAGGTACCTACACGGAGAAAACAGGGGCCTCGATGTTTAGAATTAATACTATGCTTCTAAAAGAAATATCATTAAATATCAAAAAGTATTGAATGGAAGATAAAAATTGTAATTATGGGATAGTAATAATGAGGAAATTAAAATTTCAATCTACGATATCGCACGTAAACTGATACAAACAATACATTTTATTCGGCATATTGTGATTTTTTGTAGTATTCAAAAGATGTTTTGCCCACGTGATTGGAACAATTAGTTTCCAGTATTCTACAAAAAGTACGGTATAAAGAGTCTCATTTGACTAATAACTTCGTAATATTTTTCGCTTTACGCGAAGATTTATGCTATGCGTATAGTGAAATCTATACATACACGAAGATTCATGCTATACGTATAGTAAAATCCATATGAAAATATAACATATAGAACTCACGCATAGAACAAAAATATGCACGCATCATTTTTACTATACGGTGTGAGAATCATTTTTACACTGCTATAACAACAAGTCTTAAAATTCCGAACTGGCAGTAAACTTCTATACTTTTCTAGCACTGAATATTAGAATTCTCGAAACCAGTGTTAGAATTTGAGGCCGTATTTTTCTCCGTGTAGGATACTATTACAGGCACATAATCAGTCCTATAATTATCATTGAGACCAAAACCAACTTTAGCATCATTATAATAAACTTGAACAATACATTTGAGCAACAATAGAAAAAAAAGTACTTTGGGGTATTTTGGTGCTCTGTTAAAGTAGCTCCAAAAACAGTCAAAGTTACCCTTAATGTCAATTTAACCCCGTTTGACGCTAATGATACTAGGTACTCGACCAGTAATACACGCCGAAAAAGCGCCACGACGGTCTATATCTTCATCCTCCGTCAGGCGTCGACTCACTTTACAATTTTCAATACATCGATTTTTTTACATTTTTCGAAAGTATACGTATCCAAAAGTATCATACTAAAATTTGATGAAGATCGAAGGAGTCTAACTGTATTTTCTGTGACCTTTACTTAACTACCTGAGCACGTTTAAGGCGTTACCCCCACTTGTAGCGCAAAAAAGGCCTTTTTCATGAATTTTTTTAAAGAAAACTACAAAACTTTTTCTATCGATCAATATACCATCTTAAAGAACACATCTTGAAGAAGTTTCAGTAATTTTTTTATTGAAAAATATTACATTGTTTAGTGGCAAATGGCCGTCAATGAAATAATGTTTTTATATACACGGTTTGCGGTGACCAACATTGCGGCGAAGTGGATCATCTGAAAAAAAATGCGGATGGATTTAGTCAAATATAAGTATAAACTAGTCTTTAATCGAAGGATTTTAAAAAATATTCATTTTTCACAAAATGGCGGACAGTCAAAGTTAATGGTTCGATTTTAACGAAAAAATCGGCCGTTTTTTGGCTATAAAACGGCCATTTTTTTTTCGAAAAAAAAAATCGAACGATTAAAGACTACATTTTTATGTATTAAATAAGCCTGCAAAATTTCAAGAAGATCGGTTCATTAGTGTTCGAGTAATCTTGGTCACCGGCTTCAGAAATGCCATTTTGAGAAAAACGCGTTTAAAGTTTATCTTTCAACGCTCTTTCAACGCGGATTCTTCTCTTTCAACGCTCATATCTCAGTCAATTTTGTTCGGATCGACTTGAAATTTTCAGGACATTCTCAAATACTTATACTTCAAAAAAATGCAATAAAAAAAATCGATTTTTTCAAAATCGCAAGTGGGGCTAACCCCTTAACGAGCACGAGCAAACTTTAAACGCGTTTTTCTTGAAACAACGTTTTTCCACTGCTTGTTGATGAAATCTTTGAAACTACTGAACCGATCCTTATAAAATGTTAACCCCATATTCCTTACAACTATAGCAATAGCGCATATCAAGGATTTTTTTTCTTCAAATTTTGATATTTACTATTTTTTGTTGCCAAAAACGGTGAAAAAAACACGTTTTTTTTGTTTTTTCGAAAAATGTCTGCCATTTTGTTATTTTTGCATATATCAAAAGTAAAATGAAATGCGCTATAGCAATTAACATACTGAATCTAAAACCGTTTGATTTTTTTGGTTCAGATGATCCATCTCCGAGATTTCATCAACAGCGCAGACCTACATTTTTTTGGGACATTATTTTAACTACCATTTTCGTCTACAAATAGTGACCTCAATAAATGTATTTTTTTAAATATATTTCGAAAGTGTACTTATTAAGTGTAACAACTTTTATATCAATATCTATAATATAAACCTATCAACAAAATTGAGGGAAATAGCCTTTAGCGTCTAAAGTGAGAAGACGCCTTCATGGATGCTTTGTGATCAGCTGTCAATCTAAAAACTGCCGGACGATAAAAAAAACGGCACAAACGTTTTTATCGAAAAATGGAATATGTGGCAAAACGGAAATACTGCGATCTATGCCTCGTGGATAAAATTCGCCACTCTTACTGTTGGTATTAGAACTTAGACGGAAACAATTTTAAAAAACATATACTCTTATGTTGCCATTGATATGAGATTCGGCTGCCCATGTTTTCGTAAAAGGGAAGCATTAACATGATTAATATGAAAACTAATATACCATATTATCAATATGAATATTACTAATAATATTATATTATTAAAATGAATATTAATAATATATTGTTATATAATTCATATAAATATTCGTATTCATATTCATATTCATATGTTGATGTTTATAATATAATATTTAAAATATTGATATAGTATTCATGTACCGGACGACTGACTCCTGTTCTATCAAATGTGCACGCAATTGAATTTTTTACTATCGCAATACTGCATATTTTATAGGTACTGGCAACGACGCGCGTTCTCTACGCACATCGATCAATGCGTTCCGTCCGGTCTGCGAAGAACACAAGGGAATCGATTTATCGACCCAAACGCGCAAGTGACGAAATAGGCTCTGAAATTGCACACTTCTTATATGTATTTTCTAGGAAAACCATTTGGAATGTTACCTGTGTCACGCAATAATATCGCTGTCATGCAGGGACAGTGGTGGCAGTTCTTACCTGGTAGAGGAAAATATAATATGGAAGTGGGTCATATTTGATAACTATCATACATGTTTCTTATGCAAAATGTGCCATTTCGCATTATGTTTTTTTTAGACGTTTACTAAAAAATAATTATAATCTATTACGAAGATGATAATTAATAATTTCGATGATCTTACTATAAAGAAGAATATTCTGTGATACTTATTATTACAACCCTTAACGTTTCGCATACATTCGTCCGAACATGTTTTTTTCGCTTGACGTTTACTAAAAAATTACTATAATTCATTGCGAACGTAATAATGAATAGTTTTAATGGTTTCACTATGAAGAATTATATACTGTGAAACTTGTTACAATCGTTAAGGCCGAAGCCTGAATTAGAAGGTCCGGAAACAAGTTTTTTTTTTAAACGATCTAAGAATTTATTTACAAAGTTAAAGAGGCCAATTGTAAATATTTTCGGAGATACAAAGCCAAAAGCAGAGAAGCGATTCATATTTGATATTGATATTTCCTCCTATTGAAAGCTTTGAAGCGCGTTTTCTTCAGTTTTCATTTTCACAACTTTTCCAAATTGGCGGGCGTGATAGCAAAAAAACTAAACGACCTATTGAATCAAACCAAAGTTTATTTTATTCAGTATGAAAATCTCTTCTAAGTAAATTCAAAAAGTAGTTGAAAAAGTATTTTTAAATAATTTTTATAACACGTTAAAGTATTTTTTTAAACAACTTTTTTTCAAACCTGAGGAAAGTTACAGTTTAACGATTTTTTCAGCTTTTTCTCATGTCACCCAGAAGAAAAATACAGTAGAACCCCGATTATCCGAACGCTGGCGCGAAAGATGCATTGTTGCTCGCTGCCACCGCCGCGAGCAACAATGAGCAACCTAACACAACTTCTCCTTCTCAAACGGCTGCGAGACTTAGCCGCTCAAAAACGCGTTACAGCCGTGCATGAATTAAAAATTGACGATTTTACTAAAAAATATTAACAAAAGCATTCGATTTTTTTCAGGCGTTTAAAATACACACCTATATATATATATATATATATATATATACACACATACATAAATCTCTTTTTTTCAACGTTAATATGTATGAATTTTTAACATATATGTATGTACTGTTTTTGTATAAAGAGGTGTTGTTTATGATCTCGTCCCAAAAAACCCACGTTTCGACTATCCGAACTTTTGATTATCCGAACTAGTCTCAGTCCCAATTGGTTCGGATAATCGAGGTTCTACTGTACATGACAATTAAAAATGTTATTGGTTTTTTCGTTTCAGTCAAGAATTACGAGCTGCATCTTTCCCTCCGATTGGGGACTGCAGTGGCAAATGCACATGGAACAGGCTGATAAGTCTGCAGTCATTTATTGATTCATGGTGAACCATTTTTTTATACATTTCAAATATACATGAAAAGATACCTCTATGTTTACTGAGCTCACTTGTTTTTGCCCTTCTAAAAAAATCCCAACCGAACGCTTTTTTGGACTTTCTAATTCAGGCTCCCGCCTTGATTTTTGGCATCCATTCTGCCAATCATTTTCTTTTGCGTTTACTAAGAAATAATACAAATGTATTACTACGGTATTAATAAATTGTTTTAATGATTTCACTATGAAAATTAATATTCTGTGTAAAATCCTATTACAATCGTTAAGGTTTCGCATCCAATCGTCCAAACTTTTTTTTGTTTGACGTTTACCAAAAAATAATGACAATTCATTACGAAAATAGTAAATAGTTTTAATGATTTCACTATGACATTCTACGAAACAAATTATTACAATCCTTAAGTTTTGGCATACATTCAGCCCCATTGCAGCCATTCATTAACGGGGAACAAGAATCGTGACCGGAAATGAATGGGACGATCATCCGTCAAAGGATTTCGGGGATCCATCTTTTTATCAGGATTACACTGGCTGCTTTCCGCGAGGGTGGCCCGTTGTTAAAATGGGGGTTACTTGGAGTGTGACAATGCGAACCACTCGATTATAATAAGAGAAGATAAAATTGCTCTCATCGCTCTCATCTCTCTCTCTCACTCTGTCTCCCCCCCCTCTCTCTCTCTCTCTCTCTCTCTCTCTCTCTCTCCCTCTCTCTCTCTCTCTCTCTCTCTCTCTCTCTCTCTCTCTCTCTCTCTCTCCTCCTCCCCCCCGCTCCTTCTCACCGTTCTTTTTCCTCGGCCTTTATTCCACAAATTTGGAAAAATTCCCCGAGGTCCTTAAGCCACGTAGCGCTTATGTCACCATCGTCGTTTGTCAAGATATCCCTGACGTTCGCTGATGATGAAGTCACAAGAACCCGCCAGTCTGTCCTCGAAATCGGGCTTTCCAAAAATAGTTGGCAATTTGTAATTGGATGCTGCTTTTGGTCATACGTCTACCAGTTTGTATTTACGCCAGTCAAGAGTGCTTAGCGCAAGAAAAAAATACCTCTCGCTCTTAACGGATACAATGAACATGTATTTTCGAGCCACTCCATTTATTCGCGAAGTTCCTATTTTGAGCCTTACTGCAGTCTGCCTCACACAAGACCTCGAGCCGAGATGCGACTGACAGGTACACGCAGATGTCTGGAGACATGCTATGGTTGTCTTTTATCGAAAATAATAATCCTATCACAGGATAAAAATAGTAGGCTACTATTGACTCGAGTTTTTTCAGTAGTCGCGGTGACAGTCTCGTCAGAGCTGCTGGAACCGTTCCTGCTTGTAATATTCCTCACACTTGGGGCTCAAAATAATTCGATGAGAAAATAACTACACCCTTGGCCAAAAGTTTGGAGCACACTGCAAATTTTCTTTCCGGACAAAAATTGAATATGTCGGCCAAAAAAAATCGAAAACCAATTTACCAAACGTAGTTTTGAAGAGAATAACGTCAGCTTCAATTTGATTTTCAATTTTATTTTTTCGATTTTTTTTGTGCCCGGTTCGATGTTCGAAAAGGAAAGTGTTAGCTCTAGTTTCGTTTTTTTTTATTTGCAATTTTTGTTCGCAGAGAAATTTAGTTTTTCTTGAAAAAATGGCAGGTTTCCGTAAAGCCGGCATCGTGCAGCGTATCGTCAAAACTATGCGGTTGAGAATATTTGTCCTAAGGACTAAAATGTTTTGTTTTGTTATTTTCAAGTTGTTAGATTTTTTCAGATTTTTTGGCAACATTTTTTTCAACGTTAGTTTTAGTTGATCGTCGACGATCAATCCAATTAATTTATTGCCATTACATTGAAACGAAGATGTTTTAATGAAAATATCTTTGTTTTAAAGTAACGTTTCGAGAAAACGGAAATAGTTGAATTTGTACGTCGTACGAATCAAATGACGTTCTGAGCTTATACAAAGTCGAACGAATGAGTACTGACTGTCATTCAAATCAAAGATGATCGGGGAAAATAAAGGAATTACACTTCGGCAGATTCGAAAGTCGACGGTCAACCAAAACTAGCGATGAAAAAAAATGGTGCCAAAACAATCTGAAAAAAATTAACAACTCCAAAGTAACCAAACAAAACTTTTTAGTCCTTAGGACTAATATTCTCAACCTCATAGTTTTCACGATACGCTGCACGATTCCGGATATTTTTTTAAACAAAAAAAATCTATTTATTTTACTTCATCCACCTATAGCTGAGAAAGAGTTGAATTTTCGGGCTCGGCTTATAAGCCTTTTTTTGTAGAAAATTACTTTTTCTACAAAGTTCTCATCTGATTTTTTTTCGATATATCTAATAGCTTAGGCGCTACAGCCGTTTGAATAGATATTTTCATACAATATTCACTTGAAATAATGATACCGCTGAAACGGTTGAATTTACGGACTTGGCTCAACGAACTTTATTGTAAAGTATCATATTTCCTATGAGAACCCACTTGGAAAATATCGCGATATCAAAATTCGCGGAATGGTAACACTAATAATGAGAAAAACATTTTTTTCAATGGTAATCAGATGGGAAACCTTCAATTTTGATTCGCGACCTCTAAATATTTTTTGACAACACCCCCCTTTCACGAAACTTCGTTTTTGGGTACCGACTAAAGATTTTCGGGCACGATGGGTCGGAAAAAAAAAGTTACCCTGAAACGAATCACCCTAATGTAGGTATGTTGTGAGAAAATGCCAAAGCAAATCGATGTTTTTACCCTCACAGGGGCCTTAGAGCCGATATTCATCCGATAAGTTTAAATTTCCGGTAAAAACAAACTGCTAACAAAACAAGATTTCTCTTTGTACGTGATTGCTCAAAAATAGAATAAAAATGAATCTTGTATCTGTGAGTTGATCAATATTTGTAATTTAATTGAGTATCCATAGCTTAGCACATATTAATAATGAATTGATCGATTTCCCTCTCTCAGAGCTCGGAGTCCACAATACAAGTAACGTATACACAGGGTGCAGAGTTTTCCAGGAAGAAAGCTTTCGCGGACAGTCGGGTAATTATGAAAAATTGCATAGCCGCGGGGCAACTTTTACCAGGGTGGAAATAGGTACCAAAGGGGTGGGTTGGACTATTTTCTAGTGTTGACTTGCCGTAGCTCGCCGGCTCGTACAGAGCCCTGTAGACGATGACCTTTTAAATATTAAAAATTTCTGTGCGCGAGGCTTCGAGCCACGAGGTCAACTGTGTACACAAATGCATGGGGGAAAAATTCTTCCGCGAAATGCGGGTGGAAAGTCTTTCACTGCGTTTACATGTGTACTCGTGTACACTCCGGTAGACTTTGCATATTCCACAAAGAATTTTCAATACCTTGACACAAAGACGGTGAAAAAGAAACCGTCTCGCTCGTCATTACGTGTCCTCTAATAGTAATGGACTCATCACGAGGGTGGCACTTTCGACAAGCATGTACGGACCGAATGAAGTTAGAGACAAAATAGAAACATTTTATCCAAAATGTATCATCGACGTCAGGTGTTTTTTTTTTTGCCAAACGTCGAACAAACGAAAAACGGAAAAAAAATTGCGTCAATGTTCCGACGAAATGAAATTTGAGCGAGGCTGAAGAAGTCGGTACACGAGCAGTGTGAAAGTGTTTATACAGGCGGAAAACTAATATCACTTCAACTATATTGCATACGAGGCGTTTGTTTTCCGTTACACGGCCGTTACACGGCCACCCTACTCTATCACTTCAATTAATTAACCAGCGCCGGGTCCCAAGTGGAAGAACTCTCTCACAGGGGAGCCCACGGGCGTATACATATTGCATACGCTTTGGCACGCAACGTTTGATGATTTTAAAAAGCCACGTTCCTCATCCCCCCCCCTGTATTTTTGCCGCAAATTCCTGGACCATTTTCTCTCATCTGACCCGTCACTATGGTAGCGTAACTCTTGTAACGAGGACATTTTTATCGACAACGAAAAAATGGCAGTATTTCATAACGTGCCAGGACTCAGCGATCCAGCTATTCGACTGACGCCAGTAACGACAGTGGTGGCGTTACAAAAATGCTGTGCCTTTTTGCTGAGCGTGAAATGTCACCCTTACAGTCTCCGGCGCGTTTCCTCGCTCTCACTCTGGCACTCACCCACTTCTCCAGTGTCTCAGTACTTTTTTTACGTGCTGCAAAGCAGAACCGGAGAATTCTGCAAACGACATCGATGACTCGAAATCTCGAGTAACTCGACTTCGCGAACAACCCCTCGCACATGCGGCCCTTAAAACTTTCGAGAATCCACGCTGGTATACAAGAACAGGATGGCCCATCTCCCTCTCAGCCTCACCGTGGAGGCTTTTTCGTCACTCTCGCGGGTTTTTCTTTTCTGCTGTCTTCTCATTTCTCCAGAATGGCAACGTTACGCCCTCTGTGTTTTTTTACATCGTCGTGGAGCCGTCCTCTATCCGGTTCTCTTCGCTCCATCGGCGAGCTCCCATGACACCACCAGCCTAGCCGCCATCAGGCCAAAAAACGAGAGCTGTTTTGGCGATTCCAAGTTTTCTCTTGAGCCACTGATATTCCGGAAAAAGAACGAGGGAGAACCTCTCCACTGTGTTGAAAGATGAGAAAACGGCGTTTCGTCGTCTTTTTGGTGAAGCCTTTTTTGGAAAGAGACTCGAACGAGGACTGGAAGCGAAGGATCGCCGTCGTCGTTGTGTACGTCTCCATGCTAATGTTTGGCCAAGGAAGTGGATGCCTTGCTGATTCGCAAGCCCGACAATAATGGAGGCACGAAAAAAAGCCTCTTATTGATCCCCCGTTTACTTTGGGGGACCAGCAAGAGAAACTTTCGTCAAGCCCCGTGCTCCTAGGCCTCATTTTATCCAAGGGATGCAAGAGCACCCTTCTCAGAAATTAAATGCAAATACGCCGACCCACCAATACCATTGTGTCGCGTTGTAGTCTATTTGCGTGTCTACGTCGATGAGGACAACGTATGTTCAGCCGTTGAAAGAACTTGGCTCGCGTTGTGCTACCCCCCCATACCACTGTCCAAAATCATACGATTGCTATATCTAGGGTCTCTTGAGGTTGGAAAAAACGCGAGATCGTGAAACGAGCGTTGCGAATAAGAAGTGGCGGGGAAAAAAGCAAGAATGGAAAATTGAAAAAATTTGCACGCGATCCAAAGAGATGAGGAAGCGTGTAGTCAAAAGTGGAAAAACAGAACAATTTCTTTGGACATTAGGCTCACAGCGCAGCTGTCGGCGCTTGGAGACACTGGAAACGAAATGATGGAGAAAAAGGGCCCGAGTGACCGAAACAGCGACACCGGAGCTCGTTATTAATTTACCCGAGACAGACAATTGCTTCCTCTCCATGAGCGCTCAACCCCAAGGCGAATGCAGAGATGTATAGTGTGCAAAGAGCATCGACACTGCGCAATTACGCTCGCATGACCCTCTATACTTGACTATATTATTTCATTATGAACGTTCACCCTCTGCAGGGAAATGATATAAGTAAGAATAGAGTACTTTTAGTTTTAAGGCTTTCACGGCTCGTAATGGCATTACAAAAGTTTGTGGCTTCAGGATGGAGGACGTGTTGAGGATCAGCGTTATGCTAACGTTGGGCAAATGTTACGGACTGCGTCATTAGGGCTGAGAGCTTCTATAGTCCGGTCTTAGGTTTCCTATTCTAAGGTTGCAGCCATCGTTGTAGATAGCCACACTAGCCAATCGGATATTTTAATTGACCAGCTGATCAATCAAGCCATGGAGGGTTTGGGTTTGGTTCAAGGTCAATGTACCAGCCAATTGGATCTTTTTAATTGAGCAGTTGATCATTTAAAGGCATGGTTTGTTTGGGTTTGTTTGGGTTCTATAGATCATAAACCAGCTAATCGGATGTTCTTAATCGACCAGATAATCAATCAAAGGCATGGTTTGTTGGGTTTAGTTGAGTTCCAGATCACAGCACCAGTCAATCAGGTGTTTTTAATATACCAGCTGATCAATCAAAGGCATGGCTTGTTCGGGTTAGTTTCGATTCTACATCAATGTACCAGCCAATCGGATGTTCATAATTGATCAGCTGATCAATCGAAGGCATGGTTTGTTGGATTTAGTTGGGTTCCAGATCACTACACCAGCTAATCAGGTGTTCTAAATAGACCAGCTGACCAATAAAAGGCATGGTTTGTTTGTGTTTCAGATCACCACACCAGCCAATTGGATAGTTTTTAATTGAACAGCTGATCAATTAAAGACCTAGTTTGTTTGGGTATACTTGAATTTCAGATCGCTTTACCAGCCAATTGGATATGTTTAATTGACCAGCTGATTAATCAAAGGCATAGTCTGTTTTTTTTCAGATCACTGCACCATCCAAACGGATATTTTTAATTGGTCTGTTGATCAATTAAGAACATCCAATTAGCTGATGCAGTGGTCTTGAACGATAACTGCGACTCCATATAGGAAACCGGAGACACGAGAACTTCAGTATCGGAGCCTTCGGCCCTAATGATGCAGACTGTGCGATTTCGGAAACGTCGTCATGACGCTAATTATCAACACCGCCTCCATCCGGCGGCTACAAACTTTTGTGAGAATAGAGTACGGTCGATAAATGTAACCTGCCGGTTCATTCATAAATTCTAAACGAATGCGTATTTTTAGCTACAATTAGGGTCCGGGGGAATTAGCTATAAGGGAGAGATGGCCAATTGAAGTATTTCATAGAACCGCGCACTAGATTTCAACTGTTACTGCTGAATTCGATTTACGTCGTGCGCAGATGTAAGTGAACGAGCAAAAGTTTGGCCAAAAAATGTTAAGTAAGTAAAACTCTTGTTAATTATTCTGTCTACAACTAAATTTTTTTGAAGGTTTCATGTTTTACATTGTGGTGAAGTTATTTTGCAAAAGTAATGGTGACTTTTGTATTTCTTGAATAGTTCACGAACAGTGCTTTGTTATAACCTCAAGATTTCGCATGTACTGTTTCCATTTGTTTACATTTTAGATATGGCCATCTCTCCCGGGAGATTAGGAGAGATGGCCACGTACAGTCGGTATGTAATGGTAATAGTATTGGTTGTGATATGTTCAAGTAATTCATTTTTTTCTACATTTATTTTCGATGCCTAATAAGTACAAGAGAAAAGCAATTGCTCTATGAGGAAACTGGACTCAAGAATCATTAAAAGCAGCTATTAGTGGGGTAAAAAATGATGAATTGTCGGTTCGTACGACTGCTAGGACCTACGAAATACTTAGGAAGACCTTAGAAAGACGATATAAGAACAATGACAAAAAATGTTGCGAAGAAAATTATTATGAAATTCGTCTCATCGAAGACTGGCTTCAGTGGGTAGTATGCCAACTTTGGGTACACAAAAATTATACTGATTTCGATTATATGTGTTCTAGATGTAGCCAAAAGAAAAAACGTTAAGGGGTTACCCCCACTTGCGATTTTGAAAGAATCGATTTTCTTTTTATTGCATTTTTTTAAGTATAAGTATCTGAGAATATGTCCTGAAAATTTCAAGTCGATCCGAACAAAATTGACTGAGATATGAGCGTTGAAAGAGAAGAATCCGCGTTGAAAGAGCGTTGAAAGAGAAACTTTAAACGCGTTTTTCTCAAAATGGCATTTCTGAAGTCGGTGACCAAGATTACTCGAACACTAATGAACCGATCTTCTTGGGATTTTGCAGGCTTATTTAATACATAAAAATGTAGTCTTTAATCGTGCGATTTTTTTTTTCGAAAAAAAAAATGGCCGTTTTATAGCCAAAAAACGGCCGTTTTTTTTCGTTAAAATCGAACCATTAACTTTGACTGTCCGCCATTTTGTGAAAAATGAATATTTTTTTGAATCCTTCGATTAAAGACTAGTTCTTACTTATATTTGACTAAATCCATCCGCATTTTTTTCTTCAGATGATCCACTTCGCCGCAATGTTGGTCACCGCAAACCGTGTATATAAAAACATTATTTCATTGACCGCCATTTGCCACTAAACAATGTAATATTGTTCAATAAAAAAATTACTGAAAGTTCTTCAAGATGTGTTCTTTAAGACGGTATATTGATCGATTAAAAAAGTTTCGTAGTTTTCTTTAAAAAAATTTATGAAAAAGGCATTTTTTTGCACTACAAGTGGGGTTAACGCTTTAAGAATCGAAACATAAAACCAACGACGAAACCGAGAGCATAATGCTGGGTAACTGGACATCTCACCTCCACTCCCATGGCCATCACACCCGGATACTCCAGAAGCGATGACCAATCATGATTTCTTTTAAATATCAATTTTAAGCTTGATCTGATATGAGTTCGTTTTAATTTCGTAAATTATCTTAAAGTTAATTGTTCAAAGTTTAATTACAAATGAAGATAGGTTGAGAAACGTCTGTCTTTGTATTTTGACAGATCCTTGAAAAAACTGTGGCCAACTGTCCCGGACTTACCCTACAGCGACATCGAACGATGAACTCTGCTCAGCAGGTTGATGGTAAAATTATTATTGAAAAGCCAATTAGAGAAAAATGGTAGGCCTGACTAATTCTTGTCTCGTCATCGCTTCGGTGATCGGAGCCATCGGTGGTGGCTTACCATTGCGTATTCAATGTCTATTGGGTGGACCCGCTTGAGGCTTAGCATCGAGTGAGAACCCACTAGGATGTGTATTAGTCCGTATAACGCAGGACCGGGGCAGACACTCTACACGCCGTTTACGCTGTGTGCACTCGCCCCAATCAGCATTAGAAACTGGGCATGGACTCGTTCTACCGTTCCACGCATACATTATCCCCATAGTGCGTACTAGAGCACGAGGGAGAATTAGAAGATGGGCCAAGCAGGGTTGAGCCGATAAAGGGCGATGAAGGGAGCGATGAAAAAGCTTTTCCCCGAGCTAACTGCATAGTGAAATCTACTATTAGCGAAACAGGAGAATAATGAATAATTAATGCAATAAATCTTTCTTGGCTTAATAAAATTTGGCCCAATAAATTCATATACTGGGCTTACGGCAGGGACGTCTATTCAATTCCGGCACGGGAATAATTATGGAGAGGGCGGGCCAACGATATGATCAATCTATTCATTATATGGCTCATTTAATTCAATTTTATTCCTAGTATCACGCCAGTGAAATTTATGTCTATCGAAAGAGAAAAGCCTCGGAGAATCACGATTGGACGATTCCATGGTTAAATTTCTGTTTACGATTATTCAAAGTGGAACTTTGTGATGTTTTTCGTGACGGCGATTTTGCACAAAAGGGACACGAAGAGGGACAAAATGCGCACCCTCGACGTCGTTTCTCCCCTGGCCCAAATATTTTTATTCGGTACTACGAACACGTTCGTTTCGTAATTTGTTCTCGATGTTTTTTCGCCAGTCCTCGTTTTCTTTGTTCACGCTTAAACGAGGCTGAAACTCGGTGCGTCAGTATTCCTAGTCACGTCACGTCACTCGTAAATAACAAAATCATCGAAGCTTAATCCTACCGACATTCTATGCGCACGAGACATCTCCTCGATCACCGCAGGGTGTCTGTTTCGCGTATTCCCCTCTCGCACTTTTATTACGGTCATTATTCTTGTGGTGAAAAAAGAAGTAGCTGGTGAAAATAAAGTCTCGTTGACCCTCCTTCATGAGAACGTAAGCCTCATAGGCGTTTGGGGTAGGGTGTAAGATGATGATAATAACGTGAATAACGAACATTTCAATGTGGTTATCCATCAGAGAAGAGCGAGGCCGGACCTCATCGGGGGTTCAATTTTACTGTATGGAGGCTTGAGTCAGAATTTTACGGTGGGACATCACTGTGACGGGCCAATTTTTTTTTCTTTTTTTTTTCATTTTTCATTTACTGTGTGTAGGCTCTCGTCAGAATTTTACGGCGGGACACCACTGTGAGGGGACAATTTTTTTCTTCATTTTCTCAATGTACACATATTCAAGAAAATGGGAAAAAATATTCAAGTTAAAATATCGAAAATTCACCAAGGTACGAATGATTTAGTGAGAGCAGGCAGCGCAATGATTTACGTACTCCAAAAAGTATCAATCGCGTTTTGCTCGAAATGCCATATCTCGACCTGGCCGGAATCATAACTCTAGCTATAATTGTTCGATCTTCTATTTTGAAAAACCAAAATTTGCGTAATTGTGGTAGGTATCGTTGTATGTAACTTCTTTTTATTTAGTATTTTTTAAGCCCCCGAATGTGAGTAAAAATTTCGCCAAAATTACACTTTGTTCAACACCCGCCATATTGTGAAAAATTATTTTTTCAAAAAAACGGCTATGTACAACGAGAACTACATTTATATAGATTATAAAACTTGTTTTGTTCTTTTTTGCAGACTAATCATTGTCTAGTTATCAATCCGGCCGTTGGACCACATTTTTTATACAGAGGCTCTATTATACCTCAATAACGTTGTTAGTTTTTTTTAATCAAAATTTACACGAAATAAGTTTAATGTATGCTCAATAACATAACTTTTTTCCAAATCCCAAATAAATAATCTAGTAGACACAAAAAATCGGAAAAACAACCCTTTGTCGGCTCGTCACAGTATCGTCCTCCCTTAAGGTTGTTATGGGGTTTAGCCGTCGGGGGTGAAGTACGAGGGGAGCGACCTATGCTTATGCACGGAGCCGATTGACTGTTACCAACTGTTAGCTTTCAAATAATCGTCACATTAAGGCGGTCCTCTAGTTTCTCGGCTGCTTTTTTACGGCTTTTTCCATAATTTTTTACGGGCAAAGCATCGAAATAATCAATCTCATTGTTTTTGCATGATCTTTATCAACATTTAAATAAGCTTTACAAATTTTTTGAAGTCAAAATATATAATAGAATAAAAGTTATAGTGGCCGACAGGAAGACATCAAGTAAAAGAGGTGCTTGACGGTGACCAAGATTGCGGCTGTTCTGCTTATCTGAAATAAAAATACCAAACGGCATTTTAATCTTCATATTTAAGACTAGCGATTGAACTAGAGTGAATTCTAAATTACAAAAATTGACTTTTTTATACACTTTTGAAAATTACATTCTATTTTTTACTCATTTTTTCTTAAGTTTTTCGCTCGTACAAAAAAAAACTATCGAAGCAATCATGATAATCCTAGTTCAATCGCTGGCTTATAACATATTAAAGATGCTGTATAAATTTGAACAAGATCGGTGCAGTAGTTTCTGAAATATCGTGGTCACCGTTTCGAAAAATGGTGTTTCGAGAAAAACGCGTTTGAAAGTATACCCGAGTAGAAATTCTGGTCCCGCTACAAAAAAGACTTGATCAGGCATCCTGATGTTTTCCTAATGCCTTGATCAGGATTTTTTATCAAGCCGTGATAATTTTTGTGACACTTTTTCTGATTTCGGTCTGATCAGGGTAAAAAATCAAGGATTGATCAGGGGAAAAAATCAAGGCTTGATCAGTAAAAAAAATCAAGGCCTGATCAGTACACAAAATCAAAGCTTGATCAAGGTAAAAAGTAAAGGCCTGATCAGTGCAAAAACCCTAGCCACTTAGGGCTTAATTTTTCAAGGATTAATTAAAGTGAAACATCATCGCCTAGTCAGGATGATGGAATGAGCCACTGCTGAGGATGTCCTATTTATTCCTGGAATAAAAAGATACCACGCATGGCCAAAATAGAAAAAGGCACAATTATAAAACACGTTGATACTTTATTTTCTAATGTAAATGAGAATCTTAGTTTATTACATAGATTTTTTTCCTCACTCCACTTTATCATATATGTTTTGGTATGGGGAAAATAAATAAAACTTTGTTTAATTTTTTATATAGAAAAAAGGCGAAATAAACTGATATTTTTCATACAAAACTGAAGGACCTTACAAAGCAAGGAAAAGAACTTAGAAATAAAGTTAAAAAAAGGTTATAAAGTTTTTATGGACAGAGGCTTTTAGGGAACGTCACATTGTTCCTTCCGTTGCTGGTTCTTCTGCAGCACCCCTCGACATTTATCCCAGTCTTTTGCGGAATTGAAGACTGTCCCAACGGCTTGTCCGATTTCTTTCGAAAGAACTTCAATGCCATGTTCTTTTTATTTCGAGATAACAGCCGCTGAAAAAGTCGAAAAAATGCATCAAACTTAAGATTCAATGTTTACATATACAGCCTTGGCCAACAGTATTATGCACCATATAAATTTTCTATCCGGACAAAAAATCGGATATCTCGGCGGGAAAAAAATTGTAAACCATTTTCTCACTTTGCAAAATCGCACGGTGGACTTTGAAACATAGCAACTTCACCATTTAGTGATAAGATCTTTGAAAAGGACACTGTTAGTTTAGTCTAGTTTTTTTAATTTGCAACTCTTATTTCTAGAGTTATTCATTTTTTTAACGGCAGGTTTCCGAAAAGCCGGTATCGTGGGGCGTAACTTGAAAACTATGAGCTTTGGAATATTTAGTCTAAGGAATGAAAAAAGTTGTATTTTGTTCTTTTGGGCTCACTGCATCTGTTTAGATTCTTTTCCAAAAGTGCTTTGTATCGCTATTTTTGGTTGATAGTCGGCGATTTGTCTCAATAATTTACTGCCTTTACTTTGAAACAAAGATGTTTCAATGAAAAGACCAAGAGGAGAGAAGTTACATAATGGAAGTTTTAACCTATTCGAATTTTTTCGGATGTCTTATGCGAATTGTCTTATCCCAAAATAATATTGACATCGATATTTCAAGATTTACACCGCTCCCACATAGACTTTTTTAATTTAACTAATGTGTTAAAAATTTAATCATCTGCCTGTTCTCTCTCGGTATTTTCATTAAAACATAATTCTTTTAAAAGTAACGGCAGTGCATCAATGGGAAAAATTGTCGACTATCAACTAACAATAGCGATAGAAGGAAATTATGAAAAAAAATTTAACAAAATATGTAGCGTGTCCAAAATAACAAAATACAACTTCTTACTCCTTAGATTAAATATTCCAAACCTTATATTTTGTGATATTGATAATCTGTACCGATGGCATCACATTTACCGGGTTGAACTACAATGTGAACTTAACATTATTTTATTGACCTATGCTCTCCGGGCTAACCTGTATCGAAGAATGTCATGCCATGGGTGCAGGTTAGCCCGGATAGCGTAGACAAACCAAATAATGGCAAGTTCACAGCGTACTACAGTTTAATGAATGTAATGCCTACCTACGCTGTCAAGGCTAGCTTGCACCGATGGAATTGATTCCATTGCACAGGTTAGCCCGAACAGCGTAGGCGAATCGAACAATGTTAAGTTGACAGCGTAGTTCAGTCCGGTAAATGTAATATCCATGCGAAGTGCATTCTGAATGGACTAACCCGCACCGAGAACTGAACTACGCTGTGAACTTGCCATCATTTGTTTGGTCTTTGCTGTCTTGTAACCTGCACCGGTGGCATCATATTCACCATACGGAACTACTTTGTCGACTCACTATTATTTGGTTGGTCTATGCTGTCTGTCTCCTTTCTCCTCTAAGAAAGGAGACAGACGCTGCAGTCTCCTTTTCCGCTGTACTCCCCTTGTCGTCTCTTGGGGTACATTACTTATTTCGGGTTTCTGAAATGAGGTAATGTTTTACTGAAATGCATGATACACGTGGGCAACAGAATGAATGCAAATACACGCATGCAAAAAAATAGAAAAGTGTTGAAAAAGTATGTAAAATAAAAATGTATTGTTGGAATACAACAAACTGGTATATAGAGATGTCTTACCTCAAATAAATATCGCAATGCCAACAATCGAGAACACGTAAATACGGAATAAAATGCACGAGATTACTGCCGAACTTGCATCCGGTTATTAGACACATCCGATGAAAATGTATAAACTGATTAAATTGGCGCACGCTTCTCTCGTGTCTCTGTAGCATTTGACCAGATAAGGTTAGACACGTTTTTGGTGCCGAACTGTATAAGTCCAGTTACGTGATGATTGCTCGAAGCTAGTTGGGTCAGGCGAATTTAATTGAGCCGTACGTCCAGTTGCTTGACCATCGCCTGAAGCTAGCTGAATCAGGCAACTGGAGGAAACAGTATATACAGTTGCGTGACTATCACCTGACACCAACTGGATCAGACAAATTGAGGCATACCTTAAGTAAAGCCTTCGTACTACAACGTGATCAGACCGGGATCAAATGTCAGGCCAGCTTGACAATATTTCTACTCGGGTACCTGCTCCGTATACCTGCTCCGTTCCAGGGCCGCAACTTGTGAACCACTTCGAATATCGAAAAACCCTTTGGCACACATTTTCTACACATGTTGTAGATGTGATTTATAAAAAAAACATTGATTTTTTCGACCCGAGAAACTAGAGGACCGCCTTAAACGTACGTTTTCGAACTATCTACATCTATTTGTAAAAATATGCACTTTTGAATATCCGTTGATTACATTAAGGGTTTTCATTACTTTGTATAATTATTTTCTCTAACCTATTCTCGCTCTATTAACGCAAAACGAATTGGCAACGTCGTACATCGTGGTATATCATAATGCCCAGGCAGAATAGGCCCAAGGAGCTGTTACAAATGAATATCGGACCGCGTAAAAAAAATCCGCTGGAAAAAAAGTGTGTACTAAATCCGTCTATAATCTAGAACATATCAATATCAATAAAATTGTCTACGAAAAAATCTCCGCGTTATTTTGCCTTTGCCTAGAAATATCTAGAAATGTATAATTTCTGAACATGTTTATCAAATTAATATTAAATAATTATTACTAATTAAGAGAATAAGTACCAATAATTCGTACTTCGTTGTTAATAATATTTAATAATAATTATTATATTTAATAATAATTCGTTGTTGATTATCCTGACCGAGTAGTTTGAGGATCCCAGGCATAATTACCGAATACCGATAAGATAGGTAGCATTTGTGCCGTCTACGACGTTGCCATTATTGCACAGTTTAATATTTTGTGTGCTTGATTTTCGCACAAATTCACTATCAAAAACATGCATCATTTTATAACGGTACTGTGAATCCTTATTTTCACGGTACCAAGGGTTAGTCCGATAATTAGTCGAACCGTACCTATTTTTTCAGCTCCGTGGTAACATTCACTTAGCAGATATTAATAATGTACTGAAAAATGATCGCGAGTTTTCCATTAGCGTAATGTAATTAGCCCACGAAATACGTCGAGTTTCTGATTTTTTTTTTCTAAAAAAACGGTACTGTGGATCGTATTCAAACTGCACAGGATGATCAGCAAAGAGGTTATAAAGGTCCAGAAAAAATTCAGCTCGGTGGTAACATGTTGTCTTAGCCCCATAAGAACCTTAAGTCGGTGAGCGACAGGAGAGCGTTTCGAATCGATAGGAGAATTGTGCCACGGTACTAACATCATGCGAGTATCACGCTCATTTTTTAGGGAGGATTTTAAGCAATTATTATTTTTCGATTGTTAAGCCAATTAGTTTTTCGTTTATTAGGCTAATTATTTTTTTTCGATTATTGAGCCAATTATTTTTTCGCTTATTAAGCTAATTATTTTTTCGGTTATTGAGCTTTCGATTGCTGAGCGATTATTATTCTTCCTCCTTTAAATTTATCATTCAGTCAATTCACCTCTCATTTTTATGATTTATTTACTCTTCTTCTTGTTTTTACCAGGGTTATTATTAATAGGATTGTAGCCACAGGAGCCATTAGAATTTCATCATTTCCGCTCGACCGTCAGAGCGAAGCGCCGCTAATCCTCGTAAGACGCTGGGCTTAAAAATCCGAAATAATTCATCGAGCTAGCGTTTGCTTACAAGAAATAAGTACTTTTAATGAAACTGAACTGAACCCCAAGACAAATAGGTACGGATAAACATTTAAAAAATTCAAAACTCATGAATATTTTTAAAAAAATATAAAATGTTCACAAATATTGAATAATGCAAGAATTACAAATTAATGAGTATATAAAAAATATATTGTTATCGCGTAACTCGCCAATTGCAAGGGACTCTCCTCCCCACAATTTCTCTCGCAACGAAGTCCTTAATTGCAGAGAGTGCCGTGGCACCCGTGGCTTTGAGTATGGCCATTGTTCCTTCGTAACTATTTAGATAGACGAAAAATCGTGTACACTTTTTTTGGCGAAAACAATGAAAATAGCGTCAGTTTTCTATTTTCCGAATGGTTCGCGGATGGTTGGCGTGATGGTTCGATGTGTGGCCGCGCTCGTGTCGTTAGCAGGCTAATTGAAATCCAATCAACGGGATTAATCGCGTAACACGCCGTGACCACCCATATACCGATATACCGGGCTCCTGGTGAACGATCAACAGAGAAGTTGGTGTTGGTGCATATACGATCTTCGTAGGTACCCCCCATTGGGAATTGCTGGAGCTATTTAGGTATTTAACGAGCACAACCCTGAAACGCACACGCAGGCGCTCACATACACTCACTTGTATACGTATGTGCACACACACACACACACACACACACACACACACACACACATACAGGGTGTCCTGTTATGAATGGATAATCCTGCAACTGTCGATAGGTCAGATCATGTCCTATATGCTGGAATTCCAGTTTAGTAAAAGTCCCACGGTTTTCGAGATTTTGCACTGTACGTTTTTTTTTTCTAAAGAATCATCGGCTTTTGTTTTTTTGCATGACATTTCCACAAATGATATGAATCGACAACAACTAGGCAATTTTTCAAAGTAATTGGCGAGAACTTTTTTTTTATCCGAAATCACTTTTTTTGTTTAATTCAGTACAAATAAAAAATAAACCGTTTCAGGCCTGTCGAAGCCGAGTTGGAAATCAGAAAATCACACATAGCATCATTGGACATTGAAATGATAAAAATAATTTTGAAAAAATATGATTAATTCAAAAAAAAAAGGAAAAATGGGCCCACTAGTCTTAAAAATCATAGAATGGGTTACTCTATTTTAGAGAATTTTTTGAAAAAACCAAAAAAAGGCAATCATCTTTTTTAAAAATGGTTTTCACTTTAGAAGCAAAAAAAAACGTTGACTTGATAATTGATAAGTTTTTCATATTTTTCAACGAATGTATGGTTCAAAATGAAAAAAAAAATGATATCGTGCCGTTTGTCGATATCTCAATTCGTTCAGGAGTTATCAGCGTTTAAGGTAGTTCCTCTGCGAAAATCTCAACCAAAAGTTTACATACCATGTTCATGTTTAAAAGATTGATAATTGGTTTAATTAGTAATGAATAAAATTAAAAACTACGCAATATTGACTCGGTACTAGTAGATAATACGATGGATATCATTTATTGCCATAAAATATATTTTGTATTGTGTTTTTGATCGACCATTGCCAGTAAACTTTTTGCCGGGACTGTCCAAGCTTTGCCCCAATTGTTTTTTTTTTCCAGGCTTTGCCAGGCTTTGCACCAGAATTGTGAAGGTTTCTCATGGTTATATCTTGGAAACTAGATGGTGAATCGTTCTCATTTTTTTCACATTATTCGTGATATCTTACTGTAGCTTATCCTCGTTTTTTTATCAATTTCTTAGTTTTAGTTTTGACGGTAGAATTAATGATGCTCTGTTTGCCCATCATAACGCATTTGTTACGTGTAAACCAAGCCAACTTTAAGTGTAAATATCTCAGGTTTGGGGTGGTCAAACTTATTCAAATTGCACAGATGTTTGGATAATGTATTAAATAACGTATATGTCAAATTTCAACCATTTCTTGATTCAACTCTTCTGTGGAGGTACTACCTTAAACGTTTCCAAAACGTCCGAAATCGACATTTTTTGAAAAATTATTACTCCCAAAAGAGAAGAGATAAAAATCAAAAAACTGGTGTGGATATTCCTTTCATAGGGTACAATTTTACAAAACAAAATCGGCAAATCCAAAAATGATCGGGGTCACGGGCTAGCTAGCATGGCGTGGAATATCCCATGTGTGTATACATATATATATATATGTATATATATATATATATATATATATATATATATATATATATATTTGTGTGTATACATATATGTGTATGTGTGTGTATATAAATATAGGCGTGCACACAACGAGTCATTGGATCGCGGGGCGTTAACCACCGGCTATATTTTACGTTCGGTCCAGTTTAGGTGCCGGTTGCAGACATTTCGCACGACTAGTAGATTCCGAGGTGCCCACATAGCTCTTGGTCCAACGCCCCTAGAGCCCTAACGCTTGTTTCGTTGGTCCCCTAGCTATGCCTCTTTCCCTATTGCCACACGATTTCATCTTCACGTCGTCAGCGTCCTTCACCGATTTTTCGTCCTGCGGCTGCGTAATACGAGGAAAATCCAATTAGAACTCTAAAAAATTCCAATCTTTTTTGTTGTTGAAATTTCAGTACGACATTGCATGATTTTTCGTCGTTGGTAAAGTGAAATTCGAAGCTCTATGGAAGCTGTAGCCTATCGGGGTGGCTCATATTGGCTCATATTAGCTAGAGTACTGCAGGCACTGAAGGATAATTTCCTGAAAAGCGCATTTTGGAAATTGGCTAAACGTGGGACTGGAAAACAATTCGACTGATCTAATTTTGCATACATCTGAATAACATCGGATTTGCTTATAAAAATCCGTTTTTTAATTATTTTTGTTGTCAAACAAATCGGATTTTTTTTAAATCACCCGGCAAAGTATATTTTATTGCACAATGTAAATTTAAATATTGTTTAAAAAAACTTTTGTTATAAAAAAAATCGGATTAGTTTTAAAAATCACTCCAAAAAGTATTTTTATTGCAAAATGTAGAATAAAATCGTTCAAAATTGAATATTACTTTCACAAGCGTGTAATTCCTCGAATTTTATACCTTTTTCATGCTTTTTAGGTTCAGCGAGTAATTGTGGATGTGAATAGTAATCATTTCTGAACTGATTCGTTTCACAAGGAACATCACTTAAGTCTCCGCTTTCGAATTTGTTGAAACTCAAGAAGTGATAAAGCATTGAAAACTATTAGACAGGTTTTTTTATCGGCCGAAAGACGATTTTAAGGAGGGAAACCACCCCTCAAATAAAGGCGTGTCACCCCTTAATTTGTTTTTTCTTCAATACTTCTATAGTGGACTTTTCATCGCTTTAAATCAGAAGAATTTTGGTTTTTGTTCAATTCAGATCGGTGGCCTGCTTGTGGGTGAAACTGCAAAATCACCCCTTGACACGCCTTCTTTTGAAGGGTGGATTCCTCTCGTAGGACCGTTTTTCCGCCGATAAAAAAATCCGTGTCTAATAATTTTCAATGCTTTAGCACATTTATGAGCTTGAACAAAATCGAAGGTGGACACTTAAGGGTGGAGACATCTTTAGGCGCGGAAAAAATTGCTGATCATCCAGAGTTTCTTTTAAGGAAACGTTTCTTCGCCATTTTTGAGACTTAGTGTATGTTTTATTACTACTTTTGGCTGGTACATGAGATTTTTTTTAAATTAATTTTCAATAATAGCGGAGGTATGGCGCGGTCTTTTAAACCAGTTGCGGCGAATGTTGTCAGATGGCGTGACACGTGGCGTTGGCTGAATTAAAGGGTCTTCTCACTTTAGACGCTAAAAAAGGCTATTTTCATGAATATTTTCGATAGGTTTATATTATAGATATTGATATAAAAGTTGTTGCATTTAATGAATACACTTTCGAAATACATTTTTTTTAATGTATGTATTTAAGTAACTATTTATAGACGAAAATGGTAGTCAAAAAAATGTCCTAAAAAAATTGTAGGTCTGCGCCGTTGATGAAATCTCGGAAATGGACGTTCCGAAACAAAAAAAAATCAAACGGTTTTAGATTCAGTATGTTAATGGCTATAGCGCATATCATACTGTTTGTTATATATGCAAAAATAACAAAATGGCGGACAAAAAAAAAGTTTTTTTCACCGTTTTTGGCAAAAAAAATAGTAAATATCAAAATTCAAAAAATCCTCGTTATGCGCTATAGCTATACTTGTAAAGAATGCGTGGTTAAAATTTCATAAGGATCGGTTCAGTAGTTTCGTAGATTTTATCAACAAGCCGTCGAAAAACGTTGTTTCGAGAAAAACGCATTTAGAGTTTGTCTGAGGTATATTAATATATAAAAAAAAAATTTTACCTTGTTTTCGAGAGTGCATTCATTAAGTGTAACAACTTGAATATCAATATCTATAATATAAACCTATCAAAAAAATTCATGAAAATAGCCTTTTTAGCGTCCAAAGTGAGAAGACCCCTTAACCTGAACAAAAACCAATGAAGATTTTTTTTTTTCATTAACACTTATACACAGTACATGAGCCAAGAAAGAGTGAGAAATATTGAAAATCGATTAAATGGTACGCTTTGAAACAAAAAGATTGAATTTACCGAAAAAAATGACTATACTTTGCAATGAAAAAATACTCTTTTTAAAATGTTCAAGTACATTTAGGATCACGTTTTAGACAATAAGTCTAGAATGATTTATACCAAATTTTATTGGAATTGGTCGATTAGTTTTTTAGCTATACGTCACGCCAGTTTTGAAAATGCAGTTTAGAAGAGAGTGCCAAACCTCCGCCATTTATAAAAAATAATTTAGAAAAATACTATGTAACAGCTAAACGTAGTAATAAAACATACCGTAAGTCGCAAGAATAGTGAACAAATCTTTCTTAAAAAAAAAAAATGATTAAAATCAGCAAACTTTTTCCTCGGCTCAAGGTCCCCCCTTAAGTGATGTTCATTGTTGGATAAATGAAACGGAAGCTAGAGATTCAGCGATCTCACAAGTCACGCGCAGATCTTCCTGATTTCCGAAAATTAACTCAGAAAATTAACTCAGAAAATTAACTCAGGACTCAAGGTCCCCCCTTAAGTGATGTTCATTGTTGGATAAATGAAACGGAAGCTAGAGATTCAGCGATCTCACAAGTCACGCGCAGATCTTCCTGATTTCCGAAAATTATAGGTCGTTCACTTCGAATTATTTTGTAAAGAAAAAAAAGGATTAAAGATAGTGAAGAATATGTATAAATAAATGCCAAAGTTCAAACAATGGAAAACTGCTGATTCGTTTAAAAAAAAATTCCGAAAATTTACAACACGGTGTTGCTCATATCCGCTTTAAGCGCCTCGTGTGCCTTCACCTTCGACGCCTTTAAGGCCGGAGCCTGAATTAGAAGGTCCAAAAAAGCGTTTTTTCGGGAATTTGTTTAGAAGGGTAAAAAACAAGTGAGCCCCGTAAACATTGAGGTATTTTTTCATGTATATTTGAAATGTATTTAAAAAAAAAGTTCAACATGAAACATTAAATGACTGCAGATTTATCAGCCTATTTCACGCGCGTCTTGCCACTGCAGTCCCCAATCGGCGGGAAAAATGCAGCTCGTAATTCTTGACTGACACCAAAAAACCAATAAAATGTTCAATTGTCATATATTTTTCTTCCGGTTGAATTAAGGGGCCAGTGCACTTTGGAGCCACGAAAAAAGGCTAGTTTCGCAATTTTTTTTGAGGATTTTATAAAAGCCACGAACATAAAAGTTGTTGGACTTGATAAATAAAGTCTTGAAATACATTTTAAAAAAATGTTTAATTCACTTTTATTCATTTATAAGCACAAAAACCATAGTTTAAAGTAACGCCTCAAAAATAGGTGGGCTAGCTCCATCACAAATCGGCAACGGCTTGTCTGAAACAAAAAAAATCAAAGTCCTTCAGATTCAGTATCACATCAGCTACAAAATGACCCTCGGATATAAAGTTTTGTCGAAAAATAAAAAAATAGCAGATGAAAAACGAAAAAAGTTTTTAAAAACGCGTTTTTTTCGCAAAAAAAGAGCAAAATTTTTAAACCATCGTGGATCATCTTGTTGTAAATCATGTTTACAATATGTGGTTCAAATTTCAAGAGAATCGGTTCATTAGTTTTAAAGATACGATGGAGCTAGATTTTGAAAACGTTGTTTCGAGAAAAACGCGTTTGAAGTTTACACTATGAAAAACTCTCAAGAAATGAAAAAAATCGTGGAATCATAGCTTTTCTCAGGATTGAAAAAAATGTGTCAAAAAAAACACTTTAACGTGGTATAAAAATGATTGAACAAGACTTTTTCAATGACTTTTTAAATTCTCTTAGAAGAGATTTTCATACTGAAGAAAATAAACTTTGTATCGATTCAATAGGTCGTGTAGTTTTTTTGCTATCGCACCCGCCAATTTGGAAAAATCGTGAAAATGAAAACTGGAGAAAACGCGCTTCAAAGTTTTCAATAGGAGGAAATATCAATATCAAATATCAATCGCTTCTCTGCTTTTGGCCTTATATTTGGGTCTGTAACTTTGTAAATATATTCTTGGATAGTTTATCTATCGATTTAAGCAATTTAAAAAAAAAAAAGATTTTCGGACCTTCTAATTCAGGCTCCAGCCTTAAAGCGCCGTTCTGGACCTGTTATTCGTCGGAAACATTAAAAAAAAATGGGTTGTCATTCATCGTATCCAAAGTTCAGTCTCAGGGAAAAAACGTCCTCCCTGTGGTGGGCTTCATCCGTTCTCAAAGATCGTCATCTACTCACCAGGGAATCCCATGGTAGTGCTTCGCAAACATGCCTTGTCGAGAAAACAAGGAAATCGCTATAACCCACCCCGGTTCATTCGCGGCCCACTTCGTTCGAGTTCATTTGATCGGCTGGACTGGAATCGCACATTATTGTCCTATGCGCGATTGAACGCGGGTGTGGGTGAGCACGTGCGAGTACACTGAAATTCAGCCCTGCCTCTCGAACCCCAATCCCCAAGGAATCGCGTAACACTCGTTGAGCCGATACAGAACGGATGTATTGTCATTTTCGTGAGAATACTTATTCCTATGAGAAAACATCAGTTGCTCCGACATTGTGGGAAAGTTCACTGAATTAAGGGCTTAAGGTAGTACCTCCACAGAAGAGTTGTATTAAGAAATGGTTGAAATTTGACATATACGTTATTTAATACATTATCCAAACATCTGTGCAATTTGAATAAGTTTGACCACCCCAAACCTGAGATATTTACACTTAAAGTTGGCTTGGTTTACACGTAACAAATGCGTTATGATGGGCAAACAGAGCATCATTAATTCTACCGTCAAAACTAAAATTGAGAAATTGATAAAAAATGAGGATAAGCTACAGTAAGATATCACGAATAATGTGAAAAAAATGAGAATGATTCACCATCTAGTTTCCAAGATATAACCATGAGAAGCCTTCACAATTTTAGTGCAAAGCCTGGCAAAGCCTGGAAAAAAAACAATTGGGACAAAGCCTGGACAGTCCCGGCAAAAAGTTTACTGGCAATGGTCGATCAAACACACAATACAAAATATATTTTACGGCAATAAATGATATCCATCGTATTATCTACTAGTACCGAGTCAATATTGCGTAGTTTTTAATTTTATTCATTACTAATTAAACCAATTGTCAATCTTTTAAACATGAACATGGTATGTAAACTTTTGGTTGAGATTTTCGCAGAGGAACTACCTTAAACCTAGTGGACATTTTTGAACATATCGATTTCTGGTTTTCGACGGATTCTCAAAATATAACATTTCAAAAATATTCTCTGAGAATTTCAAGTCGATAGGTTCAAAATTAAGGGCGGGAAATCAGTTTACATTATTCGAAAAATCGATTACTTTTTAATTCCATAAATTGATGGTAAAACTAATCGCTGATTAACCGGTACGCAGTATAAATAATTCATTACTGCCTTGATTTTTTTGTTTTCGGTTATTTTTTTTAAACGCGTTTTTCTCGAAACGACTTTTGTTCAATTCGTGTGCACTCTAGTTAAAAAAGTTCCGGACCTATAGTTTTATAAAGTGATCGTTAATTTCTTTATATAATTAAGCTCGATATGAACCTAAATTTGGGGTAATATCATCGTTAAAAATTTTTGTTATAGCAAAAAAGGTTATAAAATAATGGGAAAAATTATACCCTTTTGTTTAAACACCTCTAAAAAATACGATTTTCAATTTTTTGGTCAAAGTTAGGTTCATATAAAAGGAAAACACGTCCTTAAAGTAATTTTCAAACCGTATTGATTTCCGAAGAAAACTTTGCCCTCTAGAGTGTTAACAAACCGCAAAGTCTGATGGCGACTTTCGATGGGCAGCAGGTTATATGTTCCCTATTTTCAGAAGAAATACTTCGAAAAAATTTAAATATTTGTTTGAAAATATGTATAAACTATTCCCAAAGTTAGAATAAATTCTATTCATTCATTTCTTTAAAAAAAAATCATGAAAATCACTATAAAAAACGTACTCTTAAACTCGTTTTCCGCCTTAAGGGAGTTATGGACGTTTATAGGCAGGTTTCGCGCGCCGGCTGACTTTAAACGTGTCTTTTTCTCAAAATGACTTTTTAGAATCTGTTGACTACAACATCTAAAAAATCACTGCGCCGATCAACTTAAAATTTTGCAAGCTTCTTTTACATGTTAAAAAGCAGCGCTTTAAGGGAGGAATTTTTTTCTCGATGCATAGTTTTTTTTCTATCAATGAAAATAGAGCTTTTTTTTTACCGAAAATCGATACTTTAAATGTGGACTTCGGCCATTTTTTCAAAAATATCAATTTTATTACATCCTTCGACCAAGCAATGGATCATTTCATGCAAAAATGAAATGCGTTTGATTTTTTTATTTCGGATGATTTGTTTCCTTTTTCAAACAGTGCTCTGCACAAGCCATTATATCCACCACATGTATAAAAATCTTTCAACACAAAATTTGTAAAAGATGCTTAAAACCATATTCTTCAATGCCAATAAAAAAAATTGAAAACCTACCCACGTTTTTACCTGAAAAAACCGAGACAATTTCTTTATTTTATGGCCACGAGCTGGGTGTAACCCTTTAAATTCATGAAAAGCAAAAATGCACATTGCATCCGACTTAGACTTGCAGCCCTTGAAAAAAAAACCTACCATTTTTGTTTTCCCTTTAGCATGGGAGTAAATGGAAAAGTAGGGGATGAATACGCTCGTGGTGAGAAAAAAATATGAAGATCAATGGCCATAGACAAAGCGTTTTTATCAATAGAAGGTTCAACGTAGCTCGAATGAACGATAGCGAGAGGCTGTCTTTGAGCAAATGCCGATTATCACGCCTCGAAAATGATGGATACTTTTGGATTCGATCATCCTGAAAATTGGGACGACGCGACGATGATCTCCCTCTCTTTATATCGACATGTTCAGGAGAAAAAAAAGGCCTGTCGTTGATCCGAGCCGGGCTGGGCAAGAAAATATTCACGATCGTGATCTCTTCTCCTTCGGCCCCTATCGACGACAGCTGTCCCAATGACGACGAAGGGAAAGGTTACACGTTAGGGAAACATACACCAGTTTAAATTTCCTCGCCCGCCAGCTGTATCCTGCGCGTCGCTCGATTTCTGCGAAAGTCTCAACATCAAGAATTTTGATGCCAATCGTTGAATTATTTAGAAGGTCCTTCGATTATTAAGTCATTAAAAATATCATGAAATCGTTGAAAATATCATGCAATCATTAAAAAGATCATGAAATCTTAAAAAAGATCATTGAAGCATCGAAACGATCATTAGATCGTTGAAAACATCATTGATGAAAAAATTAATGTAGAAAAAGATCAATTTTTTAATTATGAGGAATGAGGTTGATCTCACAATTCGTAATTTTGTCCACGTCGAAGGAAGTACACGTAGATGACAATTTGATGTCAATCATAAAAATTGTCAAATTTTGATGCCAATCGTTAAATTATTTAGAAGGTCGTTAGATTATTAAATCATTAAAAAGATCATGAAGTCATTAAAAAGATTATGAAATCATTAAAAAGATCATGAAATCATTAAAAAGATTATGAAATCATTAAAAAGATCATGGAATCATTAAAAAGATCATTGAAGCATCAAAACGATCATTAGATCGTTGAAAACATCATTAATTTAAAAGTTAATCTACAAAATATCAAATTTTTAATTATAAGGAATAGGGTTGGTCTCACAATCCGTAATTTCGTCCACGTCGAAGGAAGTCCGCGGAAATGACAATTTGATGTCAATCACAAAAATCGTCAATTTTTAATGCCAATCGTTAAATTATTTAAAAGGTCGTTAGATTATTGAATCATTAAAAAGATCATGGAGTGATTCAAAAGATCATCGAATTATCGAAACGATCATTAGCCCCATTAGCCCCATTAGATAATTAAAATCGCCATTAATTTCAACATTATTATAGGAAACGATCAATTTTTTTAATTATGAGCACTGGGATTGATCTCACAATCCGTAATTTCGTCCACGTCGAAGAAAGTATGCGGAGATGACAATTTGATGTCAATCATAATAACTGCCAAGTTTTTATGCCAATCGTGAAATTATGTAGAAGGTCATTACAGTATTAAATCATTGAAAAGATCATGGAATCATTCAAAAGACCATTGAATCATCGAAACGATCATTGGAACATTGAAAACATCATCATTGAAAAAATTAATCTAGAAAAATATAAATGTTTTCCTTATGAGGACTGGGGTTAATCTCACAATCCGTAATTTCGTCCACGTCGAAGGAAGTACGCGGAGATGACAATTTGATCGTGCTCGTCAATTCCGGAAGTAAAAAAAATCGAATCAATAAAATAACCTGAAGTAATAAAAATCGGGATAATTGAATAATTATTTCCAACTTTTTTCTTTTCTCTTCAAAACGTCTTTTACGGAGACGTTGAGAGGGATGACAAAGACCGATTTGGCGCGGCATTTCCCACCAATTGTCACACACACTCGATGCTATTTAGCCGAAAAGGAGAAGAGGAGCATGGTCGACCGTCGTAAGTCCATTGTGCAAACGAATCCGACCACGTCGTGGCACTAATTCGGAACGTGCTTGCCATAGTATTGGATTCGATATATATGTATATGTGTATACACATGATTGATGTACATATGTAGCTACCATACACATAGTACATTATATGTACATAGTTGCCTAAAAGTGGCTGGCTAAGCGGAGTGCCGCAAATCCCGCAGGTGACAGTTTCGGACCAGTACGATTGGGCACTCGGTTGAAGATGGAGATAAAAGGGTTGAAAAGTGGCTGGAAATACCTTCGACCATTCCATGGGCCTTCTCCCTATACCAAGCTAAAGAGATAGCGAGGAATATCTCCTGCAACAGACTCTTATTCTTCATCCCACGTGAACGAGTGGCCTTTTAGTCTAATTCGTCGTATAAATTATACGATTAAAAGTTCGATTACGTGAATCTTCTGGCAAAGGGGACCGGACGTTGAGTATGAGAAGAGAGTTGAACCGCTTAGCTACGAGTAGGATGGTTTTTCGAACTGACGTCTTGTGCAAATAGAGCTCTCTCATCATCCCCTGCCCCATGATATAAAACCATGCCCGCAATACATGGAACTCATAAGCGCTGTGATTTTGATACACCTAGAAGAAACATCATTTTGGCGTCGGCCTACAATATTGTTGGAACTCATGTTTATGGTAGAGCAGCGGTTCAAGCGGCAAAATCTGGTTTTATGTTTATTTATTGATTATTGATTCGTGATATCTGAATCAAAATAATGAGAATTTCAAGAATAAAAAAATTGCTGTTTTGGCCCCCTTAAGGAATGATGAGCGCTTTTAGCGGTAATTGGAAATACGCGAAAATTCGACGACTGTTGTTGGCTCATGGGTACAATATCTTTATTTTATCACAAATAATGGCAATTGACCGGCCGAGCTTCAAAAAGTATTTCTTTGTTTGGGTTTGTTTAGTGGTATCATATAAATACCACTGAACGTAGTATTTTTATGATTTTCAACATAAATTCTGAGATTATAATGCTTTATTTATTTATAGTCTCTGTTTATTTATAACAATAAGAATTGTTCCATATAATTACTACACCAAATTACTTAACGATATATTTTACATAAACTTAGAGCCTTACACGTCCGAAGAGGGATGAACCGTACACTTTTAATTCCTCTTCGGACTCCTAGTGATTAAAAGTACTACTTTCCTCTCTGACTAGCCGCACTTATTAGCGGGGAGAACATGGCAGTGGTATTTAAAATACATTTTTGGCTTCTGAGACACTGTTGAAACTATACATTTCCAAGTTACCTTGCCTGATGTCACTTGAAATTTTCAAATTCGAAAAAATCGTCATTTTCGATGACTATCGAAAAATTCGAATTTGATCGCAAAATTAGCGAAACATCAACTTTTACCACTCTTCATATTTTGTTTATTTTGACACGATAACCCTGAATTCTCCGTCAAATCTTGGCTCTCCGGATATCGTCCTCTTGCCGAAAATCGTACAAGAATGGGTACTTTACATAACAATATATTAATTCCACTGTAAATTGATGAAATTATTTCCATTTATTGGGAGATATGAAGTTTTTTTCGGCGGAGCCCTAGCAGTGGCCTTGCGGAGCCCCAGGGCTCCGCGGAACACACTTTGAGTATGGCTGTGATAGAGCGTTAAAAAATATTAGATGCGTATTTTTCTATCGGCGGAAAAACGGCTTTAAGGGATGAAATCATCACTTTGAGTGAATCATGTCAGGGGGTGGCTTTGCAGTTTCACCCTCAAGTATACTGATTTCAGTGAAACGGAAAACGGAAATTCTTGTAATGCAAAATGATCAGAAATCCACTATGGGTATATTGAATAAAACAAAAATTAAGGGATGAACCAGCCTCCTATTTTGCTTTCTTTCAGTCCACATTTAAAAGGGATGCACTGAATTGAACGTAAAGGGAATTGAACGCCACTTCGAAGGAGGCGCAACATTTTGACGTGTTTCTGCATTTTTGCCGGATAACAAGCTTAAGGGGGTAAACGACATTCCATACATTTTTAACGATTTTTAATGGGAATTGAGGGTTTTGGGGAAAATGAATGGTGACTTCGTATTCAGGGGGTAAAGATACATCGATGTGGACTTGTGAAAAACATAATCAAAATGCAAAATCTTTACGCACTTGGACCAAGAAAAAGTTTCTTCAGTCGATTGGTTGTGATTTATTTTCTATTTCGATTTGGAATTCCAGTCTATGCTCATTGTGTTTGTTATAGTTTTCTCTTTAAAATGCCGTTTGATTCATACAGTTCGACTAATTTTTCGATTTTTGGCAGAATTTCAAAGTCGGTCTATCGATTTTGCGAATTTTTTCGACTTACCCCTTTGTCTCTTTGTAGCCACTCTTCAAGTGCAGTTTGCTTTGGAAATTGAGACATCCAGGTGAATCTATCAGCATTCTCTATGTTTGCCAAAATCCTTCTCAAAACCCTCCAATAAATTTGTGTCACTCGAATAGGACCACTCCTACGGCTGTTTGAAATTTCGCGATTTTGGCTATTCTGGAAATGTGGCCAAAAAGGTCGGAACAATATGTTCTCGGCTTTTAAACCATTTCAAGGGTCTATTTGATGGTAAATTTGTCGCTAATTACGGATATCGCAATTTTTTGTCGAAAGCTCGAAATTACGTCGTCTAAACGCGAAAAATGCATTTTTCCACAGTTTGGCCGATTTTTCATTAACATTGAAGTTTTCAGGGGAAATGAATGGTGAAATCGTATTTAGGGAGTACAAATACGTTAATAGAGACTTGTAAAAAAAATATTAAAAATATGTTGTTTTCTTTTTTCATTTCGGCAAAAAATAAGTAACTTCACTTAATCATCGATAATTTGTTTTCTGTTTCGATTTGGAACTCCACTCTGTGCTTATTCTTTTCCTTATCGTTTTCTCTTCAAAATATCGTTTGCTGTATCAAGTTACGATGAATTCTCCATTTTTGGCAGTATTTCAGAGTCGGTCCATCATTTTCCCGATTTGTGCCACAATTCGTGAAAATTTCATTTCACAGAGACATTTAGGTGTCGAATAGTTCGCGAAAAAATATTTTGACGGTTGTCTTTTCCTTTGCCGTTGGCGTACCACCTTAAATAATGATTGTAGAAAAAAAAGGTAGAGTACAAAAGTGTCGAAAATTTAATTCCCTACAAGTTTGTTCATGTTAATTTATACCCTAAAGTTAAAAATAAACGAGATAATGCAATAGTTTTACTTCGCAGCTTTTTTCAGGTTTAATTCGAAAAATATCGATCGTAAAGAAAAAACTGTGAAAACTAAAGTTGTAGGAAATTGAAGTTCCTACAAGTTTAGTCCTTTCCATTTTCATCCAAAAATCGAAAATAGCCGAGTTATTAAAAAACCCCATTTTTCACAAAATTCAAAATGGCGGACATAAGCCCATGAAGGATTTGGTTGCCATTTTGAATTTAGACGGTTAGTCACCCCCCCCCCCCCCCCCCCTGGTTAAAACCAGAAAGAATGACAACGGATTTTTTGTTATTTCAGGGGGATTATTTGGATGTAGCGACTGAGTTATTTCGGCCGGACATCGATTTTTCCCTATCTTCCCTATTTGTTAAGTGTTCTCCATAATTGCCAAATTTACTTTTATTTCCGCAATGATTTGTCTAGTCATTGATAATTCAAGCCTCTCTTCATCCACATCGACGATCTAAAAATATCCGGCATTGTACCTATGCGTGACCCGTACCGATAAATAGACTGGATCTTCCTGATAACAACACCAAGTGCTCACTGAAATATTAAATAGCTAGTTTTCCATGTCAAATTCGTAAAATGATGAACATTATCCACTTCTGCGCATTGGCTCTCAAAAAATAAAAAATGTAATAAAATATGACACAATGGTCGAAAATACTCCATCGGGTAACAAAATAAAAAAAAAACCTAGAGTGCGACCGTTTATCATCCCTTGAACTGTAAAATATCAGACGTGTTGTTCTCGTAAAAATTCATGGAAAATGCTTTTCCTTGGTTCTACGGTTTGCAAAGTGCGAATTCCATTTATTTCATGCAGGATAAATGCAGCCTCCGGAGCTGAATGCACGTGCAAGATGAGAAAGAGATTTCAATTTACAAAAGCCACATGGATCACGGAAGGAAAGCGAACAATGATAAAATAGAAGAGTGTAAAAAGATACAAAAGCAATCGATTCGTACAAAAGTAATGGACACGAAAACTATACGAGGAGGAAACGCAAAATACTATCTTTTGCAACCGCGACCTCCGTGGTGTTTTTTCAATCCGACGGCCACCAGTTTCTTCGTTTCGATGATATTGCGAACGAATCAAAGCTGAAGTACTCAGGCAGCTTCACATATCCCCCTTCAGAAATATACGGAGAACTCGAGCTATGTGAAAATGATGGAGCGTAATACCAGAGCGTGCCTCTTGTCCCACTAATTTCACGTTTCTCTGTCATCGATGCATTTTCCCCTCGCGCCGATTCCCCCATCGGAATCCCTCCTGTATTGTCGTTGACGGCGAAGATTGGGAAGTTCTGCGGACTATTCGGATAGTTCGAGTCTATCGATTGCTTCGAGCCAAAAAGCCACATCGTGTCTGTAAAAGCGTAGGGGGTCCCCCAGTGGCGGACACCTAAGCTTTTCGGACAATAAAAAAAACTCCTTCGAGAAATGTGAATTTTTTGTTAAATAATTACGTCAGCAATGTTTAAAATCAAAGTAAATTAACGAAAATGCAACCTCTGCATAAATGAAACGAAGAACTTTATTCAAACTTTGGTACAAAAAATTGCCGTCACTGCAAGTGGCGCCTAGTACCGGACAGACTTAAGGCGTTACCCCCACTTGTAGCGCAAAAAAAGGCCTTTTTCATGAATTTTTTTAAAGAAAACTACAAAACTTTTTTATTCGATCAATATACCATCTTAAAGAACACATCTTGAAGAACTTTCAGTAATTTTTTTATTGAAAAATATTACATTGTTTAGTGGCAAATGGCCGTCAATGAAATAATGTTTTTATATGCACGGTTTGCGGTGACCAACGTTGCGGCGAAGTGGATCATCTGGAAAAAAAATGCGGATGGATTTAGTCAAATATAAGTATAAACTAGTCTTTAATCGAAGGATTTTAAAAAATATTCATTTTTCACAAAATGGCGGACAGTCAAAGTTAATGGTTCGATTTTAACGAAAAACACGGCCGTTTTTTGGCTATAAAACGGCGATTTTTTTTTCAAAAAAAAAATCGTACGATTACAGGCTACATTTTTATGTATTAAATAAGCCTGCAAAATGTCAAGAAGATCGGTTCATTAGTGTTCGAGTAATCTTGGTTACCGACTTCAGAAATGTCATTTTGAGAAAAACGCGTTTAAAGTTTCTCTTTCAACGCTCTTTCAACGCGGATTCTTCTCTTTCAACGCTCATATCTCAGTCAATTTTGTTCGGATCGACTTGAAATTTTCAGGACATATTCTCAGATACTTATACTTCAAAAAAATGCAATTAAAAAAAATCGATTTTTTCAAAATCGCAAGTGGGGGTAACCCCTTAACTTCGAGCCCCCAGCGCCGGACATCTTCAGAACATGGTGCATCAACCACATATGTAAGTTTTGAAACATTTAGGGATGTCTGCAAATTATTCATAAACCTATCCACGCCAGCTGGCGCACTGCATCCAGGCTTTTTATGTGGTCCTTCAGGCATCCTACGCAAGTAGTTTTTATATTCGATATTTGAGTTGACGGTTGCTTGATCTTCGCTTTAGCTCCACCTTTTCCTTTGGCCTTTACGCCTTTGGTTTTTTTTTCATTTTTTTCTATCGCTGTTTCAAACTTCTTTCCAATTCCTTTCTATTTGTCCTTAACGTTCTTTTTATTCACTTTTTTTCGGCAACAATTTTGCACGGCGATGAAGTCAGAATTTCACGAATTTCAGAATTTCACATTTCAGCGAAGCTTCTCTCAAACTCAGTTGTTCAATTTTTTTGGTCCATTGTCCTTCCTTTTTCTTCTCGTTCATTTTGATTTCGCTGCGTTCTTCTATCCTATAAAACAACATGCAACAGTCATAATCGAAAGTACAAATGCTTACGAGAAAAAAACAGGATGTTTACTGTCCGGCGTTAAGGGACCACTTTGTGTCCGGTACCAGGGGACAGAGAATCCCCAAAATTATGAGTTTTATACCAAAACCCCTTGGGAAACCAAGAAAAACTTTAACAAACTTCGAATATTTATGGAACACTACGTATAATAACCATTGACATGACCACTTAAACACAGAAACTTAGCAGTAACACTCACCTCGATCTTACCCGACGCAGTGTATTCCCGCCAAACGCAGCAAGAATTTTTTTTTCATAAATAAGTTTTATATTTTCAGAAGCTTTTGTTTAACTTGTTTCGTTCGTGTATTTCTCCAGTTGAAAATTTGTAATCCATTTTTCAAGCACTTGCTGGCAACTGAATACGCTCGAATTCGACATACCTACGTAACTTCGGTGTCAATGCAATCATATGGTCCATGGAGCCATAAAATAAAAAATATGTACATAATGTGTAACATGTGAATAACCAAAGTGAATAAAATTTAATATTGAACAGATGAACTACGCACAAGTGAAGGTATTAAGACAGATTATTAAACGTATTATAATGCTAAAAAAATACAGAATAAGGGAATAAACGTAAAAAATCTCTTTAAGAACAAGCTTTTATTTATAAACTATTAAACTCAAAAGTAAAAAATAATATTCAGTGTACGAAGTTAAATAGTAAAGCTACAGAACCCCATCCTTGGTCACTGATCAAAGGCGCAGGCAGTACATACTTAATGAGACGTACATAAAAATAGAAATTTAAAAAATGTAAATATTTTCTTAAAAGATTGAGGCGTGAAACGTCATTACACTTTGAATGAAGCCTCAAGCATTTAAGAAATTATTTCAATTTTCAACTGTTCTATGTTTGTGTAAGTTTTATTAAGTATGTAGGTACTGGATGCTTTTTTGATCAGTCACCAAGGATGGGGTTCTTCTGTAGCTTCACTATTAAAAGGGTCTTCTCATTTTAGACGCTAAAAAAAGGCTATTTTCATTATTTTTTTGAATAGCTTTATATTATAGATATTGATATAAAAGTTGTTACACTTAATAAAAACACTTTCGAAATACATTAAAAACAATTTATTATGTATTTATGTAACCCGAACAAACTTTAAATGCGTTTTTCCCGAAACAATGTTTTTCGACGGCTTTTGTTGATAAAATCTTCGAAACCGATCCTTATGAAATTTGACCCACATATTCTTTACAACTATAGCTATAGCGAATATCAAGGATTTTTTTAAATTTTGATATTTACTATCTTTTTGCCAAAGACGGTGAAAAAAAAGTTTTTTTTTTGTTTTTTCGAAAAATGTCCGCCATTTTGTTATTTTTGCATATATCATAAATCGTATGATATGCACTATAGCCAGTAACATACTGAATCTAAAACCGTTTGATCGTTTTGTTTCGGATTATCCATCTCCGAGATTTCATCAACAGACCTACCATTTTTTAGGACTTTTTTTAACTACCATTTTTGTCTATAAACGGTGACTTAAATAAATATTTTCTTTTTAAATGTATTTCGAAAGTGTATTTATTAAGTGTAATAACTTTTATATCATTATCTATGATATGAACTTATCAAAAAAATTCATGAACGCAGGCTTTTTTAGCGTATAAAGTGAGAAGACCGCTTAACTTTACACACTAAATGTTATTTTTCACTTTTTAGTTCAGTAGTTTATAAATAACAGCTTGTCTTTAAAAACATTTATAACGTTAATTTTTTTATTATACATAATCTTTTATTTTTATCGATAAGCTTTACAGATAATTTCATGAAGCGCATCATCGCAACAGTCATATCGATCCGTGCAGCAACCCCGCACAGATCTCGAGTGTTTGAGGTGCACTCGACAAAGGACTGAAGCCTACCACCCGCCGGCAGTGTTGCGTCAAGTTCCCTACGTATTTGAATATTGCTTTTTACAATGCCCACCGAGAAGAGAGAGAAAACGGAAAAGTTATGTATGACCGTATTGAAATGAAAGAATGGCGTAACGATATTTTTCGAGCCTCTCTTCAACGCGAGTACTGGATCTAAACCCACTGCTCGTACGGATTCGAGAAAATCTGAACGCCCGCAGTCTTTTTCGTATATGTTCTTGTGATTGCCAGAAGTCTGTTGGCTGCAAACAATGATGCACTGGGGAGACTCGTGCACAATCGAAACAAAAATGTAACGCAACGATAGACCGATCGTACCGAAGAATGACATGAGCCAGTTGACGACATTTGCCCAAAGACTGCAGTCCAATTTTTATTTCGATAGATACTTTTGTCAAAAACGTATTAAAGGAATTACCCAACTTTCTTATTGTCCTTAAGGTGACTTAAAAACGCTATCGGCTCCATTCCCTCTCAGACCTCACCACGTACGTCTTTCACGTCACCTTAAGGGAGACTACCAATCTAAAGCCCGAGAAGAGGTAAATTTCGAAAATTTTCTATGGATACCCAGTTAAGGGGTCTTTTCACTTTAGACACTAAAAAGGCTATTTTAATGATTTTTTAAAAATATCTTTGTATTATCGATATTGATATAAAAGTTGTTACACTTAATAAATACACTTTCGAAATACATTTTAAACAATTTCTTTATTTATTTAAGTCACTAATTATAGACGAAAATGGTAGTTAAAAAAATTCCAAAAAAATGGTAGGTCCGCGCTGTTGATGAAATCTCGGAGATGGATCATCCGAAGCAAAAATCAATATGTTGATGGATATAGCTCATATCATGCGATTTTTGATATAAGGAAAAATAACAAAATGGCGGACATTTTTCGAAAAAACAAAAAAACGGGTTTTTTTCACCGTTTTTGGCAAAAAATAGCCTCTATAAAAATTTAAAAAACCCTTGATATGCGCTATCGCTATAGTTGTAAAGAATATGTGGTTGAAATTTCATAAGGATCGGTTCAGCAGTAGTTTCGAAAATTTTATCAACAAGCCGGATCTGAATCTGCAGGATCTGAATTGATCGAAAGGCAGTTCACATAATTCTTCGTACCATTCGATTGTGTTTAAAAAATTTGGAAAAAAAATGTATTACTTTTTCTTACTTTTCCAAATCAATTTGCATTTTTCAATAGTTACCGAAAAATGACGACGTTTCTCATAGAGTCTGTATGCTCGAGTTTCAATTCGTCACCACGTTGTTAAAAAAAAACTATTTAAGGTAGTTCCTCTGAAAAAATCTCAACCAAAAGTTTACATACCATGTTCATGTTTAAAAGATTGATAATTGGTTTAATTAGTAATGAATAAAATTAAAAACTACGCAATATTGACTCGGTACTAGTAGATAATACGATGGATATCATTTATTGCCGTAAAATATATTTTGTATTGTGTTTTTGATCGACCATTGCCAGTAAACTTTTTGCCGGGACTGTCCAGGCTTTGTCCCAATTGTTTTTTTTCCAGGCTTTGCCAGGCTTTGCACCAAAATTGTGAAGGCTTCTCATGGTTATATCTTGGAAACTAGATGGTGAATCATTCTCATTTTTTTCACATTATTCGTGATATCTTACTGTAGCTTATCCTTGTTTTTTATCAATTTCTTAATTTTAGTTTTGACGGTAGAATTAATGATGCTCTGTTTGCCCATCATAACGCATTTGTTACGTGTAAACCAAGCCAACTTTAAGTGTAAATATCTCAGGTTTAGGGTGGTCAAACTCATTCAAATTGCACAGATGTTTGGATAATGTATTAAATAACGTATATGTCAAATTTCAACCATTTCTTAATTCAACTCTTCTGTGGAGGTACTACCTTAAAAATTTTACGATCGTCAACGACTCGTATTTATTGTTGCCTTGAATAACCCGTTTCGTTTTTAGATTTTAGATGGACCGTTCAAGCCGGAAAGAGGCCACCGCCAAACGTCGCGAAAAAATGTCATCATCTGTCAGCAGCTATGTATTCTTGTACTTTTTAGTGATTATTTCAACCCACCCGTACCTTCGTGTTAGAAAAATGGGTTTCTTTCTCACCAACAGTTTCCCAGAAAAAAATCGTAATTTGGCCTTTTATTCCGGACCTCTAAGTAGATGTACCCGCATGAACCTTCCACTTAAAAAAGAAATCATCTGGAGAATAATTCATTCTGAATTTCAGAGAGAGCGTTAAGCATGTATTGCCCTCTCCTCACTCTCGTGTTCGTTGCATAGAATTTCAAGATCTGAATTTCGCCATCAAACAAAAAGCCACCCACTTCTCCGATAACTTTAGTATAAGTGATTAAAAATTTCAGCCCCTCTTAAGGGTTCTTCTCACTTTAGAAAAATACTATTTTTATGAATTTTTTTCATAGGTGCATATTGTAGATATTGATATAAAAGTTGTTACACTTAATGAATACACTTTCGGAATACATTAAAAAAATTCTTTATGTATTTATGAGACCCAAACAAACTTCAAACGCGTTTTTCTCGAAACAACGTTTTTCAACGGCTTGTTGTTAAAATCTTCGAAACTACTGAACCGTTCCTTCTGAAATTTTAACCAACCTATTCTCTACAACTATAGCTATAGCGCATATCAAGGATTTATTAAATGTTTATATTTAATATTTTTCGCCAAAAACGGTGAAAAACACGTTTTTTTTGTGCATTCGAACAATGTCCGCCATTTTGTTATTTCTGCATATATCAAAAATCGTATGATATGCGCTATAGCCATTAACATACTGAATCTAAAACCGTTTTTTTTGTTTCGGATGATCCATCTCCGAGATTTCATCAACAGCGCAGACCTAGAATTTCTAGGACATTTTTTAACTACCATTTCCGTCTATAACTGGTGACTTAAATAAAGAAATTTAAAAAAATTAATGTATTTCGAAAGTGTGTTTATTAAGTGTAACAACTTTTATATCAATATCTATAATATAACCCTATCAAAAAAAATGCATGAAAATAGACTTTTTAGCGTCTAAAATATGAAGACCCCTTAATCTGGGCACCGCGAAGGGCAAGAAAACTGGTTATAAATATCCCCGGAATCCGTCTTTCCACCTCAATTGCGAAAATCCGATAAGCTGGAAAACGTTCGCCTAGCGCCATCCGCAGCGAGGACCAAGTAATGTTTCACCAGCGCCGGATGCGCAGCAATGAAGCTTTAATTTCGCCTAAGTGGGATTTTCGAGCTTGGAGAATAATCAAAGACTGGAAAACCCACATAAGGTCATGCTTGCAGTCGAATTTGGTCAGTAAGGATCCTGTCGATTCGTGGGACGGATCGCGTCGACCGCCGTCGTCGCTAGCGTTGCTTTTGCCATTCTCACGGCGATCAGACGATTCTACCGAAGGCTGGAAAACTCGCTTGACCCGTTTCAATGTCAGCAAGGCATCAATTTTCGGCTATACAAGTATACGTGTACGAGGCATATAGGGTCGGTGAGGCTCCGCTGGAATTATTGCGCGCGCTCGGCCGCGAGACATTTGACAGCTCGTTAGGTCGTTTCGTAGGGATTGGAAGCGGTGTCGATTCCCAACCGCCACCTGTCAGGTCCCCAGGCCGGAGATGTGGCCCTCCGTCCCGTCCTGTCTATCTCCCTCTGCTGCTGGTAGCCGATATTTCTGCTCCTCTGACTTCGTCATACTATATCTGGGCTCTCTATCGCTATGTAAAGTCCCGGTGACGGCAGAGCAAGAGGGAGACGTCGACAGCGTGTGCCAATCGTCCCTTTTCGTCCTCCAGCAACGCTCGACGGGATTCCCTCCCAGTCGCTGCCCCTCTCGTCCCTATCCCTCGATGTGTGTACGTCAGTGTTCTTCGTCCTGTGTTGCCGGTTGCGCATTCCCGAGGACCGATTCCCTACGCTCCCAAACCCGCTTTCACTCCCCTCCCCCAAACCGGATTTGGCACGTTGCCGAGGATTAATTATGGTCCCTGGACGGTCAATTCACCCGAGCCATCCGGTCGCGATTTTCCACAGTGCACGCCTATATACGAGCCTCGCTCACGCGAACATTTTTCCAATTTTGTCCACTCCAATTTTTCTATAAACCCGATCAATTTTCCCATGCGGAAACAATCAAGTTTCCCGGGGACGGACGAAAAAAACAAACACTATTGTATAGATTGTGTAGATGTATAGTTGGGCGGAAGTAGAATACAACTGCTTGTGCAGATATGTACTTGGGTGGAAGCAGAATACAACTGCTTGTGTAGATATATAGTTGGGTGAAAGCAGAAGATAACTGGAAGGCACAAGGAAACTGTCTGCTTTGTTGATATCATTCGCGTCTTTCGATACGAGTCGTGTTATTGACTTTGGGTCATCAGAAGCGACGTGAAGTTTCCCTGATGGAATCAAGCTTTTTGAGGCCCTCCTCATGGTATTCCAAAAGTTTGTGGCTTCCAGATGGAGGCTGTGTTGGGAATCAGCTTTATATAGGTGACATTTTTTTAATGATGTTTTTGTAAAAAAATATCTATAAGACAAATTCTATAAAGATGTTGTACGAAAATGGACATATGGGATCCTCATAGGTTCTATTGGGAGTACAAATAAGTCTTCCCCGTTTGACAAAAGATGGCCCTATAAGGAGGTTATGGTTGAAATTGTCAGATGTAAAACGTCATATCGTAGGGTTGGACATCTGGCAAAACGATAACCTTGAAATATTAGCGATTTTGTATCAGGATCACAGAAAATTTGTTTCGCCCGAAAATGTCGAGTTTTGAGCCGTACAAGCCTCATTCGCGGGAACTTTTGATTTGCTTCTTTAATTTTAAGAATTCCAAAAGGTTCCAAAAATTTAAAAACGGTGAGTTTGACGTCGAAGACAAAGAACGTACTCCCAATAGGAAAAATTCTATAAAGATGTTGTAGGAAAATGGACATATGGAAATCTCATAGGTTCTATATACTGCTCAAGAATCTTATGCGACTGCGGGTAGGAATACCGAAGTTTCACTAAAGATATAGTCTGCATTATCAGGGCTATGCGAGACCTCTCGTGACTCAGGTTTTCCATTATAGTTGCAGTCTTCATTCAAAATCAATGCTCTAGCCAAGCGGCCGTTTTTAATTTATCAGCTGGTTCATTCAGGCTACATCTACCTAAGTGGGTCAACAAATTGCTTTTCCCAAAAATATTTTTATTCGATAGTATCACGTTTCAACTACAATCCCTAAAAAAATTAATTGAAATATTCTTAAAATCGAATGAGCTGCAACTTTTAACAGTCGGCCGGACGAGCGGTAGCAGCATCATACTCCAAACTTTGAACGCGTTTTTCTCGAAACACTGTTTTCAAAGTCCGTGGACATGATATCTCGAGAACGACTTGGTGGATTGGTTCCAAATTTGCAGGAGATACGATGAGAAACATTTTGAAGTCGGTGACGATCTCAATTTTTTAAATCGATCTTCTTTCTTTGATAGATACGTAAAACTGACGACTTTTTACATAGGTTTTGTATGCTCGAGATTAAATACGTCGCCACGTCGTTAAAAAAAAATATTTTTCAAATCGACGATCGTCAACGACTCGTATTTATTGTTAACTTGAATAACCCGTTTGGTTTTTACATTTCGGATGGACCGTTTAAGCTGGAGAGTGTCCACCGCACCGAATGACGCGAAAAAATGTCATCATCTGCAGGCAGCTATGTTTTTAATGTTTTTCTGTATTTTTTTGGTGATTTTTTAAGGCTCTCAATACATGGACCTTGTGTTTAAAACATGCGTTTCTTTTTCATCAACCGTTTTCCAGGAAAAAAAAATCGGATTTTGCCAATTTTTTTCCGAGCCCCTAGGTAGACCCTTAACTCTCCATCGGCACACTTATCTCTGTCCACGATTATGACACACTGGGTCAACTTCACCCGGACTGGAGACATCGTCCATCTGCATTATCAATGCCTCAGTCGGTCGAAGGAAAAAAAATCAGAAATACACTTTTGACACTTCTTAATGTGTATGCCAGATCAAAATTTGGAAAATCTAAAATGAAATTGGAAAAAACAATCGAAAATTTTCAATTTTGGAATACTGACCATTTTATTTCAAATTCTCCCAGATAAAAATCTAGTTGACCTGGATTGTGCCAAATGTGATTGTCGTGGATACCCTCTGTTCGGATTGTCCCGATGTTTTCGGATTTCCAGGCCATTTCGATGATTTCTGGAAAAATAGCTGTTCGGGAGGGCCAGACTTTCAGTTTTGCCGAAACGAAGCTTTCAAAAAATGCCTCGAAAGCTACTTTAAAGTGAAGCTCCTCAAAAATTGGAATATTCGGTACATGTCCATCAAGGTATTTGGCCACACACGAATAAAAAAAAGAACCGAATTCGTCATTCGTTGCCTAGTGTACCTCTCGCTAAACGGCGGCACATCGGAACCAGACCTTTGACGAGTGCTTGACAGTAAAACGATAAAAGCTGTAAAATTGGTGGGGCAGCTGGAAGCATTATCATCGGCAGGGGCGTATTTGCCCGGTTCTCGCCTTCACCCTACTGAGCGTTGATTTTTATCAGATTCTTATCGCGTCTACCAAAACGAAAACGAGGCCCGGCATCCGAGCCAACAAGAGACGAGAAAAGTCCGACCCGAGAAGGAGATACGAGCAACTGCAACGAACCGATAGAGTTGTGCACTGATTCGTGATATCGCGATATCGCACGCACGCACCGGTGAACGGAAGACTCGAGGATGGGCCAAGATTGGGAATGAAGGAGCGAAGACGAGGCAGGTGCTCTTCAACGCGTCAACGGACAGCTGCAATCACGACCCGACCATCTGCCGCTCGGAGATATACCCGACGCACCTTCCTGGTGCCGGACTCTCATATCTCGTGTGCTCTCTCAGCACGTATTGCCCCGAAGCCCCCGCCAATTAGACTACCTCGAAAACACGTGCCCCTGCCTCGCAACCCAAACTTTCGATGCAACTCAACGAGTCCTTGTTTCTTCGATATTTTCTCCGAATGGAGAAAAAGACAGTGCGCAAATGTATTCGCGATCCCTAAAACCCTTAGCGACTCTCCTCGTCTAAAACAGAAGCTCTGAAAAAGGCCATTTTCATCATCAGGTCTGCGCTGTTGATGAAATCGCGGAAATGGATCACCCGAAAGAAAAAAATCAATCGGTTTTAGATTCAGTATGTTAATGGCCATAACGCCTATCGTACGATTTTTTATATATGCAAAAATAACAAAATAGCGGACATTTTTCGAAAAAACGTGTTTTTTCACCGCTTTTGTCAAAAAAATAGTACATATAAGTATTTTTAAAAATCCTTTAGATGCGCTATAGCTATGGTTATAAAGAATATGTGGTTAAAATTTCATAAAGATCGGTTCCGTAGTTTCGAAGATTTTATCAATAAGCTGTCGAAAAATGTTGTTTCGAGAAAAACGCGGCTAAAGTTTTTGACGAGCAAATGAACGTACTCTGGTAGTAAAGTAAAGGTCACACGAAAATACAGTTAGACTCCGCCGATCTTCATAAAATTTTAGTATGATACTTTTGCATAAACATACTTTCGAAAAATGTAATTAAAAAAATCGATTATTTGAAAATGGTAAAGTGAGAAGACGCTTTAAACTAGATATTTAAGGGGTGTGATGCAGTCAGAATTTTCAAAAAAACGATTTTTTAAAACATTTTCTTGAAGTACGATGTTCCGAAAATATTCCCTGAAAATTTCAAGTCAATCCGATGAATAGTTTCCGGGATATCCCACAAGTAGTGAAGGGGCGTCGGGTCCTCATGGCAGGTAGCGGCTGACAAACGCACAAACGATAATACCCGGGAAGGCAGATTGCTTCGAAGGGAACAACAAATTGATATTTTGGAAGCTTCCACATCGGCAGAAGCCCTATTTTATGGACCAGGAATTGATGATTCGATGTAAGTAATTTTTCAATTAGTATTTCTATACATAAATCAAGTGCGAAATCGGAAAACTCTTTCAGAAATTTTGAAAAATGTATTACTCCAAAAACTATGAACTTTAGCAACATTTTATAAAAAATACTTTCGTTCTAAAATTGCCCAAAAAATTTTTTTTTAAATAATTCATCCCGAAAAACTTTAATTTTTTGAAAAATTATTTTAACAATTGGCTATAAACAATTAAATGCTCGACTTTTCGTCAAAAAATTGTGATATTCGGATTCAGCGGATCAAAATGCATTAAAAAAGTTTAGCTTCACCCATCGAGCTCAAAATTGTACGAACGTATAATACCGTATCCAGATCGAAAAACTTTAAACGCGTTTTTCTCGAAACTATGTTTTTCAAGTGGGTGACCACTCGATGGATTTTGATGAAATTTGGTATGCTTATTGATAGCATTAAAAACTAGTCCTTAATTGAAGGATTTTCATTTTTGTTGAAAATTTCTATTTTTTTAACAATAAACGAGCGATTTTTTTGTCGAAAATCGAAAGTTATCTGTCGGAAGCCGCCATTTTGTTAATTTTTGAAAAAAAAGCTTCGATTAAGGACTAGATTTATTATTAAACTAATTTTTTTTTGGTTTTTTTTTTATTTCAGATGATCCAGTAAAATTTTATCATCGTCACCGCAAAGCACTACATGCCAAAGGGGGTCCACAAAGATGGCGATATTTTTATAAATAATCAATATTTTTCTTTGAAAAATTATACAAGTCAAGTTGAAATATAACATAAAAAGTCTGTGTAACCACTTTTGTAAAAGAAACTTATTTACTTTAAAAAAAATTATTGAAAAAGCTCGTTTTTTCACGCCTCTGACCTCATCTCACTCCTTAATTAGGTAATGCTTTTTTCTGATTAATTCTTAGGTAGTACTAAACTGAATGGGGTGATAATAGCTAGAGAAATCTGTGTATACTCCTGGTGTAAGTTAATATTGAAAATATATAAAATTATTGTTATCTAAATATTAACAATACCAAATGAATTAATTTTGGAGTCAATTCCAGCCAATTGTCAATATTATCACGTTTTTGGCAGAAAAAGATGAGGCGAAGAAAAATAAATAAAACATGCGATCTACGGTCTTTTTCTAATTTGCAATCTCGTTTCTTCCGTGACGTCAATATCTCGTCCTTGGCTGGCACCGACTCCAAAAATAAGGCATACATATACTACATTATAAATAGGCGTTTTCAGTATTTGTTGTTTAAAAACAGTAAATGGTACTTAATACAAAGAAATTCCAAATTCCTAACTAGTTTAGCTTTTGTGATTGACCCGGCAACAAAAACTGTCTAAAACTGACAACTTTGACGGCCCGTCATTTCTTTATTTTTGCAGATAAAAAAGAAAAAATGTATATTTGAACTCTACTCAATGAGCTTTAAGGTAGTACCTCCACAGAAGAGTTGAATTAAGAAAAGGTTGAAATTTGACATATACGTTATTTAATACATTATCCAAACATCTGTGCAATTTGAATAAGTTTGACCACCCTAAACCTGAGATATTTACACTCAAAGTTGGCTTGGTTTACACGTAACAAATGCGTTATGATAGGCAAACAGAGCATCATTAATTCTACCGTCAAAACTAAAATTAAGAAATTGATAAAAAACGAGGATAAGCTACAGTAAGATATCACGAATAATGTGAAAAAAATGAGAATGATTCACCATCTAGTTTCCAAGATATAACCATGAGAAGCCTTCACAATTTTGGTGCAAAGCCTGGCAAAGCCTGGAAAAAAAACAATTGGGGCAAAGCCTGGACAGTCCCGGCAAAAAGTTTACTGGCAATGGTCGATCAAAAACACAATACAAAATATATTTTACGGCAATAAATGATATCCATCGTATTATCTAGTAGTACCGAGTCAATATTGCGTAGTTTTTAATTTTATTCATTACTAATTAAGCCAATTATAAATCTTTTAAACATGAACATGGTATGTAAACTTTTGGTTGAGATTTTCGCAGAGGAACTACCTTAAAAAATGACACCCCACATGCCAGGGTAAGCATTTTTTGTTGGGCTCCTTTTTCATGTATGGGAGACCCCCATGAAAAAGAATTTCATTGAATTTCTAATTCAATATTCGGTTTGTGGTCAAAATTCTACACAAAATATCCAAATTTCAGGTTTGTAACTCACTCCGTTTACGAGCTAGAGGCCCGTGACATACGGACGGGCAGACAGCAGAGTGTGATTAATAGGGTTCCGTTTTGGGTACGGAACCCTAAAAAGGATTGTCATTTCATAAGCCACCTGAACAAACAGTCTTTTAAAAAACAGTGACTGTTGACTTTGAGAATGACTCTCTTCAGGCCATCAAAACGAGTTTATAGTCACTCCACAATATATTTTCTTTCTAAGTTTGTATCTTCATAAATAATAAATCGAGCAATATTAAAAGTTATTTCCGTCATATACAATGCATAAATATATTTTCAGACGTCCCTTGTAAAAAGTATGCCACGAAAAATAGCCATCACTTCTTCTCTAAACCTGCGAGTGACTCTCATAACCTTAAAAATGTAAATCCAGAGCTGACAGAGCTGAACAAAGAGCAGAAAATCAATTATTCACTGCAGAAGCAACGTTACAATCTGCCATGGAGGTAAATTCATTAGCCAACTCGCAGGAAATCAAGGACGAAGTAATTATTTACGTTCGAGGTTATACTTTGACGGGCCATATTGAAATATCGCTGCGCGACCTCTAGGACGTGAAAACCGCGAACATGAACTAATTTATCGCCACCCAAGACATCGCGTTCAACATTTCGAAATTTCAAAGTTGTTGTCCAAAGGTTGCGCCGCCAAATTCCACGACGTGCGGACGAACATGACGAAATTATAAGGATTTCTAGTGGTCACGAGAGCCTAAAAAAGGTCCCAACAGCTGCGTTCGTCGAAGACATACTTGAGTCCACCTCTCGCGGCGGCTTCCTCGCGAAACACGTGCAGTCCTAAAAACAACAATTGGCGGTCCTGCGGTCAAATTTAGTCAAAGGGGGTGGCATCGACTTCGTGATTACTCCAGTGGCCCTCATTCGCTCAGCCAACGTACTCGTAGAACTTAAGGTACACTTTCGCGGTTCCGAGGGTCATCATCCACCAAAGCGGAGATGAGCGAAGCTAGGAAAAAGCAACCAGTCAACTGCTGAATTGGCCATTTTCACGTCCCAGAGGTGGCGCAGTGATATTTCAATATGGCGGTTCAAAGTATAGCCTCAAACGTAAACAATTACTTCGTTCTTAATTTCCTGCATGTTGGCTGTTGCATTTACCCTCATGATAGATCGTTAAGATGCAAACTGCAGCGGACAATTTACTTTCCGCAATTTTTTAAGCTCTGTCAACTCTGGATTTAGATTTTTTAAGGTTATGAGAGTCATTCGCAGGTTTCGAAAAGCAGAGAGTCTATTTTTCAGAGCATACTTTTTACAAGGGACGTCTGAAATCGGTTTTATACATTGTATATAACAGAAATAACCTTTAATATTTCTCGATTTATTATTGATAGCGCTACAAATTTGAAAAAAAACTCTTGTGAAATGACAACAAACGCGCCTTGATGGCCTAGAGAGTCAATTTTGGAGCGAACAACCACTTTTTTTTAAATACTATTTTTAGGTGGCTTGTGTAACGACAATTCACTTTCATCATCCGTCTCGCACCCTGGAACACAGCAGAATCTCAAATAATTTTTCGTTTTTTAAATTCCTTTTTACTTAAATTCTACTTAAATTTTCTACTTAACTTCTACTTAAATTTTTTTTTTTACATTTAGGTTTATGCCTTAGACAATAAGGTTAGAAAGATTTATACCAAATTTCATCAAAATGGGTCGATTCTTCTTTAAGCTATACGTCACACCAGTTTTGCAACGCAGTTTAGAAGACCATGCCATAACTTCGCCATTTTCAAAGATTAATAAAAAAAAATACCATGTAACAGCCAAAAGTAGTAATAAAACTTACCCTAAGTCTCAAAATGATGAAGAAATCTTAACCGTAAAAAAAAATCATGAACGTCAGCAAATTTTTTCCTTGCCTAAAGGTATCTCCCCCCTTAAATTTGCAATCTTTTCCGTAAATCGTGAGAAATTCTAGAATTGATGTAATTGGCTCCAAGTACAATCCAGTCCGACAATCCTGAAGTGAACATCGTCGCGCCATCTCGGCTTCACTGAGCGAACCGTGGTAAGAACTCTCGCTGCATTCAGGGTCGCGTCTTTGCCGACGGTGAGTACGGCCCTGGAACACGTGTTCTGGCAGGGGAACTTTGCGCGTGTTCGAATGGGCGCTTACAAGCTTATAGTGCAGTGGCACGTTCAGGTTGAACTGTGCCCGCTTCGACAAGCTTACGCTTTGCAGAACCTAAATCGTTCAGGTTGGCACCATTAGCGTCAAAATGGCGGACGCAGCAGAAGTATTTGTTAGTTTTTTTGTTTGTTGTTTAAAATAATTAAGAATCAAACATCAAACTGTTGAAGATTACGGTCTGATAGAAAATAGTAGTAACGAACAGATGGCATAGCAACATTTTTTTCCATTTTTGGATATCTCCCTCAAAAGAAATCCCGTAACTCAGATCCAAAACTATGTTCAAGCGGTTATTTTAACCGCTTGTTAACGCCAAATTAAGGCGAGATATACATCTAGACGGAAAAAATTAAGCAATTTGGTCGGATTTTTTAAACGAAGAAATAATGATTCTACATTCATCGGACTATAGGTATACTTCAATAGTATATTTAAGTACACAAAACAAATTTTTGAAATTAATTCATCAAAATGGCTGAGTTGTGGCAGAGTGTTGAAGCAAGGTTGCTGCAAGAGTTGCGAATCGGCGTGCAGTCTAGCTTTCCGTAGACTTTGATTTGCAAGAAAATGTTTAAAAAAGTTCAGTTGGAACACGTATATTTTTGTTTAGTTCTTTAATATTGAGAGAATGGCACGCACTAAAAAAAATTTACATTTCACGCAAAATTTCTGTAAAATTTGGATAAAAAAGTAGTTTTATTTCTAATTTTTTTAAAACAATTCACGTCAAGTAGAAAGTAGCAATATTATAAACATTTCTACTGAGTTTCGACTCAATCGGCTTACTAATTTTGGAGTAATCTTGCACGCCAATTTCGAAAATGCAGTTTTCAGAAAAACGTCATTGGAGTTTACGCCCACTCCGAATTCGAACGGTAGGGCACAGCGTTGACGGGCTGTAACGTTTGAAGTTTTTCGTATTTCGCTTTGAAACTTTCGAAAAATATTCTACATTTATAATTCTAACGTTTAAAGAAAAGAAAAAAACCGATTTTTTATCGTTGTAAATGTACACCGCCCCTTGAGGTAATCCTTCCACGAACCCGAATGTTTAACAGTGAACTCACTTTCGTCTATAATCAAGAAAAAATACATCCCGTATGCTGGTGAAATTTCAAGCAAAGTTACCGAACGTTTAACGAAAAAATACGACTCTAAAAATCGTCTTATATATACGGCGCTACATGCAGGTCACACGCTGGCCACATTTCTAATAATGAACCCGACAAATAACTCTAGATGCCTGATATAAACTGCTCACGCGTGTAAAAAATCTAAAAATTCCGCAGCGTCGATAAAAACAGTGGGTCACCGAATATTTATAGAAAATATTAATAATAAAACTTAGGAAAATGTGACTAGCAGAAGAAATTTCTTCTGCTAGTCCCTTCCGCGCCTTTTTAGAGAAATTGTAAAAATGTCTAAATCTACTAAAAATGCACGAAATTTTGTATCCCAGTTTACCGTTGGGTATGATGATTGATTGTGACTATTTTTTTAAGCGCCACGGTAATTTAACCAATGAGTCAGACGGGCCCCCATGCCCCCACAAAATATGGCCCTCCGCGAAAGCAATACGCTAATTGAAAACGGCTTGGAGCACAAGGAACTGCTAACCCTGCAGAAATAGGATGTGGTAATGATGATGATGACCGGTGTCTCTCTACCCCGGTGCTTGTTGATCGTCGTTCGGGTTCTGTAGGTTCGGTAAGGTAGGAGGCAGGAAACGGAATTAGCGTTTCGTCTCGGGTACAGTGACAGAATCCCTTTGCGGAAAGTTTCTCGAAAAACAATTGCCCAAATGACAATTTCCGAAATAGAATTTCTCGATAACAATTGCCCGAATAAACAATTTCTCAAACACAATTTACCGAAAAAACAATTTCCAAAATGAACAATTTTTCGAATAAAATATCCCGAATGGACAGTTGTCCCGAATGGACAACCCAAATAAACCCTAACAAATTCGGGGAATTGTCTATTCGGCGAACTTTCCATTCAAGATACATAACTAATTATGAAAGGATCGGGTTCATACTCATTTTATTAAGGGCTTATAAACGCGATTTCGCCGATTTTCGAAGGTACGTTTGTAGACGCGGTTAAAAAAAATGACGCATATATTGACAACATTTTTTTAACAGATCATTTATGCACATGGTTAAGCATATGTAAAAAAAATCAGAAATATTAACAAATGGCGGAGATATAACATAATAAAGCAATGTATTTTTTTGCGCGCGCGTTGATAGTGAAAGTTCTCGGCATCAATGTGGGTGTCTGAAAAAAAATGAACATATTTATAATTGCATAATGAATGGATCTTCAGTGTAAACCAACAATATTATTTAAAAAAATTATTATAATAAGAATTCGAAACTTAAAATTGTTTTACCCAATTATCTGTCGGTATTCTATTTTTTATATTTGTTTGTCATTGAAATTTTTGTTTCTGTGGTTCGCACGATAGGTGATGATACTAAGAACATGTTCTACAAATTTCGAAGCGATCTGAACCTTCGTTCAAGAGTTAGAACTTTCACAAGGTTCAAAAAAGTGAATCGTGGAAAAACGGCTTTGAAGTTGGCGGTCGGGCGCGCCGCGCGGTATCTATTATAAATGCAATCTTACCTTATTTAATAGCACCCTGCGCTATATGTGGGGCCTTCCTCGGCATCTAAAACGTCTCCAGCATGTTTTTTGTCGTTTCTGGCGGCAATCCTTGCTTCCTATGTTGCCGTTTCAGATAAATTCCAGTGGCAGTACAGCCTAATTCATCCAGATGTTCGCAAGTCTCCATCGCGTTCGGCCCAATCATAATACCAAGGTTTTTCATAATTCGGAGAAAGGCGACTGTTCCGTCGTTAAAAGTTGTAGCCGAAATAAAAGCAGCGATTTCAACAATCGTTAAACCACTCCATGAATTTTACGGTGCACTTTTCCAAATCTTAGAATTCAAACACTCGTTATTATTTTGTGTGAAGCCTCCTAAACATCTCTTCAGTATCTCGTCGTTGCTAAGCGCTTCAAGCACTGGTTTGATCGCTTCTGCCACAGTTTTATCGAGTGCAGGGTTATAGGTATGAGTCGAGCGTGTTTGCGCCTTCAGCTTGTCGCCACGTGCACCAACTTTCTTTGCCAGAAGGACAGTTGTCATGCTGAGGATTTTCATCGGTTCAGCACTTGTGATAATATGTTGCCAAGATTCCTTTCTTCATGTCATCGATAGACGTGCAATTAGCTCTCACAGCCAATCCATAAAACACTGTCAATTCGTGAATCAATTTTGCAGTCAATTTGCCTCTTCCTCCGAGACCTTTTGTTTGTTTCTTGACGTTACGGAGTCTGCTGCCCATTCGTTTTTGAACATGACAAATGCATTCTCGTTTACGTATCATAATGTTCTTTCCATACGGATGAGCTTCTGTTATGCTCTTGAATGTTTTTGCATTGCCATCTCCAAAACAATACAAATATTTTGTATCGTGTACTCTTCAGATCTACTGAACATTTCAACCATTCCATCTTTCCAGAACTTCCTTCGTGGTTACTTGTGCATTTATCTTCATGTTCTGCGTACCATTCTTCATATTCTTCTGTTTCCTTTTTTTCACTTCACGATTGGCAAGCCTTACAAAATGACGATTTGACGACAATGTCGACAACTATCCCAGACAAAATTCCGATAAGTGTCGCAACACCCTGCAGCAAAGAAAAACTTCTTTTTCTCCAAGAACCATCCCCGGAGACGGCGATTCCGTTAGCGTCTTTAGTGTTCTCGTTTTCTGCCGTTATTCTTTTTTCGTCGTCAGCTGCCATTCGCATAGATGAATCTGCAACTTCTTTGGCTGCATCTCGTATTTGTTTGGTAATTTTGTCGTAGAGCGTTTGAGTGAAGCATTTTGGGAAATTCATAATATCGCAAAATATGTTCATTCCCGTCAATCCAACACCTGATATTCGTATAGCCAACCTAAAGCCGCGATTCATTTCGTAACAACAACTTTTAGGCGAAGGACTCGAACTAATCTCCTGTTGCTCGCACTTCTCGCACGTGATAACTAAGGTCAATCCCAATCCGCTAATTCGTGTTTCAGAGAACTTGATGTCACTGTTACAAGTTTTGCACTTCACGAGAAAAGCAATTGCAGTGAACACGGATAGAAAATTTACGATTACGTAGCCATGTGCGCGGTCAATATCTACATCGAGTGCTGTCGACACTTTTAATTTTTTTGCAGACGCACTTGTGTTTAGTTCGGCTTCCAATTTTTTCGTATACTGATTGCCGTGAAAAAGACGTTTTTTATGAATGCCTGGGCGTCCTATCTAAACTAGTTTGGGTTTCTTCACGAATTTTACCAATGCCTGGGCCTTCCTATCCAAACTAGTATGGGTTCCTTCACAATCACTCATGTTAAAATGTAACTGTCTCAGCTCACAATTTTGTCTTGCCTCTACAATGTCTGAATTCGGACTAAATAATTTTACTTCCTCCGCCAGGTTTTATGCTTGTGCCGAACCGAAAAAAAAACCGTTACTTTTATCGTAGACCAAACCGACAAAACCCGTTATCTTTGCCGTTACACGATTCTATGTAGGGATAATAAGTGAACAATAGAAAACGGTGGTTGCCGATCTAGCGCAGCCGGTTACCGCAGCTACCTGCCTGTTTCACAGAAAATAAAAGTGTTTACGCTCTAAATGCTAAAACTTTGAAATTTTTCGCGAATATAAAGCGTTAAGTATATATTCATCTAGCATTATACCAATTTTTTTGAAAAAAAATCTTTAGAATTAACCGAGATATATGCCTCGATTTGACGACAAAAAAAATATTTCTCTTTATTGTCCCATCCATATCTTTATAAAAAGTTATCTGTAAATAAACAGTTACAAATTTATCGATTTCTATACAAATGTAGCTATCATTATGCGTAGCCGTTTATCATTTTGTTTTTTTTTACAAGATGCCGACGGTTTGGACAATTTTTAAATTTTCAACACCCTTTTTGTATTCAGGCATTCGTTAAAAATAGTAATTATCAAAAAAAATTTTAATCGGCTACGCACAACCATAGTCACTGACAAAAATGTCAACAAAAAAAATTGAAAATTGGTTGATAAGTTTTTGAGTATTCGCTGGGACAAGGTCGAAAAAAGTAGTTTCGAGCAAAACACCTTTAACGGTTTCGTTCCGCTTCTCTTGATATTAAGTTAAGTTTTTTGTAGAATATTGATACTTACATTAAAGTATCTAGTCCCGGACGACATAACGGTGCACCTTCATGATATTTCGCAAAATAATAAGAGCCTGCACTTCGTCTATTGTGAACGGCGCCACACCAGTAGAGACTGAGGGCACTAATCAGTCGCGCTACCTGTTCTCACCAAAGTGACTGTAACTCCGTCAATTTTCGGATATGTTTTTGAATACATGTACTCTCAAGAATTATAAAAAAACAAAAAAAATGTTTCTTCAAATTTTGCTTGGGGAAGGTTGGAAAGCTCTGTGCAAGTTCTTGCACAGTAGCTACCCCCTTAACTGACATTTCGCATGGAAAGCTGTCAACTTTCCGCGGTAAAATGGCGCGCGAGTTTCAAACTCAAAACTTGAACATGCAGAAATGTTGCTATTTCTGGCAGTTCTAAAACCGTGACGAACGCAAACTTCAGCCTCCCCCTCACCCCATGTACGTACCGTAACGCCTAAGCGGAACCCATCCCATCCGCCAAATTACGTCACGTAATTTGCGTACGCACCCTATTGTATTCGAGAAATTGTCCATTCGGCAAATTGCGACGAGAAATTGTCCATTCGATGAACGGTACTCGGGAAATTGTATTAGAGAAATTGTCATTCGGGCAATTGGTTTCGAAAAAATTTCCGCAAACGGACAAACTCATCAGTAGGGCTCTGCCACTGAACCCTGCCCAAGACGCGCTTGGGTATTGAGATCTAAAGTAGACCTTGTATATATTGTAACGCGTGCCTCTGCGACCGCCCGTGAAGAACGCTAAAACGATGGTAGCCGTGTAGCGACTGGATGGTGAACCGCGGGGCCGTCACAACCCAAGTTGCAATTTTCTAAAACTTGTTCAAAAGTCGGCTAGAATTGTACGAAGTGTCCGCCCGGAAATTACCTTTGAGTTCACAACCATCCAAATAGATAACTGTACACGATAGCTTATAGGTCACTTCCAAGCGTACATTTAGTACCCATTTAGACAACGTCTGGACTATTTGAAAATTGCTACCTGGGAGACCAGTGTTCGTTTTGCCAACGCGAAATTCGTTTCGAAAATAAGCGCTATTAACGGTCGAGCTCCAACTATCCCACCTCACTGGAACGAGCATTTGTGAGCACAATATGGCAACGGCAATAACGTCATAAATGCTTCTGTGAGCGCGCACAGCGTAAAGTCGAAAGACGCGTGCGATGCTCCCAAATGAAAGTGTGTAAGCGCCCAGGTCGGTCGTACCCCGAGATTGTCGAATGATCGAGCAGAGTAAAATTCCTGCGCTTAGAATATTCCAATGAGGTAATTTACTCGTTCTCAATAGATACATTACGGAAAATATGAAACTCCTCAAGTACAGCGGATAAAACGGTCTGGCTTACGCAAGGAAAAATATAGTAATGACCTAGTCAAGTAGCATTTTGGAAAATCGATTGAACCGTAGTCACTGTGGTAGAGAAAATTATATATCGTTTTCGTCGTTTGTTGCGTACATCATCGCGTCATTTCCATAAATTGTCCTGTAAAGTGTGTCAAAGACGAGGACTGATGGCCTCGACGTGTCCGGACCTACGACCGAGTGTATCCGTGGTGGATAGTCCCGTAGATGCTACGATTCGCGCACCACTTCTTCCTCGTGCTTGATTCGACGACGACGCAGGAGAGTGCTTGATTTTGTCGTAGGTACGAATTAACGAAATCGGGAGTAATTAGAATAAGACGCGGCTCAATATCTTCCGGATCGTCCATCTCTTCCCTTGTCCTCCCGACCACCACCACCACCGCCACCACCACCACCACCGCCTCCGCCTCCACCGCCGCCACCGCCACCACCGCCGCCGCCACCACCCTTGCGACGCTCCTTCGACCTGGATCTTCTCTCGCGCGAACGCGAGCGTCGCTTGCGGTCCCTACCGCGCGACCTTGAACGCGATCGCGAACGACCGCCGCCGATGCTCTTGCCTCCCTTCTTCCTGCTGTACAAGTAACGACGTAACTCCCGTGAGATCGGCTTCAAGTGCATGAAGTTGCAGAAACCCGATCGCGTGCATTCTCTGGTAAAATAAATAAGGTAATACGTTGAAATGGAAGAGCAGAGCATTTGAAACTGCGTTTATTTGTTTATCGCTCCGGACGTCAGGTGACTATTTTACGGTAAAGCTTCCGTTGGGCGACCTCGCAGCAAACTTACCCCATTTCGTATTGTCGACAGCAAGCTTCCCTGAAATCTGTTACCGGTGACAATTCCGCGTACACCGGTCTACCGCCGAACCAACGATTGTTCAGATCGTTGACCGCCTTTTCTGCGTCCTCCTCCCGTCTGAACTTGATGTAAACGTTGCCCACGAGATGATCTCCCAAATTATCACAAACATTCATCTCCTCGATTTCACCGTATTTGTCTTCGCACTCGACGAATACGTCTTCGAAGAAGTTGTCGTAATGCTCCTGCATCTCCTCGTCGGAAACGTTTGCGACCACTGAAATTGAATGGGGATTCGAAACTTTGCTTTAGGGATTCTTTGACTATGGAACCAATTCGTTGTACAGGTTATCACGTAAAAGAGGTGCGACTCGGATGATTGTAGTGGCATTTTTGTGTGTAGCCATGAATTGCGGGGCTCTTGATCAGAATAGAAAAACTGATGAACAGAATAGATCAGTGTAGGAGAGTTTATTTTAGTCATAAATTTATCTAAAATGTAATGATTAATATACTCATAAATATCAGTCATAATTCGCTGGGCTCTTGATCAAAATAGAAAAACGGCAACCATTGCAGTTATACTTATGTAGAATAGCTTGCTTTAAAAATAAAGTAAAGTTCAGTATGGATTACTCGGTTGTAATGAAAATAGACTTACAATGAGATCCATCCGCACTTTTCGCAGAGTTCTGTGGATTGACGTACAGATTTTGAAGCAGGCAGGTCTGCAATGAAAGTAAACAATCTGTTGAAAATGCGAATAAAGGAAAAAATTATAAAAGCATTCACCACTAAGGTTTCCAGTGATAAATCTATGGACATAACACGTAACGGATTATTAAATTTACAGTAAATGTTACTGTACATTTGTCCTAGCAATTTTTGATGTAGCACAGAAAATCTCGCACGCATATTCCATAATAACGATGTTGAAGTTTGCATCGTTGGAATGCAACGGAAATTCGTTGAAATTTTTTTATTGCCTCATTTTTATTAACCCTTTGCAATATAGTGTAACACTGGGGTTACACCTAATTCAATTCATGTTTTGACGATTCAAAAGTGTTTTTTTTATCAAATATGGCGGTTGCAAATGTGTTTCAAGGTTCCTAGGACTTCAATAACTACTAAAAGATAACTATTGAATTTTTAGCTTTCACGTAGCGGGTGTCATCAATAACGAAAGTGCAAAAAAACGTGCACGTTAAGAAAAATGTATGCTTCAAAGGGTTAATATCTAAAACTATTCCTCTCATATTTAGGCTTAAGATCTTTGATAAAGATCCTCAAAAAAGTTTCAATGATTTTGGAGGCCTTAGTTTGCCAAAACAAAATTGGACTATGGAATTTTGCATCCCAAAGGTCAGTTTGAGATTTTTTTTTACATTGAGGTGGTTTTCCACCCCCAAAATGGCGGAATTTGTCGTGAAAAATAGCACTTTCCACTTCACATGACCATCAAAAATTTAGAAATGAAAAAAAAAAAATTACCAAAGACCGTTGGGGGGAGAATTTGATGATACTTTGACTAAATTTTAATGGTACTTGATTTCAGATAATTTCTAGCCGAGATACAGTGAACACCGCAAATCGTGTTTTTCCAAAGGCGTTCTTGGAAAATCTTTGTCACCGGCTTGTTTGTGGATATTTTCGCGTACAAATTTTACGGAATGTTCTTGAAATGACACTTAACAATGTACAAAAGGTATCAATAAATTTACTCTATCCATATAGATGAAAAAAATTCGCAACAATGTGTTTTTTTCACGCTGAAACCCCTACCCGCCCGTTAAACTGCCTGGCTTGGGCCAATTCTTAGATGGAAGAACGCTCGACCATGCATCAGGTTGGGCGTCATTTACGGACTACCGTTTAACGAATTTTATCGTTGGCGCCTTTCCAAAGGAAGCTCCTTGACAAGTGGAAACAAAAGGGTGCCATTTGTTGACTGAAAGTGAAACTTTTAGTGTCGGTTACGCCTGTGAGGATCTACAAAGGATGGAAATTGGACGAAGTGAGAAAAAAGAAATTGAAAGTTATCAAAGAATTATAACCATTATTGGAAGACACTGGTGGATGGGCAGTCTCGGATCAGCTCCGGCGCTATTTCAAGTTAAGGGGTTCGGCTTACTGTGAAAATGACGAAGACTCATTCGTCATGCTAGGCAACTCGAATTGAAGCGGAAGGTTCAACATATAGTGCAGAAGTGGTAGATTAAAGGTAAACTTATAATTACAACGATGGAACTGCTAGTGAAACTTTAAACGCGTTTTTCTCAAAAGTATATCAAAATGGTATACACCATTTTTGAACATGTAATGAACGAATTGACTTGAAATTTGGTACACTTGTTGAGTGTAATAGTAGTTTAGTCGTAACCGACGCTTTTCTTCTCAACGTTTTGCTTTCATTAGTTATTAACAATAACAATGTCATTTCTTTTTAAAAAATCGACAGAAAATGAAAAAAAAATTGTTTTGACTATTGTAACACGATAACGAAAAAATGTTCCGTCAAGTTTTCGCCAATATTATCTACTTTGAGGGAAAAAAAAACTCGTTTATTTTGTTTCAAATCAACTTTTGAAAAATCGAAAGAAAAATATTTAACACTTGTTTTGACGATTGAAACACGATAACGAAAAAATGTTCCGTCAAGTTTCAGCCAATATTATCTATATTTTTTTAAAAACTCGTTTTTTTTGTTTCAAATCCACTGGGTGGCCAAAATCAAGTACACTGTTGAGCCCTTCACTTTCAAAGTTCAAATAAACAAGACTGTTTATAACTTCATTAATTATACAAAATTTTCATGAAATTCTGTACAGAACTATGTTAAAGCGGGATATACATTTACAACAAATTAAAAAATCCATTTTTTTCGTTAAACAATAGAACTATCTATGTAGGAAATTTCTCCAAACATTCAAAGCGATAATCAAAAAACTTCAAACGTTACGCCTGGCAAAGCTGTGCCTCACCGCTTAGATTTGGAGCAGGCATAAACTTCAAATGCGTTTTTCTCCAAACTGCATTATCGAAATTGGCATGCAGGATTACTCAAAAACTATTAAGCTGATTGAGCTGGAACTTGGTAAAAATATTGATAATATTGCTACATCCTACTCGACAAGAATTGCTTTTGAAAGAAATTTTTTTAAACTGCTTTTTAATGCAAATTTTACAGAAATGTTGTGTGGAATGTTGATTATTTTTTGTATTTACGTGCCATTTTCTTCATTTTAATTACTGTCAAATAGAAACTCTACATAACTGTATAGTTCAAACTATACTAATAAAATTATACTAATTATAGAATGTAGAAATTAGTTTACACTAATAATATCATACTAATTATAGAATATAGAAATTAGTATAGTTTCTATATTATACTAATGTAGAACCTATACTAATAAAATTTTAATTACTGTGAAATAGAAACTATACTGAACAATTGTTTAAATTTGTTGCGTATCCAAGTCTACGGAAAGCTACACTAAAAAATCTTTCGAAATTTCTTAATTTTTTCCCATCTAATTGTATATACCGCCTTTACGTACATGCACATAAATGTACGAACGATTTTCCAATCATCTCACTGATTTCTTCACAATTGATTTTTCTAAAGGCTAATTTTTGAAAATGTCGCCACAGTAGCCTTAAGCAGCGTCACGCATGGCCTATACTCGGAATGCCAGCCGTATAGCCGTGCACCGGCCGGCGCATCAACCAGTGAGCGGACGGCTGATACTTCTGAGAGCTTGGTCTAGATGCTTGAGTTAATAATGCGGTATGGTCTATAGCGATACGGGTTTTCTAGCTTCGTGTAGTGTAGCTCGAGACCGCGGTGGACGCAACGGAAGTGAGGTTAGATGAGCAAAGTGTGGCTAGGAAGCAATAGGGGAGGTTTCAATTGAGACTGATGCGTGCAAACCCGCGAAGCTATACGTTTGAACTCATAAAACAAACGAATATCTCGACATTGTTGAATAATATCCAAACGCGCGAGAATACGAGTACAAAAAACCGATAAACGCGCTGTATGGTCGGCAAGTACGTGCGCTTTGATCGCTGAGAGGTTAGTGACGTGCAACATTTTTACGTTACCTGGCTGAAGGTCGGTTTATTGTGTATTCGGGAGCAACGATCGCCATGACGGCAAGCACCGATCTTGAAGTAAAACGAACAATTTACTCTGTAAAGATGAAAGGTTTTTCATGACAAAAAGTTGGAGAAACGAAAAAAAATAACGGTAGGCAAACAACCGCGAGTTGGAGTTCGAAATAAACTTACTTGTCCTTTTCGGTACCAAATATAGAAGCCAGGTACTCTGCCATTTTTAATGCCTTCCAGGGGACCAATCCCTCGGAATATTTGTCAACTGCTCACGAGGACTTTTTCAAATATACAATTGTTGTAAGCCGATGAAACGAAGACACCGAACGTTCAAAATGTCGGTTCGCCGGAGCAAAGCAACACACGCGTCTCAGAGACGCATCTCGGTCGGGCCGCTTGAGCTTGGCGGGCAAGTTCCCGACGTGGCCGCCTGATGGCGCCACCGTCGGATCGATACGCTACGCTGGAGGAATCGTAACTACGCGAAATCGAATCTTCCGAGGAACGAGATTACGAAAATAAAATGAAAATAATGTATTGAGTTTGTCATAAAGATATAAATAAGTTTTAATCAATTATGAATTAAGTTAATATTTCCGTAGCGTTCTTTTCTTTCGTTCGCCTTCTCGCGCTACCTCTCAAGTTGGCTCGCCGCAAATGGTCATATTACCGTGAGCTTGGAAAAATAACCGAAAAGTTTTTGGAACTGGAAGACTTTTAATGTTACAAGCGCTGAGTAAAAGTTTCGAGATAGACAAAATCTGAATTTGTTTGGAAAAGACGCGAATCAAAATCCCATAACGGAAACATGCGATAAAAAGGGTTTTTTTTTTATTTTGACAGGGTTACGGTTTACAGATGCTTGGGGGGGACAAAACATTCACGAAGATTTCTCTGGTTTCAGCCACGAGCTCGGTGCAACCCGTTAAGGGGTTATGCCTAGTTGTAAAAGTCGAAAAATTACATTTTTTCAAAACGAATATGTTTTGACAGTATATCATCTTGTAAATGTTCTTTGAAAATTTAAAGACTATCGGATCAAAATTCACAAATTTATAGGCTGTTATGTTGACGCCCGTCGGAACGCTCGGAGCGTCATTCGAAACTTTAAGGTAATGTTATGGTCATTTTTGTTTAATTTTTTTCATTTTTTTTAGCTTCCATAAATATATAGTAATAATCGTTTCTGTAAAATTTTAGGGTCGGATATCGACCTAATTACAGAGAAAAAATATTTAAATTCCGTGCTTATGTGAAGCAATTCCGAGACGGCGTACAAAAACCCAATTTCCGGTCGCTAAAGAAATGTAGATAATAGTGGGAGTCAGTCAGATTCTTAAAAATAATCCGATTTACATACTTAACACTTGTAGTAATCCAATGCTCTCAGAAAAAATTACGCTTATTGACCTAATTTTTATGTAATATCAGGATTAATTTGAACTTCCGGTATTGGATTTATTACCACTTCCTACGATAAAGAGACGTGGCAGCAAGGCAACAGCTGACTGTAGTCCTAACCTCATCTCACTCATTTGAATTTCCACACATATTTCATTTTCAACCGACATTTTTCGCCGGCAAAAATTCTCACGCTTTTTCCCAGTTGTGGCCCAAATACAATACTTTATATTTCCCGCACCTGACATTGTTTCGACAGATCGACGTTGAAAAGCATGGAGGATAAACTCGCCTGGTTGAGTAAAAAGAGACGAAGATAGAACCAATGTTGCCAAATATCAAACCTAGAAATACTGCGCGAATCGTTAGAATAACTTTTTTTCATTTTTCTAATTAAATGTGAACATTCATCAAACAGTTTACACATGGAAAATTTTAGTTCTTTAAAATTAGTTTTTTTGCATATGTTAAAAATATGAATTATACAAGTCTCAAGTATGATCAGTGGTAAGATGACTAGTGTGAAGCGATAGGATTACCTCAAACGATTTTTTCTGAAAAGTACGTTTTTAAAGTCGGTGCGCAATATATCTAAAAAACGACTGCATCGATCTCTCTGACATTTTTAAGGCTTGTTTTGATCGAAGGATTTTTTTCCGATGTACACTTTCGATTTAATGAACGAAAAATGCCCATTTTTTTTCAAAAATCAAGACTCACTTTGAACACGCGCCATTTTTGTTTAATTTGATATTTCAGAAATTCGTTCGATTAATCATGCGATAAACAAATACACTAACAAAATCTGAGTGATTTTTTAATATTAAATAACCTCGTTCAAAAGCACATTAATCACCGCAAAATACATTTTCGAGAGGAGCTTCCCGGACTGTAATTAAATATTTGTCCAGAACAAAATGGCAGAGTGTTCTTCAGATTATACTCTTTCAGATATCTAATTTTTTGGTAGAAATGCATCATCAGGATTTTCCAAAAAAAAAAATCCCAAAAATGAGCTGTTTTCGACTGTTGCCACCAGGCATAACCCGTTAAGAGAAGTCCAAGGTTAACATAACCTCACAAATCATCCAACATAGTTTTCTCATGGACGGCTGAGTCTTTGAAGAAAACAAAGCGCCGGGCTCTGTATAATTCACCGATGCACAGCTTGACTATTTACCTTTGCCCTAAACATTATTTATCTCTGAGAGATCTTTGTTCGAAAATTGCAGCTGTCCCTCTCGCGCTCATCGTCACGTGGTACAGCTTCCACCACTTCGCCTTGAATCCTATTCAGCCCAAGTCGATCAAATAATTCTGCACAATCATTTGTCCAATTATGGCAATATCCGGTCAGCTTTACAAACTCCGATATCCGCAGATTGTCTATTTTTCAATCATTTCTACATCACCACAGCAGTATAGCAAAAACTGCCTCGGACACAGAATTGAAAATTGTTCGCCATTTTTTGTTCCATTATCCGATCGTATCGACGGTTATAAACATGCTGTTCAATTTTTGGGGCGAAATTCGATTTATTCCGGTTGCTTTCAGTTGCTTTACAGCCTTTCTCAGAAAAAGGGTTTCGACCAGCTGCGCGAGTCCTGGCGCGGACGGAAGCGTTTATCTCGAAGTGTCGTTTTTCAAAACGCTGTATACTCCCTAGGGAAGAATTTTTAAGCAATTCGTCTCAAATTTCGACACATTCTTCACGCGTCTTTGTATCTTGCTATGGAACCTTTTTTTTATCTTCAAATTTTTTTAACTAAAAACTTTCGAAAAAATAGGCCAAATTCGATACTTTTTTTTTCAAACCGCCGCCATTGGTTCAATTTGTTCATACCGTTTAATAATCTTTTTACAAATTTTGTTTCAGATGATACTTGCGGCCACAAGTGTGTACACCGTGAGGACTCCTGTTTTTCGAAGACATTTTCAACCGTTGAAAAAATGTTTATATTTGTCAATCAGACAAATATTTACAACGGAACACTCGTGGAAATTTTATGAAGTCGCCCCCCCCCCCCCACCCCCCTGAAGGAAAAAAATCATAACTAAGAACCGAACTATGGATGTAAAGTACATAGAACTCCAGAACTATGCAAGTGGCAACTAGAACTGATTTTCATTTATTACCTCCAACTGAGCAGTAGATTGATGGCACGATGGTATGCTTTGAGTGAAACCAATTTTTTTTTTTCGGAAAAATGAATTTTTTTTCGGAGTTCTGGTTGCCCCCTTAAGAGTTCTGTTAAATAGCTTTACAACTTTTTTTAGTCAGACAAATATTTACAATGGTACACTCGAGAAAGCTTTATGAAGTTGCCCCCCACCCCCTGACGGAAAAAAATCGTAACTAAGAACCCAACTATCGATGAAAAGTACATAGAACTCCAGAACTATGCAAGTGGTAACTACAACTGATTTTCATTTATTACCTCCAACTGAGCAGTAGAAACCGTTAAAAAAATGTTGAAAAAATAAACGTTTAAAAAATGTATTTTCTGTTCTTTACGAGTGCACTGATTTGGCATTAAAAAATCAGACTGATTAGCGTATTCAAACTATCGAGAAAAAAATCGCGAAAAACCGGTATCTTTCGACCCGTTACACTGTGATGATCCCTTAAGGGGGTCGTGTAGTCTGTCAGATCAAAAGAAGAGAAAACGGCCTTGGATGACTTCTCTGAAGAAGCGGAAGGTGTACTCTATGGTCCAGGCATAGCAGATTGATGGTGAGACCATTTCGTTATTACGAATTATACACAACAACTTTCAAACGCGTTTATCTCAAAACACGATTTTTCAAACTGCTGCCATGATATCTCAAAAACTATTCGATTGATTTCGGTCAAATGTATACAACCTCTTTAGTACCTATATATCTACACGTTGAACTAAAATAATCAAGATTGCATTGTTAGTTTTCTTTTTATCACCTCTACAGACCCAAAAAAAAAACGAAAAAATAATTTTTTTTTCTAAAGCTTTATAGAAAAAATTTTCTAAACATTTTTTTTTGGCATTCTAACTTTATTTTAGTTCCATGCAGAGCCTCTAGTCTCACGATTAAAATTGCGTTTGCTTTTTCGATTTAAGATAAGCAGAACGGCCGGAATATGGCAGCAGTCGAGCACCTCTTTTTATATATGTTGTCCTGTTGGGCGGTGTATCTTCGACTATATTCTATATAATGACTTTAAACAATTCACAATGTTTGTTCAAATGTTAATAAAAATTATATGCTATTTATAAATTATTTTATTTTAATGGTTTGTCAAAAAAAAATTCCCCAAAAAAGCATTAAAAAACGGCGTTCACACTAGACAAGCCTGTTAAAATTTCGGCTACAATTGAGTCGTGTCCTTTTTTCCCCTTTATCTGCCACGTTGCTTAGAATATTTCGGGCGACCTGTAGTGACTGTGCCCATAAATATTCCCGTAGGACAAAAGACGCGAGAGCTCGGCTGTTGTGATCGTGAAAGAAAGAGAGCAATGAATGGCGCCAGCTTTGGGCCATGTCTTTCCGTGCCCAGCCCGTTATTTTTATTTGAGGACAAACGGAGATAGAAGAAAGGGACCAAGGTAAATCGAAGATAACGTGGGGCTTTCGAGCATAAACATCGGAATAATTGCCCATGCGTACGACGTCAGGGTCCAATGTCACAATCGTTGTGACGAAAGAAAACTTACGAAATGTCATCCGCTGTCATTGTCATAACCTTGAGAGGTCGTAATTAAAGTTCAGCGACGATTGGATCTATCCACGAATGCAGATCATTTTCTTTTTTCCCCTTTTTCCTTCGTGAGTCATCGGTACTTTCTGTCGTGGTCTTCAATGTCTGATGAATCGTTTTCTTATCGTCAAATCGTCCCAATTAACCCAATTTTTCGGGAACGACTCAACTGTTGTTGCTGGCCGAGGAATTTTTTTTTTAATTCGCCAAATTGGATTTAATATTTGTCTCGGTTTCTCTGGACGAATTTTTCGAACCAGGATAACGCGAAGGTTGGGATCCTGCGTAGGATGGAGGGTGAGCCGAACGATCATGCGTTAGCCGAAAAATCTGACGACACGAAGATCGAGAATGGCGAGGCTGAAAGCGTCGGGACAAAGCTTCCTCCTTGTTTCAATAGCGAGTCACCCAACGTCGCGAATAATAACGACGCAGAGCTCACGTGCTCTCTATACGTATCGCGAGCGAACAATTGCCAAAGAAGTCAAGCTCACGAGTTGTCACGAACGAATTTGGAAAATGCCATTCGAACTTCGGGTCCGCTCGCCGATTGGCAAGTTTCCGAAACTTCGTGCGGTCTTATAGCCGCTTTTGCTCGCGAAACCGACGCCGAAAAGTTGCTTCAACGCGGCGATCTTGCCCGCGTTTTTCAAGGACCCGTACAAGTACGTTGGGCATCATTTTTACAACTCTACCTTTACAAATTTGATCCACGAAAATTGGGAATTGTCCATGACGAATGTTGTCGTTTAATACGTTGTCGAATGAAATGGAAATATTTTTTTTAATCGCAACTCCTCATCAAAGCGGAGGAGTGCAGCCTGATGTAGCAGACAAACGGACAGACATATCGATTTATAAATTTAATTCAATTTTGAAATTAATTTGATTGGAAACGTTTATTTCGTTGAATTAATTTAATTCGAAAATTTCAATTTATATGACTGGGAAAATTCAAATAATTTAGTTAAATGAAAAAAAAGAATACACATTTTCAAACTAATTCAATTAAAAAAAACATAAAACGTCTAAAATAAATACGAGAGTTTCGTCTACGACTGCCTTTACGGATAAGTAAAATCCAGAAGCAGTTATTCGTCAAGGCAGTTGTAGGCGAATATCTCGTATCCATTTTTAGACATTTTATGTTTTTTCAAATTGAAATGATTAAAAAATGTATATCAATTTTTTTTAATCTAAATAATTAGAATTTTAAGTAAATTAATTTAAACAATTGAATTTCTTGAAATTTTCTTTTTTTATTCATCAAATTGCCACATAAAACGTGTCAAATAAATGCAATTAACTCACTGGATGAAATGGATTTAAACAATAAAATATCATTAAAATATATTGTTCAAATTCATTATTTTAATATTATCATGATTTAAAATGATTAAATTAAAATGTCTCAAATAAATTTCAACAATTCCATTTAATCATTAATTTCACTTGACACATTGAATTAAGGCGTAAAATCAGTTTAAATGACTTATAAAATCTTATCTTTTTAATTCCATAAATTGTGAGTAAAACTATTTAAGAATTGTTTCCCAAAGTAGTATAAGTAATCCATTACTGCCTTGAATCCTTTGTTTTCGATTATTTTTTTTCAAATACGTTTTTCTCAAAACGACTTTTATCAATTTGTGTACACTCTGACTTAAAAAGTTACTAACCTATAATTTGATGAAGTAATATTCACTTTCTTTACATAATTACGATCTATATGAACCTAAATTTCGGGTAATAACATTGTGTAAAGTATATATTTTATAGCCAAAAAGGTTATAAAATAATGGCAAAAATTACTTATTACTAATTAAATAATACTAATTACGAGTAACATATTATTACTAATTAAATTATGCCCTTTTGTTTGATCGACTCTCAAAATTGCAATTTTCAATTTTTCTGATCAGAGTTGGGTTCATATAGAAGGAAAACATGTTCTTAAAGTAATCTTCAAACCGTATTGATGTCCTATGAAAACTGAGGCCGCCATAGTGTACACAAACAGCAAAATCTGATGGCGACTTTCGATGGGCAGCAGGTTATATGTTCTATATTTTCCGAGCAAATGCTACGAAAAAATTAAAATATTTGTTTGAAAATATGCATGAAATATTCCCAAATTTTCAATAAATTCTATTAATTCATTCCTTGTAAAAAAAAATCATGAAAATCACTTAAAAAACGTATTCTTAAATTGGGTCCCCGCTTTAACTAAATTTATTTAACACGGTTTATATATTTCTATTTAAAAAAAAATTAAATTACACTCTGACTGAACAAGGTAACGCATCGTAAAAATATAAACGCTTAAAATGTTTTTTATTAAGATTTAAAGATACTCATGCATACGTCGATGCACTCCATTCCCATTATAATAACAGAAACCTTCGATTACAATAAACAGGTGGCTCGTTTTTCCGCGAGAGATTCGCGGTATCGTCAGGCTGTTTTATTGCGTGACGTGCCTTGGGCAATTCCTCTTCAAGATCTGAGCTCTGCTTTCGCCAAGCAGGGAATAGACACTGGAAGCATCGAGCGTTTACGACAGTATGTTCGCGTTGAGGTACGTCGCTAACGAGTTATAAGTTATAATGATTAATTAATTATATAATTATTATGCAATATTCCGGAATGCCTGTACTACGTAGTGACGGCAACGTTTTTTCGTCTGGTGGTCGTTCATAGAAATGAATAATCTTGAATTAATGCTGTGATCATTATCGAATATTTGTTACATCGAAATGTCGCGATATATTTTTCAAAAATCCTTTCGATCGCCGACAAAGTGTAGATCTTCGATGTACTTTTTTGGAAGAGCCTAGCCCATTCAGAACATTTTACCCGAGACAAAATTGAAATGACGGTGGGAATGCAAAGGAAATTTATTTTTCAAAATCTTAAACTTGTTACCCGAATTTTTTGGCGGATTTAGGCTATGAGAATCACTCAATCGTATTTAAGGAGGCTGCTCAGGGTCTTTGCGGGGCAGGCAGCAAGAGGGGAACGCATATGCGGCTGCCAACCTCAAAGTAATTTTTCGGTTACGTAAAATAGATAAATTTCAGCTAATAAATATGTGGAATACATATAATTGACTGTTTAGAAACGTTATTAGTCTTTTTTGTTTATTTACATCGCGAATGAGTTATTAACCAAGTTGAAATGTGGCAAACGCGCAATTTAGTTATCAGCAATTGGTATCACTGAGCTCAGATACGAACGCCACATTGGGAGCGCGTAGCTGTCAAACATCCGTCGCGAACTCCGTTTTTTTCGTTCGGCAAAAATGAAAAGATGGAAGGGAAAAATGCAAACCGAAAAACAGTACAATCGACGGTTGGAGCAAATACAACCTGGAAAGCGGCGGAAAAAAGTAGTTGAGCCGGAAGGTGAATGCGTAGTCGAGGGACGACGCGTAATTGATTTGAAGGTTATGTCGAAACACATGCACTGCATCTTCTGTAAATAATGATTCGAAATATTTAAATACTCTTTATGAAACCGCGGTAAGAAATTCATAGCAAGGAAGCAATAGTTTGAGCGTTTCAAATTTTCGCGCCTATTCAAAACGCCCGACTTCAGGAGGTACGGTGATGACCATGCTAGTAAACTTAGAGTCTATTTCACGCCGCAATACCGCCACGTTTTAGATATATGTATATGGCCTATTTTTCGAGAAATATTTTTTAAGTATTGAATTTCGAGTTTCCTATTATTTTTATAATATGGAAACAACCCTAATAATCTACTACTCGACTTCAGTAGTACGCCATATCGTTGACGTTAAGCATCGTCGCTTTTTCGGTGGCTGTCATCGGCTCCACGCGCCCGGCTTATTATTTTTTGTAGCCGGTTAACATGGAGAATGAAAATACTGTGGAAGTTTATCAAAAGAATAACGGGATTGTACCTGAAGTCCCGTTTAGAGACAAATGTAGACTCTGACGGACAAGAATTAGAAAATAAAAAGATAATATTGCGATTGCAAATAAAAAACGTCGCGTTGAAGTTAACCTCAATGTCCAATGTCCAATCTGTCCAAAGTCAAAACATATTTCATCGATTGTTATGTTATTTTTCCCTTTCCCATTTTCACGATATTTGCAGGTATAAAATGGAACGTTTATTTTATATGACGGTTCTCCCATGCTGAATTTATATATAGATGCGTTGTATAGGTACATGTCGCCAGAAAAATTGAGATGCCTTTGCTGTACGTAAAAGAACTTCAAGTAAATATCGACGAAAGGCCCTTTATAATCCATAAAAAAATGTACGGCTTCGCACAATCATATTTTTAATTCGCGTTGAAAATATCCGATAGACGAATCAAATTTGCGCGGGTATCCGGCGTTGCCACACGTCGAGCAAGATGGCTGCTGTTACGTCACGAGAAGTCTCGCGCTCCGAAAACTCCGGTTTTTGCGACTTTATTTCTAAATTTATTGCTTATTTCTGCGGTGAGCTTTCCAATTCAAGGTGCCTTATCGATCACAAAGATTCAACGAACGCAACAATCAGTTTTTTTTACGTGTTTCTTGGCTCCAAGTAGCAGAAAAAAATCGATATATGAGAGGACAGGCACATTTTGTCGTCTACGTGTGACTAATTCACCAACTTTAACAATTAATAACTCGGAAAGTGTACGGTAAATCTCGTGGAAACTCCGCATACGCATGGACGAAGGTCTCGACAATGCCATAAAAAAAATCGGGCTTTTATCTTAAACTCGCTCGAATTACCGTACCTCCTTAACAGCAGCGTTGCCACGTGCCGTAGAGCGCTTTATCGTTTTACGCGAATTCGCTGAAATTTACGGTTTCGTTTCACGAATATATCTCGATAACGAGACACAAAACGCTCTACTCTTCATTGAAATTGTTTCTTGAAATTGTCAAGAATTTTTTCCGCCTATTTCCATTCAATTCTTACTATTTTTATTATGTTGCGACAGTCGTATTAGAGTTCTCATGAAGCTTTTGCTATGTCGCCTGTGTATAAGAGCCTAACTTCAATAATTAATTGCTCAACAATCACGCAGAAGAAGTACTTGAAATTTTACACGGAGTCGTAACACATGTTCGCAAATATCCTCAACAAATTTCAGCAAATTATGACTATTTCGCGATAGCTGAGCAACCTCCTTAAGAATTTCGTCCAATTTCAGTAAATACCAAACCCGAAAAAAAAAATGTTTTTCGTCATAAAAATAAAAAATGAATTTGACATGCAGAAGAAATTTGCATCGTTGGAATGCAACTTTTTAATATTTTTTCAAATTTTCTTCGTTATCTTATTGATTTTTTAAAATCATTAACTTGTTACTCGAAGTGTTAGGCAGATTTAGGCTACGAAAATCACTCAATCGTATTTACGAATTCCGTGCAATTTCAGGAACTCCCAAATATGAAAAAAAAAAATCGGTGACATGAAAATATGAAAAAAATAATTTTCTTTGCGTTGGAAATTTGCATTGTCGGAAAGCAACATTTCTTTTACAATTATTCAACATTTTCATCGCTATCTAAAGCGTTTTTTTTGACAATTTAAAGTCGTAAATTTATTTGAAAAATAAAAACTTTTAAATTCCTTCAACAGCCTCGATCGGCCAAACAAATTGAGCAATTGGAAAGAATTAATTTCCATTGGGATACACCAAAAATTAATACTTTTCAATAGCTCAAATTGTTATACGTATTCTTATCAGATATTTACGATCTCAATTTGTAAAAAAAAAACGCTTTGGATATGGGAAAACATTTTTTTTTTTAATTTTAAATCATCACTTCTCCATCATCATAAATTGAGACCCTGCGAGGACCATCTGCTCGTCCATTTGCCACTCATCGAGCGCGATGTATTTTTCGTCCCTCGGAAGATCCTGGACGCCGACCACTACGAGATCGTTTTGCGACAAGGCCTCGATTTCTTCGGCGCCGCGAGATTCAGTGCCGTTCCGGAGCGTTGGTGGAGAGGGGCTGGTAACGGCGGTATAAGCAGCGGCAATAGCGCTACGAGTTCCGGAAACGGCGCTCCAAATCATGCTGCCGCGCCAGGTGGTGTAACAGGAACTTGCAATCCGGCCGAATCGTCATTGTACGGCCAACAAGGTGACGGGGTTCTCCAGTGCTATCGTTGCCAGGGATTCTGGCACGTTGCGGCCAACTGCCGTCATCTGCCGCGTTGCGTACGCTGCGGGGAGACTCACAGCGTTGAATTTTGCCCGAGACCACGAAACAGCCCGATTTGCTGCCATTGCTCCGGTCCTCACCACGCCGGTACGCAAATCGTTTGCTTTTATTTCTTATAGTTTTTTTAGTTTTCATTTTTTGTAGTTTTTTTTTATTTTTTATAGGCCTTTTTTTTAAATAGTTTTTACTTCAATTTTTATGGTTCTCAATTTTGATATTTTTTTAGCTTCTCGTTTTTATTTTTTGAAGTCTTTTATTTTTATTTTGATGGTTGTTATTCCATTTTTTTATAGTCCTTAATTTGTGTATTTTATAGTTTTTATTGTATTTTTTATAGTCCTTTATTTTGATACTTTTTGATTGTTTATTTTTCATAGATTTTTATTTTGTCTCGTTTTTATTCATCGTCGATTGATTTTTTCCCTTACGGGGTGAGATGCAGCAGAGGCGTGAAAAAACGAGCATTTTTAAATATATATATTTTTTTATAATTAAGTTTGTTTTCCAAAAGTGATTACACAGACTTTTTATGTTATATTTTAACTTGGCTTGTACAAACTTTCAAAGAAAAATGTTGATTATTCATAACAATATAAATTTTCAACAAAAATGAAAATCCTTCAATTAAAGACGAGTTTTTAATGCTATCAATAAGCACACCGAATTTCATCAAAATCCATCGAGTGGTTTTTTAATTATAGTCGTCACCGACTTGAAAAACATAGTTTCGAGAAAAAAGCGTTTAAAGTTTTTCGATGGGGATACGGTATTATATGTTCGTAAAATTTTGAGCTCGATGGATGAAGCTAAACATTTTTTATGTATTTTGATCCGCTGAATCCGAATGTCACAATTTTTTGCCGCAAAGTCGAGCATTGAACTGTTTATAGCCAATTGTTAAAACAATCTTTCAAAAAAACTAAAGTTTTTAGGGATGAATTATTTTTTAAAAATATTTTAGGCAATTTTAAAACGAAAGTATTCTTTATAAAATTTTGCTAAAGTTCATAGTTTTTGAGTAATACATTTTTGAACATTTATTAAAGAATTTTCCAATTTTACACTTGATTTGTGTATAGAAATACTAATTAAGAAATTACTTACATCGAATCCTCAATTCCTGGCCCACACAATAGGGCTTCTGCCGATGTGGAAGCTTCCAAAATATCAATTTGTTGTTGTCTTCGAAGCATTCTGCCTTCCCGGGTATTATCGTTTGCGCGTTTGTCAGCCGCTACGTGCCATGGGGAACCGACGCCCTTTCGCTAATTGTGGGATATCCTGGAAACTATTCCTCGGATTGGCTTGAAATTTTCAGGGAATATTTCCGAAACATCATACCTGAAGAAAGTGTTTTTAAAAAAATCGATTTTTTGGAAATTCTGTCTGCATCCCACCCCTTAAGGATATGGCTCATACGTCGAGTCGGTAAAAGTCCTACTGCCAAGTTCTTTCTCAGACGGACCACATTTCGGGCGAACGAAGAGAAAGACGTTGTTCGTCGTTTAACAGAGTGGAAAGTGTTTCTTTTCTTTTTTCCAAAAAATCAACCCTTTAGGAGAACGCCGGGAGTCCGTAAATCAGCTATCTCTCTCGCACTCGTAGCCGCTCGGTCGGTGTGACACATGGCCTTAAGGCGGTCCTCTAGTTTCTCGGCTGTTTTTTTACGGCTTTTTCAATAATTTTTTACGGGCAAAGCATCGAAATAATCAATCTCATTGTTTTTGCATAATCTTTATTAACATTTAAATAAGCTTTACAAATTTTTTGAAGTCAAAATATATAATAGAATAAAAGTTATAGTGGCCATAGGAAGACATCAAGTAAAAGAGGAGCTTGACGGTGACCAAGATTGCGGCTGTTCTGCTTATCTGAAATCAAAAAACCAAACGGCATTTTAATCTTCATATTTAAGACTAGCGATTGAACTAGAGTGAATTCTAAATTACAAAAATTGACTTTTTTATACACTTTTGAAAATTACATTCTATTTTTTACTCATTTTTTCTTAAGTTTTTCGCTCGTACAAAAAAAACTATCGGAGCAATCATGACAATCCTAGTTCAATCGCTGGCTTATAACATATTAAAGATGCTGTATAAATTTGAACAAGATCGGTGCAGTAGTTTCTGAAATATCGTGGTCACCGTTTCGAAAAATGGTGTTTCGCGAAAAACGCGTTTGAAAGTATACCTGCTCCGTTCCAGGGCCGTAACTTGTGAACCACTTCGAATATCGAAAAATCCTTTGGCACACATTTTCTACGCATGTTGTAGATGTGATTTACGAAAGAAAAAAAAATCGATTTTTTCGACCCGAGAAACTAGAGGACCGCCTTAAATGAGTTCGATTTTTTTTTAATCTTGAAAACAATATACCGTAACTGATGGTTCGAGGTTGAACTTTTATTAGACCCCACCATGACAATGGTTACTTTTACTTAATTTTTTTTTGTATCGAACCCCCTACGATATTTTCGGAGCGGAAAAAAGGAGAGAGAGAGAGAGAGAGAGAGAGAGAGAGAGAGAGAGAGAGAGAGAGAGAGAGAAGGTGGATGAAGCGAAAATTCGATTGATAAAAAGGAAGACTCCAATTGCAGGATTCCGACAATGTCCAGTCAGGCTTCAGCTGCTGAACGCCACCCCGATAAGCATCACGCTGAGCACTGCTAATCGCACAGGTGCCCAGTACCCCCTGAATCTCGCGAGCAAGCAGAACAACGCTTCTCAGGGCCAACAATCCGTGAAGCCCAATCATCAATGAAGAATCTCCGAGATCGTACGCGACAATTACGACTAAATTGGCACGTAGACACACGGACCTTCGACACACCTCTCCACATTTCATCGCAACGCGACTGAGAAGAAAAACAATTTTTTTTTACATCATCCAATCACGCTTATTCGAACGCACATCTGTGATATTATTTGAGTGAAATAAAAAAAAAAAACGGGATACGATGAGAAATTCGCGGCAGTAGTTGCACAATTGCGACTTTGAGAAGAAAAAAAACGGAATGTCCTCGCGTCTCTGTGGAATCGGTACGACTTTTTTTTAGTATGCATGTCATCTTTTGCAGTGCGTTTTTATTTTTATTTCTCCGAGCGAATAATTGCAGCTAAATTTAGACGGGAATTTATGCTCAAGGATAACATTGTGAATGCATGCAGAGAAAATGAGAAACAAAATTCTTTTTCTACGTACTATACGTGACGATGTTTTTTTTTTTACCTTTTTATGTAACTATGATGGGGGCGAAAGAATAAATCAACGGTGAAAAATAACTGGCATGGCTTCTTGTGAAATTAATATCCGCGTACAAAGTTTATGCGAAACAAGCCCGAATCCGGATCTCATTTGGAAATCGTATCTGCATTCTTCATGGTCGATTTTCAGCCTCGTTAATTATTTCCGATGTCGACGAATTAGGGAAAAAAATCTCGCTCAATCTCAATGTACGATGAAATTGATGTTTGAATTGTTGCTGCGTTTGCTGAAATTTCGAATACTGACAATTTAAGGGGAGGGTAGGGGTTTGCACTTTTGAAAAATGGATTTTTTGGTTTTTTCTTATAGTTGAACATTTCAAGAATATAGTTCCAAAATTTCAAGTTAATCAGAGCAAAACTCTCGAAGTTATTGACTATTTAGTCCCGCTCCTCTAACACTGTAGCTCCGACTTCTCTAAACTTCAAACGCGTTTTTCTTGAAACCACTTTTTCAAAGTCCGTGTTCACTGCCATTTGAAAACTACATGACCGATTTATTTCAAACTTGGTACACACTTTCTACATATAAAATACCTCCCCCCAACGGTTAGTTTGAGATTTTTTTTACATTGAGGGGGTTTTCCACCCCCAAAATGGCGGAATTTTTCGTGAAAAATACCACTTTTCACTTTACATGACCACCAAAAATTTGGAAATGAAAAAAAAAATATCAAAGACCGTTGGGGGGAGGATGTGATGATACTTTGACTAAATTTTAATGGTACTTGATTCCAGATAATTTCTAGCTGAGATACAGCGAACACCGCAAATCGTGTTTTTCCAAAGGCGTTCTTGGAAAATCTTTGTCACCGGCTTGTTTGTGGATATTTTCGCGTACAAATTTCACGGAATATTCTTGAAATGACACTTAACAATGTACAAAAGGTTTCAATAAATTTACTCTATCCATATAGATGAAAAAAAATCGCAAAAAAGTGTTTTTTTTCACGCTGAAACCCTCCCCTTAAAAGACCATGCCATTATAGTATACTCCTTCGCCATTTTTAAAGATCAATAAAAAATACCCCGTACCAGCCAATAGTAGCAATAAAACATACCCTAAGTCTCAAAAATGGTGAAGCAATCTTTTGTTTAAAAAAAAATCATGCAAATCAGCAAGTAGTATACTCCACCGCCATTTTAGTGATGAATAAAAAAAATACCATGTATCAGCGAAAAGTAGTATTAAAACCTACCCTAAGTCTCAAAAATAGTGAAGAAATATTTTCTTAAAAAAAAATCACGAAAATCAGCCATTTTTTTCCTCGCCGTAAGGTGTGCCGTGCTTAAATAGACCGTGGTAGGATTACAAGTTCACATCGACTTGCTTTTTCATCAATCGCTTGAGGAAGCCACTGTGACGTACCGAAAAAAGGTCGTTTTTCCAATTTTATTGTCCCCTACATCATTCATTTGGGATTTGGAAAAAAAACTATCTTATCAAGCATACATTGAACTTAATACGTGTAAATTTTCATTCAAAAAGAATTCAAAATATACCACGTTATTGAGGAATAATAGCGCCTGTTCATAAAAAATGTGGTCCAACGGCGGATAAGTTGACAATGGTTATTCTGAATGTTTTAAAATCATTTGTGATTAATTATATTATGTTATTTTTAATAAAAATAAAAAAATTGTGCGGGCCGTCGATTCTATATAAATCAAAGTAGGCATCCAATGACGTCTTATTCTTTGGTTTTCGTTACCATGACATGGCTTTTTTTTATCGAAACGTATTAGTAGGTTATTCTGAAAAATGAAAATAAAAATGTTTCATAATCTATACAAATGTAGTTCTCGTCGTACATAGCTGTTTTCCGAGAAAAGAAATCCCAAAATGACGAGTGTTGAAAAAAAGTGTAATATTGGCAAAATATTTACTTATATTCAGGGGCTCAAAAAAAAAACTAAATTTCACAAAAACTGCTGCGTACACGGTGAGCTACTGCAATTACGTTAAGGGGTTACCCCCACTTGCGATTTTGAAAAAATCGATTTTTTTATTGCATTTTTTTGAAGTATCAGTATCTGAGAATATGTCCTGAAAATTTCAAGTCGATCCGAACAAAATTGACTGAGATATGAGCGTTGAAAGAGAAGAATCCGCGTTGAACGAGCGTTGAAAGAGAAACTTTAAACGCGTTTTTCTCAAAATGGCATTTCTGAAGTCGGTGACCAAGATTACTCGAACACTAATGAACCGATCTTCTTGAAATTTTGCAGGCTTATTTAATACATAAAAATGTAGCCTTTAATTGATCGATTTTTTTTTTTCGAAAAAAAATGGCTGTTTTATAGCCAAAAAACGGCCGTTTTTTTTCGTTAAAATCGAACCATTAACTTTGACTGTCCGCCATTTTGTGAAAAATGAATATTTTTTAGAATCCTTCGATTAAAGACTAGTTTATACTTATATTTGACTAAATACATCCGCATTTTTTTCAGATGATCCACTTCGCCGCAATGTTGGTCACCGCAAACCGTGTATATAAAAACATTATTTCATTGACGGCCATTTGCCACTAAACAATGTAATATTTTTCAATAAAAAAATTACTGAAAGTTCTTCAAGATGTGTTCTTTAAGATGGTATGTTGATCGATTAAAAAAGTTTAGTAGTTTTCTTTTAAAAAAATCATGAAAAAGGCCTTTTTTGCGCTACAAGTGGGGGTAACGCTTTAATTTTGGTTTCTTTAAATCGAAAATCGGACAATCATGGTTCGAGTTACGATTCCGACAAGGTCGAGAAAAACGCGATTGAAAGTTTGAGTCCGTAACTTGGTCGCTTCAATATTTCAACTTGTCCATTATTTTCACCTCTTCACAAATATGCATACTTCGGAAAAATGCAAAAAGAAAATCTTTTTTTTCACGTCACAGTGGTGTCCCGGTCGTTCAAAAGTTCAAATGGAGAGCTGGGCGATTAGAATGCATGGAAGCATCGTCAACCGGTGTCCAATAGATAATCCATTTTTAGCATATATTTCCAGTTGGTCTTACCGGACATGTAACGCGCGCCTCGCACAACTCCGAAGCGAGTATAATCGTTTGGCCGACTTTTTTTTCTCTTCTTTTTCACGGCGCGCAGCTCAACGTTCCACTTTCGTAATCCCCACCTTCGGAAAAGTGGGCCCTCGACACTCAAGACCGGTCGTCGTAATATTGTAACGTGTAAAGATCACCTCAGTGCCCTGTCCCCTCCATTAGCCCCCCCCCGCCCCGCCCGACCCCACCTCCCCATCCATAGCGAACCTTCTCCCTCTGGCCGAGGCCGATTTTTTATTCACCGCGAATCGATCGAAACCCAACCCAAGGTACCCATTGTGCTGGACGATCCTTTCTTTTTTTTGCAGTACCACCAGTACATTCGTCAGCCTTACATTGCACAATGGAAGACCGAAATGTTCCGCGAAAATCGTGTTTTCCTCTTAAAATCGTGTTTTCCCCTTAAAATCGCAAAACTGCGAGATCGGTAGTGATAAACAAATTGAATAAAATCTCGCTCAAATCGAAGCCACCGTTGTCTCGTCGTTGACAATGCCACTCACGACCTGACGCGGACAATCACTCGCACGTGGAATTTTTTTTTCGGCAATGATGATAACTTCGTGGTAACCGATCTTTTTTTTAATCGAGAGCTCAGTAAGATGGGCAGCGTGATTGTGCGGGGCAATTTGCGTTCGTGTCACGTTCTCGGTATCAACGTGAGTTAATGACACCTACATTAAAGCAAAACCCGGAAACGTGCAATGGAAGGAGGACGTGTCGAAGGCATCGATCTCGATCGCGAGCCGATCTTCGTCTTGCAACGAGGATCGCGTTTGTTACTTCGACGGAAGCGAACAAGCAGCGGGGAAGGGGCACGTTTTACTGTGGGAACTTTCACTCGATGATCGGCATCCAGTGTCGATAGGTCTGGACACGATTGCGCGAGGAAATAGATCCGAAACTTAAGGGGGAGGACTTTAGGCAGCTGGAACGAAAGCGATTTCTTCGGGATTTTTTTGGGGCCGAAATATTTATTCTGCATAGTTGGAATTTTATGTAAATATTGTTGCATCTTTTAGCTTGGCGGAGAATTTTTTTCTTGTTTAAATATTTTTTAATGAAAAAAAAACGATTTTTTCAAGATTTTTTCGGGGCCGAACTATTTATTCTGCATAGTTGGAATTTTATGTACATATTGGTGCATCTTTTAGCTTGGCGTAGGATTTTTTTCTTCTTGTTTTAATATTTTTAAATGGCGGCTGTTCGACACTTGATTCAGAGACGGTTGCCGGCTGAGTTGTTCCGCGGCGTACAACCTAGCGTCTGGTGCATTGGTCCGAGCAACGGCGCCAAGAAGTTTTAGATTTTTAAGACTTGCACGTTCTGTGTGAACCGGAAAAATCCGAAGGAGAGTGAAAATTCGAACAATAGTACGTGTTTAAAAAAATGTACTACTTTTCGTGAAGTTTTTGCTATAGTAGTTGTCAATGAAAAAAGTAGTTTTTTAAATATACCTTTTGAGGAACTTTAGGTTCACATAGAGGGTCATTATGGTATCTGGAAGTGTGCAAAATTTCAAAACGATCGGCCAGCCGGTTTTTGAGTTATCTTGTACGAGGTTAATGAAAAATTGGTTTTCAGGAAAACGTGTTTGGGGGGTATGCATAACCTTGAAGTTAAAAACCGATCGATTTTCAATATTTTTTATCGTCTCAGGTATTGGGATGATAAGGTCGATTTTTCGCACACAGATAGTACATAGTCTCGACATGTCACCGTTTGTTTTATTGCAAAATATATATAAACAACGTAATCATACATTATTCCGGTAATTAGATTCATCTAAAGTGAAAAATGGAAAAATGTAATTTTAGTACAATGGTGAAGCTACTAACTCACCGGATACTTTTTCGAAATTTTAAAATTTGCATAAATTGTACTGTTTTGAAAAAAAATGTCTATTTTCGACTAAAAATACAACTTTAAACGTTTGTTACTAACAAACGGAGGAACATATGAAAAAATCGTCCGGTCTGTCGATTGAATATGTTATAAAATATATTCCGTCCAAATTTGAAGTAAATCGGACGATTAGATTTTGGGATATGACGTACGCCAAATTGCAAAGTATACTTTCGAGATAAACGCAAGAGAAGAAAACGTACTAAATCCACTTTTTCCGTAAACAATTTTCTTACAAATGTTTGGGTCTGTTTAATATCTTCGCTGTTCTTTATGGTTTCAGCTACAGGCAATACCAATAGGACATTTATTTCGTTCTAGAATCGTTTTTTTTCGTTATAAACAATGTAATTGTCATAATGAAGATTATGACGAAAAAGTGCATTTCGTACAAAAAAGTTTGAAATTAAAGATGTTTCTTTTTTAATTGACAATAAAAAATGTCAAATTTTCTTTGCTAGCTCCATTAGCAATGGAGATATGAACAAGGAACATTTTCATGAGAGAAACGGGACGAAGAGTAAAATGGACGAACCGATGAGTGAGAGGTGATGCGATTAATTTTCGTTGCTTATATCTCCATTACTAATGGAGCTAGTAAAAATATTAAACATCTTTTATTCAAAAAGTCTATCGTTGAAATGTACTCTTTCGTCCCAATTGTTTGAAAAATTTAATTGTAAGAAAGTGCCTTGGTGTATGGACTACTTGCTTGAGATAAAATCACAATTATTTTTCGTACCTTCAATCTGCGATTCCTGCACCGTAACAATCAAACAGCCTGGTTGGACAAAGTCATATCAATGCCCTTAGAAATCATACAATGCACCGCGCATCGCTACAGCCGTAACGCAACGCGACGTTCTGACCTGCTCCACTAAAATCGTCATAACTCGGTCAATTTGAGTCATTTTTCCAAAATCTTTGAACTAAATCAACGTTAAAGGGGAATAAACCTTTCTGAGCGCAAAATCAAGCCTCATTTTTCACAATTTGTTAAAGAAAAACAAAACAATATTTTTTAATTCAGTTTTTTATACATGTTAGTACAAGTCTTAAAGGAAAAGAATTTTTTTTAATTATTTCGAAACAAAATGGCGGCGCAATAGTCGATAAAAGAAAACTCGTTTTTTTCATAGCCCTCTACGGGCGTATTCGCACAGGTCATAATTTTTAAGCTAGAACGAAAAACCAAAAATATTTTGAAAGTAGATATAAAAAAACTAGTCCAGTACGTGAGGGTTTTTCAAAATATTGATTTTTAAAAAATGGCGTTAATATGAAAGAAAATTTTTGTTTTTGTAGAAAAATCGGTTGAATATAGATCATAAAATTTTTAAATTTCAACTTATTGAAAAAATCCGACGTACTGGGCTGGAAAATGTTGTCATGAAGCTACAGTTAAAAATTCAAGTCAATCGATTGAAAACTCGAAGCGCTACGCATACGCCCGTGTCTAAAAACATAGTTTCGAGAAAAACGCGTTTAAAGTTTTGAGTACTGTAAAATCATGGAAATTTCGTGTTTACCTTTAATCAGCGATGCCTGGACCATACAATTGTCCTTCTGATTCAACATTTTTAGATGGTTAAGGGACCTTCCCACAATGAAAAAAATGCAAACAAAATTTTTACAACGATATATTCCCCCTTAAGACTCTACGCAATAAGAAAATAAAATACACCAAAAATCGATTTTTTGAAATTTCAAGGTTATGCATACCACTTAGGGGAACATCACAGTGTAGCGAGTTAAAAAATAGCTGATTTTCGCGATTTTTTTTTCGGTCGTTAAAATACGCTAATCAGCCTGATGTTTTTTATGTCAAACCAAAGCACTCGTGAAGAACAGAAGATAATGTTTTAAACGTTTATTTTTATTTTTTTACTTTGTTTTTAACGTTTGAAAATGTCTTCGAAGAAAAGGAGAAATCTCTATCATGCTATAAAAGTTTCTTTTTAATAAAAATTGACTTAATGGCGGCGTTTTGTATAAAAAGTATCAAATTTGGCCTATTTTGTCGAGAGTTTTTCGTTAAAAAAAAATATGAAGAGTTAAAAAAAAGCTTCCATAGCAAGATGAAGCATGGCGTGGAGGACCTAGGAAAGACCTACCGATAAATCTGCGATTCCGGGCTCTTCTTTACTTTACAGAGGGATCTCTTCCCCCTTAAGAGTCTTGACGCAACAATTTTCATAAATAATTACAGCAGCGTGATTCTTATCAATTTTGGATTCAATTTTTGCCTCGGGTCGTAAATGCATAACGCATGTCATGCATGTATACGAACGAACACATACGTAGTTTTGCCAGGATATTCATCGAGCGTAAATCGACGTGAGATACGAGTCGAAGTAGTAGGAGTAGCCATGAGAGCGTTCGACGATGCAAGCTAAAGCCGTGTCAGTCGATAAGGACATGATCTCGACGGAGGTGGCCCTGTTGATCCTCGGTACGATCTTTACCACGAGTACCCAGCAACCTCTCATACTTCGTAGCAACTACAAGGGACTCAGGGGCATAGTGCCGAGTGCCGAAATTTTTTCTTCCGGTCTCAATCGTGCCGTTTATTATCACGAACAAACTGTCGCTGTCGTCGATATAAATCGTAACAATGAAATCAACAATTGTGACATCGTCGAAGGATAGTGAGTATATTTCGTCTTTCGAGCTAAACGGCCGATCTCTGCCGACCCATTTTTTTCCGGTTATCGGTGGAAACGAAAAAAAAAAAGGTGAAAGTTGAAACGTGGATGGGAATTTTTAAACTTTGGTGTTCTCGTGTCTTACGCGTAATCGCGGTGGAAGGAGAAATCACGAAGTTTTGAATTGCTTCGATTTTCTTCGTCTGATCAGCAGCTTAAATTTTCGATTTTGTCGGGATTGTTTGGTGAGTTTTATGAAATAAAATGGGCAATATTATGAAGTTGAAGTTTGCTTGGAGTGCAACGATTTCTTTATTCCTTCATTTTTATCATTATCCAAAGGCTTTTTTTGCTAATTGAGGTCATAAATGTCCAATGAAAATATGTGAAAACGTTCGATGGATTTTAGAGCCAAAATCGGCGGAAAAGAATTGATTAGAAAAAAAATCAATCGATTGATTAGAAAAAAAAAAAATTGACTCAAATAAAAAGAGGGCATAACGTGGGATTGGAATTTTGGTTGTTCTATGCTTCAATATTATGAAGTTGAAGTTTGCATCGTTTCAATGCAACGATGTTTTTTTGTTTTTCATTTTTTATTTTCTTGATTTTTTATCGTTATCCGAAGTCTCTTTTGCTAATTGAGGTCATAAATCTTTGAGGCGGGATATACATTTACACCGATCAAAAAATCGATTCCTTTTTTTTTTTTTTCTTTAATCGACAGAACTATACATGTAGAATATTTTCCCAAAGTTTCAAAGCGAAATTCGAAAAACTTCAAACGCTACAGCCCGTCAACGCTTTGCCTCACCGCTCGGATTCGGAGCGGGCGTGAACTTCAAACGCGTTTTTCTCAAAACTGCATTATCGAAAATGGCGTGCAGGATTGCTCATAAACTATCGAGCCGATTGAGTTGAAACTTGGTAGAAATATTGATAATATTGGTAACTTCTACTTGACGCGAATTGTTTTTGTAAAATTGGATAATAAAACGACTTTTTTAATCCACATTTTACAGAAATGTTGCGTTAAATGTTGATTTTTTTGTAAATGCGTGCCATTTTCTTAAATTTGCATTTTCTTCGTTTGAATTACCGTCACATACACTGAAAAAAAAATTCGTTCATTCATCCAAAATTCAGTTGGTTCAACAAAATGTATCTGTAAATACGTTCAATTTGATTTTTTATTGGCATAACAAAACAGTATGGTTGGTGGTGAAATAGTATAGTGATGTGAGCTGTAGGTTATTTAGCATGTCTGAGCAACTGTTAAAACAACAAAATTTCGAGACAACAAAATGCACTTTGCACATCCAACGATTCTTTTTTCTCAGTGTAGAAACTATACGTGTTCTAAGTAAAAAAATGTTTGAACTTTTTTGCAAATCAAAGTCTACGGGAAGCTAGACTGCACGCCGATTCGCAACTCCCGCGGCGACCTTGCTGTAACACCTCTGCCACAGATCCACCATTTCGATAATGAATTAATAAGAAAAAATTGTTTCGTATACTTAAATATACTATTAAAGTATATTAGTTTAAAAAATCCCTCAATATTGCTTATTTTTTCCTGTCTAAATGTATATCCCGCCTCAACGAGAATACGTTAAAACATTTGATGAATTTTAAACAACCAAACCGACCAAATAAAAACGAAGCGATTAGCCACAATAAATGTTCGTTGCAACTAAAAAGGGCATGGCTATGCTTCAATATTATGGCGTTCAAGTTTGCAGCGTTGAAATACAACAATTTCTTCTATTTTCGTTTCTTTCTTTTCTTTATTTTTTATCATTATCCGAAGTCTCTTTTGCTGATTGAGGTCATAAACCTTTAAGGTAGTACCTCCACAGAAGAGTTGAATTGAGAAATGGTTGAAATTTGACATATACGTTATTTAATACATTATCCAAACATCTGTGCAATTCGAATAAGTTTGACCACCCCAAACCTGAGATATTTACACTTAAAGTTGGCTTGGTTTACACGCAACAAATGCGTTATGATGGGCAAACAGAGCATCATTAATTCTACCGTCAAAACTAAAATTAAGAAATTGATAAAAAACGAGGATAAGCTACAGTAAGATATCACGAATAATGTGAAAAAAATGAGAATGATTCACCATCTAGTTTCCAAGATATAACCATGAGAAGCCTTCACAATTTTGGTGCAAAGCCTGGCAAAGCCTGGAAAAAAAAACAATTAGGGCAAAGCCTGGACAGTCCCGGCAAAAAGTTTACTGGCAATGGTCGATCAAAAACACAATACAAAATATATTTTACGGCAATAAATGATATCCATCGTATTATCTACTAGTACCGAGTCAATATTGCGTAGTTTTTAATTTTATTCATTACTAATTAAACCAATTATCAATCTTTTAAACATGAACATGGTATGTAAACTTTTGGTTGAGATTTTCGCAGAGGAACTACCTTAATGAGAATACGTGAAAACGTTTGATGGATTTTACAGCCAGAATCGGCCGAAAAATATTTGAGCGATTAGGAAAAATCAATATTCGTCGTATTCCAACGAAGCAAACTTGATCGTCATTCAATACCGGAGAATATTCTAATACATAATGATAATTTTTTCCGAAAGCCCGAATTTTCTTGATGCCCGATACGTCTGACCGATTCGCACCGAATTCAACATTCCGTTAATTTGACTATGAATCTAAAATGAATGCATTTCTGATATTTTCCTAGAATTATCCTAAATTGAATTTTAAAAAAATCCTATACATTACGTTAAGAAAAACTTAATCAAAAATAAAAGTCTAATCCCCTAGATTAATTCCAGAAAAATAAATAAAAATAAAAAGGTCAAAAGTGAGGAAAGAAGTACATCTTGTTGTTCCGAGTTACTATTCATTTTGACGCAAATTTTTTCACAGGGATCTGAAAAGCGATTTAAAAAACTTGGTTTTCCAATGTGGTCGGGAGAAAAACCAATCGCGTAACAGTTATAATTAGGAGAGATAAGGAATGATGCAATAATCAAATGTTGATGTTTGCTACACGTTGGGTACCCAGTTGCTTTTCTCGTGGAACGTACAACGAGTAACCAAATAGAACGCGAAGCAAAGAGGAAACACGTGCCGATAAATGTGAACGTCAAGAGTGTAAAAATAATTGACAATTGAACATTATTGATAACGTGATTACAAAAAAAAAAAGAAAATTAGTGACTTTTTTTTGTCTTCGGTGTAACGGGAAGTGCACTCGGTTCCTATCCGCGTATTATTTCGTTTGTCGCTATTCGTCTCTAATTTAGAAAAGCATCTCATTGTCGAGCACAGCACGTAACTAGCCGCCTCATCGTGGAGACCTTTCGCTCAATGTTGGTCACCTAGCTAGCTCGTGAGAGGATTTCCCCGCGCAATAACTCGATAAACAAGTACAATAATGAAGAGAGAACGAGATCGAATATTTCGTCTTTCGACAAAGATCTCACGCGAGTTTCGTCGCGCGATGGCAGGAAGTTTGCAAATTTTTCTGAGCAACTTTAATTCGGGTGCTGGGAGACGTGTGAGAGGAAAAAATGCAGTACGGAAGAACAGGAAGAACAAATGTTGCTCTTTCTGCAAATAACTGCAATAAGATTTTTGTCAAAATAAAAAGAAAAAAAATCTGTGGAGTTTGTTTTGGAAAAAGGAAAATGAGTGCAAAATTGGAGCTCGTTTTGAAGGGAAAAAATGTTCATAGCCCCTTTCTTCTTCGTACACACGTGAGGCACAAAAAATCTGAAGTTTGCATCGTTGAGACGCAACGATTTTTTTTCATTTCTAATTTCTTGATTTTTCTCAATATCCAAAGCTTGCGAATTTACGTCACAAATCAGAATGCGACAAGACGTTCAAGTAATTTTGGGGAATTGACGAGAGTCAATTTTCGTTTTGGGCAATTAAAAAGAATTAATTATCGATTTGGGGAATTGAAAATAATTAATTTTCGTTTTGGGCATTTCAAAAGAATTGATTTACGTTATGGACATCTAAAAAGAAATTTGGTTTTGGAAAATTGAAAAGAATTAACTAAACGTTTGTGCGACTAAAAAGTACCAGTTGTCGTTTTGAGTAATTAAAAAGAGTTAATCAAACGTTTTGGGCAATTAAAAACAAATCATTTTCGATTTGGGCAATTCAAAAGAATCAATCAAACGTTTCGGCGATCAAAAAGGATTAATTTTCGTTTTGGGCAATTGAAAAGAATCAATTAATCGTTTGGGCGATTAAAAAAAATTACCTAACCGTTGAGGCAATAAAGAAGAATTAACTTTTGTTTTGAACAATTAAAAACGATTAATTAAGGGTTTGGGCAATCAAAAAGAATTAATTTTTGTTTTAGGCAATTAAAAAGAATTAATTTAACGTTTGGGCAATTAGAAAGAATTAATTTTCATTGCATCCCAACGATGCAACGTCATAGCATAAAGGCCGAAAAACACGTTCGACGTTTCCGCAACTCTTGGACTTCCCGCGATATCGCGAAAGACCAGTTTCATTCACAAAAACTATTTCGGAATAACCTGGCTGCGTGTAAAGGAAACTGCAAGTGACGGAATCCCATTCCGAAGCTCGTGAATTATATAGTTGGAAATCCTTGATGAAAAATTACGAAAAAAATAGTGATGAAATCGAATTCTGTGGATGGAACTAATAATAATTTTTTGCAACATATTGGACTTCCCGGTATGTCTCCGGATACCGGTTCAGTTTTCGAAATCTCTTCTGGAATTGCCCGAATAGAGAAGTGTAGAAGAGACCCGTTGCGAGAACGTTTCACGCCTGACTATTGCACATTCACATGCACCATAGTTCTCACGATATTTGACTATTTTACAGCGAGCCTCAAGAGCTTCGGGAGATATTGACAAATTTGTCGAGATCCGTGAGGCCGACGGAGGTGACATTCGTGCAGATGACCGGTCTGATGGACCGCTGCGCGCAATTCGACAAGATGCAAAGCATGTTCACAGGAGGAGGCGACATGGCGAAGGGCACATTCGAAAAAGCAAACGAGATCGGGGCTAACGCTTTGAATTTACTGTCCGGAATTTTACCAGGTTTGAACTGACGCTGCATTTGTCGTAAATGGACACTTGACCTTGGTTTACGATTTTAAATGTATATGTGAAAAAATATTCTTAAAAAACAAGCTTTCATTCAATGTACTAAAAAGTAGAAAATAATTTTTTTACCAAGTCACCTATATGCGACAATAGATAAAAGCTTAGGCGCTCAAATTTGTAAATGTTTAATAAATTAGATCAATTCAGTTTCATTGACCGTATTTAATTTAGCACAACAGTAATTAGAGAAATGATTATCACACGTTTAAACTCAGTTTCAAGATTTTTATTTAAGGAATGTCAAGTTGTTTTACAGTAAATGAAGTACAGTTGATATGTTAACGGATTTATGTAAATTAAAATTATATGGATGGGGGTCAAAATGTCGAATGACCAAATATAGAAAGACAAAGATTTCGAAACGACAGAATTACGAACCCTCAAAATAACGAAGGTTAAATTATTCGAAATTTTATCCTTTGACCGATGACGAAATCGAATAACCATTACACCAAAGGATTATTTATTCGAGAGATCATTTATTCGAGAACATATATTCAAATAGCAACATATATTCAATATAGCAAAAGGCCATATATCGAGACTACAAACTTCGAACGTGTATATCTTAGAAGCACAAATGATCGATGTTCCGAAATGGCGAACATGGCATGACTGCCTGACCCAACTAACCACTAACGCCATCTGCCATCGGGTGGGAATCGGAAATTGAAACAATGAATATCCAGAAGAACCAAAATTTCGAATTCAGCAATAACGAATGTTCCAATATAGATAGATCCATCTTATGATAGTCTGTATAATAGTTAATCGAAATTGTGAATACAAAAATCTCGAAGTTGATTTATAACGAAGACAAATATAATATTTAACAAAATAATGGGAGAGATATAATATCGATTCGCCTGTATATATACACCAAACAATTCGAGACGTCAAATTGTCGAATTGTAAATATTACAAGAGTTTACAATTTCGAATTCATTGAAGCGAAGGACCAAAAAGTCGATCAACTAAAATTGACTTGGTAAAAAAAATATTTTCTACTTTTTAGTACATTAAATGAAAGCTTGTTTTTTTAAATATTTGTTTTACATATAAATTATTTTTTACTTTTTAGTCTTTAATTGACTTTACTAGTAGTTTACTAGTTTACGAGTTTGTACGTTAGGAACATGGAATGCTTGTGACAAATGACAAAGACTGTAATTGGGATTGAACTTACGACTAATTGCTGCATATAAACTTTTCACCTACAAACACAATCGGCTATGAATTTGTTTCGATGTGTTAGTGTGATTTCATATGGATGATTAGATATCGTTAATTTTACATGAAAAGTTGAACATTTTATGGATATTTTTTTATTTTATTTTTGATGTCGAATCATTGTCACCTTTTAGATGCATGTTTGCAAAATTTCAGATATCTAAGTAGTCGGGAAGTGGGTGAAATATGGATTTTCCGTTTTGCATGCCACAAAAAGTCAAGTTAAATAAATGCTTGTGAAAACAGGTTTTCGGGAAACATTGGGCTTACAAGGAACATTACTTAAAGTGAACGTTTTCGATTTTGTTGAAACTCATACATGTGATAATGCTTTAAAAACTATTAGACACATATTTTTTTTATCGGCGCAATAACGATTTTAAGGGAAACCACCCCTCACAGGAACCCCTTCATTTTTTTCCATACTCTTATGATGGATTTTTCGTCGCTCTACATTAGAAGAGTTTTGGTTTCATCTATTCCGATCGGTGGACTACTTGTGAGTGAAAATGTAAAGTCACCCCTCGACACGCCTTTTTGAGGGGTGGTTTACCCCCTTAAGAACGTTTTTACGCCGATAAAAAAATAACGAGTTCAATAGTTTTCAATATTTCACATATGTGAGTTTCAACGAAATCGAAGACGGACACTTAAGGGGGGCGATACCTTTAGGCGATAGAAAACATTGCTGATTTCCATGTTTTTTTAAAAGGAAGATTTCTTCACCATTTTTTAGACTTAGGGTATGTTTTACTACTACTTCTGGCTATTTCATGGTATTTTGCTATTTATTAATATTTAAATGTCACAACATTTAACAAATATGGCATAACACGTTGCGTCGGCGGGATTGATCTGAAAAAATCAACGAAGATTTTTCTTTCATTAACACTCATACGCAGGATATGAACCAAGAAAAAGTGAGAAATGTGCAAAATCGATTAAATACGCTTTGAAAAAAAAAAAATGAATTCGCCCCAAAAAAATTACTACATTTTGCAATAAAAAATACTCTTTTTATTTTCTAAAACATTTAGGGTCATGTTTTAGACAATAAGGCTAGAAAGATTTATACCAAATTACATCAGAATCGGTCGATTAGTTTTTTAGTAGCTATACGTCACGCCAGTTTTGAAAATGCAGTTTAGAAGACCGTGTCATATCTCCGCCATATTTAAAGGTTAATTTTTTTAAAAGTAACAAAATTAGTAATAAAAAATACCCTAAGTTTTAAAAATGGTGAAGAAATATTTCCTTTGAAAAAAAATCATGCCAATTGGCCAATTTTTTTCCTCGCCTTAAGATATCTTCACCGTTGAGTGAAAATCCTTGTTAGTGGAGTTGGCAAAGAGCGAAAAAGCCCCTTCACGATTAAAAAAAATCGAAAGTAAACTTAAAAATGTTTAATTTTTCTAATTAGGCACGAAGTGGTGCGGGACGGGAGACGTAGCATCGGACTACCACGATTTAGGCCCCCAAGCGGATATCGACAGGTGAGGTCGCTCGTAACATCGATGTAAACCTGCATGCATTAAGGGTTCTCCCCCCAAAAATAGCTCGAAAACCACTTTAAAACGGTTTTTTCAGCTATAAACGAATATGCATCGTATTTCCGAAGGTTCAAAAGATTTTTTTTGTGTTTCCAAAAAAACGATTTTTCAAAAATGTTACAGTGGTGTCCTCCCTCAAGGGGAGGGTAGGGGTTTCAGCGTGAAAAAAAAACACTTTTTTGCGAATTTTTTTCATCCGTATGGATAGAGTAAATTTATGGAAACCTTTTGTACATTGTTAAGTGTCATTTCAAGAACATTCCGTGAAATTTGTACGCGAAAATATCCACAAACAAGCGATTTGCGGTGTTCACTGTATCTCAGCTAGAAATTATCTGAAATCAAGTACCATTAAAATTTAGTCAAAGTATCATCAAATCCTCCCCCCAATGGTGTCTGATTTCTTTTTTTTTTTCACTTCCAAATTTTTGGTGGTCATGTAAAGTGAAAAGTGCTATTTTTCACGAAAAATTCCGCCATTTTGGGGGTGGAAAACCCCCACAATGTAAAAAAAAACTCAAACTAACCGTTGGGGGGAGGTATTTTATATGTAGAAAGTGTGTACCAAGTTTGAAATAAATCGGTCATGTAGTTTTCAAATGGCAGTGAACACGAATTTTGAAAAGAGGAGCGGGACTAAATAGTCAATAACTTCGAGAGTTTTGCTCTGACTTGCTTGACATCTTGGGATTATATTCTTGAAATGTTTAACTATAAAAAAAGACCAAAAAAATCGATTTTTCAAAAGTGCAAATCCCTACCCTCCCCTTAACCCTTTAACGGCCACGTCTATTTCTGGATGGCGCAAAATCATTTCCTCTGGTAGTATAGCTAAAAAGGGTTAAATATGAATGTCCAACCATAATTTTGTCGATAAGAGCCTGGGAAGAAGTATTTTCGGACTGTAGCAAATTTGCTACTACCCGCTCGGTTCGAACTATTATTCTAATTCAATAAAAAAAATCTTCAAAGCCTAGTTCGTCCAGTTGAGCTTCCTTTACACAATTCTATCAAAAAATATTTCAAGAATGTCCATTACTTACTTTTTTGGACAAAAAACGGACAACAGATCCAGCGCTTGGGCGTCGTAAATGTTCACAACATTTTTGCCATATTAACATAATTCATATGTTTACGTTCGAATTTCAAGCTGTCCCGGCATTTGTAGCTGCATCTAGCATAGATCGATGGAACTGTGAAGTAGCTTGTCCGCTATAGCGTCCTTACGCTTTTACCGACCGGTTCAATGTGAACGTAGCAAATTTGCTACAATGGCAGCAGCCCCCTGACACTGGCCTACTATTCCTATACGATAAACGAAAACGCGTTTTGTCCGGGCTTTTTAGTTCTTAAAAGCGCCACTACCTAGCGTTGGCTGTTACGTGACAGGCGTCGGCTCTAAATATTCCGATCAGCTGAACGATTCGATACTTTCGTTTCGTGCTGTTATCGTTATTGCGATAACAGCACGTACTGTTACAGCGATAACAGGATCCATCATACACGCGAATAATGGTTTTCGTAAAGTTATCTACACTAGACTTTTATTCATGTGAAATATTCGAAACACCGGTACAACGTACATATATATGCATGCCTGTCACACGACTACTAGCGCCACAGTGCGGAAAGGACATTTTGCGAACAGCATTTCTCTACCAGTGTCAGCCCCCTGAATGGCAGTTAAGGGCATGTACAAGGTCAACATAACCTCACAAATTTTCCAACCCAATCTCTCATAGATGGTTAATCATCTAGGAAAAACAAAGCATTAGGCTCTGGAGAATTTCCTGACCCAAAGCTCGATAATTTCCTTTTGTCCTAAATATTATTCATCTCTGAGAAGTCTCTGTTCGAAAATTGCAGCTATCTCTCTCGCACTCATATGTCACGTGGTAGATCTTCTACTTCGCCGTAAAGGGTTAAATTGAAACTTTTGAAAATATCGTTCTTTGATTTTCGACGAATTCTCAAAATATGAGGTTTCAAAAATATTCTCCGAAGCATTCAAGTCGATCCGATCAAAATTGAGGCAGTTGTGGACGTTTGTAGGTTTCGCAAACCAGCTAACTTTGCACGCGTTTTGTTCAAAATTTCTTCAAGATCAGTGACCACGACATCTCAAAAATCACTGCACCGATCAACTTCAATCTTTACAAGCTTCTCTTCCATATCGAAAAGCAGTGCTCGAAGGATTTTTTTTTTTTGTTGCATAGTTTATTTTTGTCAACGAAAATAGGGGTTTTTTTAAACCGAAAGTCGATTCTGTAACTTCAGATTGCGGACATTTTTTCAAAAATCAATATTTTATTAAATTCTCCGTCCAAGCACTGGATAATTTAATGCAAAAACTGAATGCGTCTGATTTTTTTTTATTTCGGATTATTTGTTTCCGAGCAGTGGTGACCGCGATGAACGTTTTTCCAACGGCGCTCTGCACGAACAATTATAAATATTTTTCAATACAAAAACCGCAACCAGCGGCCCGTGAGGCGCCTTTTGGTGCGTCCTGCAAGATTCTTGCCACAACGCATGTGACTAGGGTTGCCAGCTCCGGTTTTGTGTTTCATAGGACTTGATAAGATAAAATAAAGGACCAAGGATGAAAATAGGGGACATCGTGTTGTTTTCAATAATATACTCTGTCATGGTATTGGTAGCGTTATTTATTCATAAAAAGAGCAATTTTAATATGGGACGTATCGTCGTAATTTATTGAAGACAATAGTAAGGACTTAGTTATTTCATAAGTAACAAAAGTAAAAAATACCTATCATGAAAACAAATACAAAATTAATTTTTTTGACAGTTTGACTTATATACACTTGTAGCGTGATAGGGACGTGATTTTCTTGATTTTTTTTCTTCGACCGGACAATAAATGTTTATTGAAAAACTGTGAGCAACATCGATTGGTACATATTTTTATGTACTTGTACAATTTTTTATCCAAAAATATTTCAAAATTGCCGAACTCCATCCGTCTTACAGGAGCGCCTTCTTTTGAGTATCAGTTGCATTGGACATAACTCGAGAACGGTTCATCTGAATTCAGAATTTGAGAAAGATTTCATTAGTATATTGCATTGGCTTGGGTCTGAACGAAGGATTAGTAAAAATGTTGATTAAAAAAAAGTGGCGATAATTTCAACGAAAAATGCATTTTTTGAAGTGCTAAATGTTCGGTTTTTTTGTTACAAATTTTTTTTCAACAAAATTATAAATAGTTTGTCCAGGCCCTAGCTATTATCACAATAAACAAGTGGTATAAATTTGGTATGGATCGGATTGATAGTTTTTTATACTATGAAAAACTCTTACCTGAACTCGATCGGCAATTCCTGCACCGTGCAAAATCCCTTCTGATTGCTCATCATCGTCGATTTCTTCAAGTCTTGCTTGTTTTCGACTTTTTGAAATTTTCAAAGTGGACTGGCTCCTTAATATACAGAACTCTTCATCCATACGCAGCCGCTAACGCGACGCATGCGTTCATTTTTCCCAAAATAAAGGACGAAGTATTCTCTATTCTCGATTTCAAAATAGGGGACAAGATTCATTTTTGGGTCTGAATATAGGGACGTCTTTTCAAATAAAGGACGTTTCGAATTCGAAAATTCCATTTTTTCCGGCCACGAGCTAGGTGTAACCCGTCAACACTTGGTGTTTCAGATGTTGCCGGACGCACGATTTATGTCCAGTGAAAATTCGCGCCCAGAGAACCCGCTACAATCTCACGAACAACTCGCTGTACAGCAAGTAAGTAGCGTCGTTTAACCGTTACAATAATACCGCAACGCGGCGTCGAAGCTTGCATCGTTGGAACGCGAAAAAAATTCTTCCTTACTCTTTTATTATCGAAGTTATATATCTTTGCCAGCTTGTGCTGTAGACTTTTAATAACGATCCTCCGAAACGTTCGAGTAATTTGAGTTCCTCAAGTTCCGGCAAAAATATTTTGGCATTCGGAGAAAAAAATTGTGACTGCGTTCCAACGGCAACGGTATTCCGCGATGAGCCGCGAAATTTCGCATGTAAAATGGCGAGAACAAAAAAACGAAGTCTTTTCCGCCGCCGTATGCTCGCACAATTTTATTATTTTTCTATAATTTTGTCCGTAACTTTGAAAGCCTTGACCGTTAATCAACTAGAATGTGTGCGGTCTATAATGCAATAATCAATTTGGTATCAAGCGCTTTAAAGTTATGACGTTGACGTTCGCATCGTTGGAAAGCAATGATTTTTTTCCTGTATTATTCATTTCTGTATTTTTATCATTATCCAAAGCTTTTTTTGAGAATATATATATATATATATATATATATATATATATATATATATATATATATATATATATATATATATTATATATATATATATATATATATATATATATATATATATATATATATATATATATATATATATATATATATATATATATATATATATATATATATTCACAAACCTTCTGGAAGATTCTATAATATTCTGCAACATTCTACAACTCGAACAGTGTCGAACATTTTTCCTGGGACATTGTAGAACATTCTGGGAACATTGTGGAACCTTCTAGAACATTCTGGCCAGTCTCGTATATATAAAAGGTTCCAAAATGTTCCCAGAATGTTCTAGAATGTCCCAGGAAAAATGTTCGAGAATGTTGGAGTTGTTGTAGAATGTTCCAGAATATTATAAAATCTTCCAGAAGGTTCGAGAATATTCCAGAATGTTATAGAATCTTCCAGAAGGTTCAGGAATGTTCCTGAATATTCTAGAATGTTACAGAATGTTCTAGGAGGTTCCAAAATGTTCCCAGAATGTTCTAGAATGTCCCAGAAAGAATGGTCGAGAATGTTGGTGTTATTGTAGAATGTTCCAGAATATTGTAGAGTCTTCCAGAAGGTTCGAGAATATTCCAGAATGTTATAGAATCTTCCAGAAGGTTCAGGAATGTTCCTGAATGTTATAGAATGTCACAGAATGTTCTTTAATGTTCTAGAAGGTTCCCAGAATGTTCTACAAATGTTCCAGGAAGAGTGTTCCAGAATGTTGGAGTTGTTGTAGAATGTTCCAGAATATTATAGAATCTTCCAGAAGATTCATGAATGTTCCTGAATCTTCTAGAATGTTACAGAATGTTCTTGAATGTTCTAGAAGGTTCCAGAATGTTCCCAGAATGTTCTAGAATGTCCCAGGAAGAATGTTCGACAATGTTGGAGTTGTTGTAGAATGTTCCAGAATATTATAAAATCTTCCAGAAGGTTCGAGAATATTCCAGAATGTTATTCAATCTTCCAGAAGGTTCGAGAATGTTCCAGAATGTTATAGAATGTTACAGAATGTTCTAAAATTTTGCAGAATGTTCTAGAATATTCCAGGATGCTCGAGAATGTTCTAGAATGTCCCAGAACGTTCTGGCCCTTTGAAGGGACTTCCTGTTCTATTTTTATTCTTTTAATTCGCATTTGATAGGAGCTGGCTGGCTTTGTTCAAGCGAAACGAGGATAACTCCGGCTAACCGCCAATGAGAATACGTGAAAACGTTTGCATAATTTCCGCAGCCTAAGTAGCAAAAAAAAAAGAATTAATCTTCGTTGCGCTCCAACGATGCAAATTTCGACGTCATTTAAAGTTAAAGTTTATGAAATTCAGGAGACAATGTTTTTTTTGTAAAGAAACGTTCGGCGATACGAGTGAAGAGTGTGCTCCTTTCTCTCATTTCTGGATAAACCTTCAAAACTGCGACCATTTTCGTGATAACTTTCGTAGAAAATATTTAGAGAATACTACTTTTCAAAAGTATACTATTTGTCTTTGTGCCCAGATTTTCCTCAGTTTTTCGAATATGTATTGCTTACGTCAATTTATAATATAATCGATTGTATATTATAAATGATAATATAAATTAATATATTTGATATATTTAATAAATAATAATATACTTATATTATAACATGAATAAATTATAATATAAATTATTTATATTATAAAATATTTACGTAAAAATAGTCCGGTATCGTTCACTCCACCTTGAAGGGATCCAGCCCTTCTTTAATACCTCCTACTCTTTAAAGATCGCACTGTGCCTGTGACAACGCACTCTACCGCTGCCTGAAGGAAGTTGCCAGTCGCACGGCCGAACTGATGGGAAAGCTGTACTTCAATGTAGTGAAGGTTGAGTGCGTCGATGACGTGCCGAAGCAGTTTCCCGAGTTTGGCAGATCTACGAAAAGATTCTCATCAACGGGGCTCACGTTTTGAGCTTACGTATAGCGAACATTGTACAGTTTTAAAGTTGAAAGTGTGTAAAATATCCTCGGTCTATCGTTAGTTGTTGCATCGCATATCAATAAATATGACGTTTTTGTATCCATAGTCATACGCGTCGTTGATATATGTGGCTCCCCCTTTCGTGTACTTTAAATGTGTGCGTACCTGTATGAACGCGTGGGGTCACCTCGCGAGCTGCTGCAACGTGCTCAACAGAGGAACCAGATCCGTTCTGACCCTCGCGCGAACTTTCGCCTGCGCGTGGGTGTAAAGATTGCCGAGAAACCAGAGTGCTTCTTTTTGCACGCAACGCTGAGGATGAGAGAGATATTTGTCGAAAAATAAGGCAATATTATCGCTCGTCGATGAAGCCAGAAAAATATCCGCAGCTTTTCCAGATGACTCCGTGACGGTGTTTCCGAGAAGTCTGATCCCCGGGGCCACCTGCGCGAAATTTATGTTTTGGGTTCAAATGCGAGGGATACTATGAGCTGACTCGGTAAAGTCGGTTTAAAGGGCTTAGGCTACTGTGAAAATGACGATCACTCGTTTATTTCTAAATGACAAATAAACTTTAACGAACCATCATGGTGTAAAATTTTCAAAATATCGATTTTTCGCATTATCTTAATTTTTGGGGCGAAATTCGAATTATTCCGGTTGCTACAGCCTTCCTCGGAAAAAGGGATTCGATCGCTGCGTGAGACCTGGCGCGGACGGACGTGTTTTTCTCGAAATGTCGTTTTTCAAAACGGTGTACACTCTCAAAGAAAGAGTTCCAAGCTATCCGTCTCAAATTTTGACACAACATTCTTCGCGCCAGTCTTTATCTTGCTATGGAGGCTTTTTTTTTAATCTTCATATTTTTTTAACGAAAAACTGTCGAAAAAATAAGATAAATTCGATACTTTTTTTTCAAACCGCCGCCATTTTGTCAATTTTGATTTTTTTAAAACCTCCATAGCAAGATAGCGGCTTTCAAACCGATGAACAATCTTTTTACAAATTTTATTTCAGATAATACTTACGGCCACAACCGTGTACACCATGAGGACTCCTTTTTTTCGAAAACATTTGCGACCGTTAAAAAAATGTGAAAAAATATAGGTAAATGTTTAAAAATTTACGTTCTGTTCTTCACGAGGGCTTTGATTTGACATAAAAAAATCAGACTGGTTAGCGTATTTTAACCATCGAAAAAAAAAATCGCGAAAATCAGTTTTTTTTCAACCCATTACACTGTCATGATCCCTTAAGGCGGGATATACATTTACAACGATCAAAAAATCGATTTTTGATACCTTCTACTTGACGATAATTGTTTTTGAAAAATTGAAGAAAAAAAACTCTTTTAATCCACATTTTACAGGAATGGTGCGTGAAATGATGATTTTTTTTGTAAATGCATGCCATTTTCTCAAATTTGAATTTTCTTCATTTTAATTACCGTCACATATAAACTATACATGTTCTAACTGAAAAAATGTTTGAACTTTTTTTGCAAATCAAAGTCTTCGGGAAGCTAGACTGCACGCCGATTCGCAACTCCCGCGGCGACCTTGCAGTAACACTTTGCCATAGCTCCGCCATTTTGATGATGAATTAATTATAAGGAATTGTTTCGTATACTTAAATATACTATTAAAGTATACCTCAAGTTTGATAATTGTAGAATAATTATTTCTTAGTTTAAAAAATTCCTCAATATTGCTTTCTTTCTTCCTGTCTAAATGTATATCTCGCCTTCAATGCGTTTTTCTCAAAACCATGCTTTTCAAAACGGTGTACACGATTTCTCGACATCTAATCATCGGATTGACTTGCAATTTGGTACACTTATTCAGTGTAATAGTAGTTTAGTCTTGAACGACGTTTTTCTTCTTGACATTTCTTTTTCATTAGTTATTAACAATAACGATGTTATTTTTTCGGGAAAAATCGAGAAAAAAATGATTTTTTTTTTTGTATGAGTGGAACACAATAATAAAGAAAAGCTCGCTCCAGTCTTAGCCAATATTATCTATTTCAAAGAAAAATGCGTTCCTTTTCTATTTTAGATCAACCGGGAGGCCAAGATCAAGTACACTGTTGAGCCCCTCAGGTTCAAAGGTCCTTCGCGAGATGATTTATAACTTCTTTAATAATTAATACTTTTTTATGAAATTTCGTACACAACTTTGTTAATATACATTCAAATAAATGTCTAAACGATTTTTCAAGACCCTTACTTCAACATTTTTTTTTATAACCCCGACTTTCGGGTCGTCACCGTATCCTAAGCCCTTAATATTCATCACCTGTTCAACGTTTGACGTGTCTGAACCAACGAGCACCTTCCAGAGAATCTGGAAAGTGTCTTCTATCGTAAAGACCAGGTGAGCGTGAGCAGCTTCCCTTGATGACAGTAGAGCAAGAATCCAAAGCGTTTCCTTGTCATGGGAAAACGTGTTGCGGCGAATGACAGCAGCCGTCAGATCCGTTACTTCCGAGTCCCTGTAAAAAGATAACGTGTAGCTGTTCTTTATAAAACTTGAAAACATTGTGCTATGAAAAAAAAATTATTTAGGAAATTTTAAAATGATATCTTGTGAAAAAAGTTTATTTATGAAGTTTTTATGTATTGTACTGTAAAAAAAAATTATTTAGAAAATTTGAATATATTGTGCTGTGAAAAAAATATCGTCGAGAAAATTACAAAAGTTGCGCTGTGTAAAAAAAAATTATTAAGAAAAGATTGAAATATACTGGCAGTAAAAAATAATTGCTTAGAAAATTTTTATATATTTGCCGTTAAAAAAAATGTTTTAGAAACTTTTAAACTGGACTGAAGTCTGCATCTTCGGCATACAACGAAAGTTCTTTTTCATGTCTGATTTTCATGTTTATCCAAACTCATGTTTTGCAGATTTGCTGTAGATCGCTAAATAATAATCCTAAAAAGTGTTTCCTTGATTTTCGTATCTTAAATCTGCTAGCGCAAATTTGCGCAAGAAAAAAAAAATTTCGTTGCATTCCAACGATGCAAACTTCACCGTCATCATTTTAATGTTGTGGTGTGAAAAAAAGAATCAGTTAGAAAATATTAATACAGTGTGCGTTGAAAAAAAAACATGTAGAAAATGTAAATATATGGTGCTGTAAAAAAATTTGTCCGTAGAAGATTAATCTAATACCGTGATGATGAAGTTTTCTAACACTGTCCGTTGTTAAAAATCCGTACAGCGCTTCGTTCATAAAAAATTCAGACTATTCCAGCTCTAAAGAGCATAGAGACATTTTTTAACCATCCTTACGTAATGATAGCATGTCCTGCGCAAAGGCAATGTTTAACTGCATACGCGACCGATGGTAAAACCGCGTCGTCGCAGTTCTCAATAAGCTCCGTCAGTGGCTTCATGCAGCCCTGGGCGTACCAAATGTGAAAAGCGGATTCGCAGCCTGTGGAAAGATTTCCAATCGTCCTTGCGCAAGCCTCCAAAAGTGGATAGTTGAGAGTGTAGAGTTCGGCGATGAGATAAGGCCCCGCTGCCTTGGCCAGTGAAGTACAAACTTGGCGGCCAGCCAGGGAAATGTTGCAGCAACAGCCGGCGGCGATCAGCTGAACGGCAGGGTCGGCGCAAGTCAAATCCCGCACCAGTGTCTCCAGGACATTGTCGACTTTAACAAAGTTATTTATATTGGCTTCTTCCTGACGGAGAAAAAAACGTTTACTCTCGACATAACGAAGGTAGAGCGGAAAAGCATCGGAGGTGTCTAAAGAGGCTTGTAACACTCTGAATTTGCACGTTTAGTTTATTGGCTTCTTGGGATCACTCGGAGCTCCTTGTATGGATTGCATAAACACTCTAAACCACTGCAGATATAAACATCAAATTTGGAACAAATGTTCCTCAGAAGGTCTGAAGGTGCACTTATAAAGGATTTTTCAAAAATCCTTAAGGGGGTGAAACAGGGCGTAAAAGTTTGTATGAAAATTTACATTCCATCCATATTGAAGTTTGCATTGTTGGAATGCAACGGAAATTCTTTCTCAATGTCTATTTCTTCACTTTCTTCGTTCAAAATCTTGTGCTGCACATTTTTGCTGCAGATTTCTGATTAAGATCCTAAAAAAACATTAGACATTTTCATAGCCCAAAGTAGTCAAGGAAGTTTGGGCCACGAAGCTTTCGTTGCGTTCCAACGATGAAAGCTTAATATCAAAGTTCCTTGCGTGAATCGACGCAGTCCAAGCCACGGGCGGAAGCTAGTTATAGAACTTGATTGATGCGCGGTGGAATGAATAATTAGAAAACAAACAAACCTTGATGAACGAGTTCTGCAACAAGACGTAGTCTTCCATCGAGAGTGGAGCTTCCCTGAGTTCTCTAGCTTTGTCAGCCACATCCTCGGTACGGAGGAAGCGTTGCTTGTTCGCGTCGCCGAGAGCCGGACGTTTTTTCCTCAGCGCTGACGCACGATTGGTCTTTCTCTCCTCGGCCAGGGCGCATCTCAGCTCGCCGCGTATAACCTCCACCAACGGCACGTCGTTGCTCGAAGACGTTTTTGACGGGTCCGCCATATTGGTTGGTGAACGAAATCGAAAGTTTTGGGCGTAAATTAATCGCAATACGGATTGGCGGATCTGTGCAGTCGAATTTGAGCAGCGAATGTTGTTTTTTTTGACAGCTGATGGAAAAACGCGGGATCTCAGGAATGACAATGGAGAGACGCCATTGGTGAAAAGTCACGAGCGAACGATCGCGAGCCTGGCCTAGAACCACGAGTAGGTCGGTGGGTTGAATGAATCAGCTGATCCCTGTCGTCCGCTGTGATCAGCTGTTCCGTGAGATTGTGAGAAATTACATCGGGGGAATGATCGGTGTTTGTATTTAGGTTAGATATTAGTCGAGAGGCTCGAAAATGCCGTGGGCAAGTTCATTTATTTGATTGATTCGATGGATAATTGACATTGTGCGTTTATGAATGAAGAAAAATCATATGGGAAGTGAGGTAGTGATGAATTAGAAGTCGGGGAATCTTTCCTCCTCGTCGACCGCTCGATCGGCCTCGCGTACACGCTTTAACGATAACACGTTGTAGAGGGCACGCGGAAAAGCCGTCGTTGGACCGAGAACCTGAAGACGCACGTCGCACTTTTCCAGATAAAGCTTCCACTTGAGCTCAGCGCGCTCTGTTAGGTTCATCGCCTTGGAACGAAAAGTTATGTTCTCATTAATCGGCATTTGTAATTGGACCTAGAAGCAGACTGGCTGCTAGATGAATAGTCGGCTCGCCACAAGCCGGCTACTTTTTTAACTTTCTCCGAAACGTCTCTTTGATTTTTTTTCTTGTTTTGATGGAAAAGAAAAGGGTTGAGAAAATGGAGATGGAAAAGAAAGGGGCAACGGAAAAGAATTCTTTTTAACTGTTCTGATTTTTTGGCGATATAGAATGTGAAATGCGCTCGAAGGTTTTAAATATTGTTATTAGATATGTCCGACCTTATTTTTTAAAAAAGCTTTGGATAACTATAAAAAAAAGAAAAGTGAAATGGAAAAAAATATCGTTGCATTCCAATGATGTAAACTTTACCGTCGTACAAACATGCACGGTGCATACCGCAAATTGTGAAGCTGTGCATTCGAGAGCTCGTTCGGCGGCTGGTCCGGTTAATCGACAACCTATCAGATAGCCCGTGTCGTCTTTGAGATTCAACTTCAAATAAATGTTGGAAATGTTCATCGGTTCGCGACGACCGTTTCCAGATGGACATTCGAGATTCATACATGAATCGTTGCCGGTGGCCACCACTCTCTTGCAAAGAGCACTGTAAAATAAACATACAAACAATCTGGTTAATTTGTCATCTTTCAGAATGAACTGTATGCCTCAAAACTGGAGCTCGATGCCAATCAAAATTTTTTTGCAGCCTCAATTAGTTCAGTTTCTGTATATTTTTGGCCAAATCGTATCGGCGCTGAGGCCTTAGGCCACAGTGACGGGTATAAAATCATGTGCGAATTTAACAATTTTTTTATCAAGTTTAATGTCAAGCTGTTAGAAAATATATATATTTTTTTCGATGTACAAAATGGCCGACCACTCGAAACTTCTCGAAACAGCTTTTTTCCAATTGGCGTGACAAATAACTTCAAGAATTTTCACTCGATTCACTTCAAATTTAAAAGTTATGTTCCTAATTGCATTTCGCAGAGAAGTACGTATGGAATTTCTGATTAATCGAAAACTTATCGTTTTGTGAGCAGTTTATGAGCAGTAATAACGAAAATTTTCACTGAAAATTCATTTCTTAAGTTCAAATGCCTACAACTTTTGAATAAAAAAATATTTTTTTAAATTCCGTACGTACTTCTCTAGGTATTCTAATGTAGATTGACGAGAATTTTTGTTTTTTGTTCCAGGTAAAAAATTGTGGATGCTAAATGTCACGCCACGGAGCGCCCAAAAAAGAGATAACAAAAGAAAATATTAGTAGTCGGCCATTTTGTACATAGAAAAAAATATATATATTTTCTAACAGCTTGATATTCATACTAAATAGATGTGTAATTAATTTTATGAGTGAATCACTTTTTCATACGAAAAAAGATTGTTAAATTCGCACATGGTTTTATACCCGTTACTGTGGCCTAAGGCCTTAATCCAAATATTCTTGTTCTTCACAGTTCGTGCACTTTTTTCGTGATCCCCTTACCATCTGGTTATGAGAGCTCCGCAATTGTTCAGACCTTCCATGTTGACGTCCGTAACAGACGCAAAAACAATCGTCACGAATTGTACCCTCTCGCCCTCTTCCATTTTCTTTTGATTTATCTTCTCCGAAATTTCCCGGATGGTCATCACGGTCTTTATGCTTTCAGCTTTGATAGAAAGACATGGTCATTTTCAACATTTGATTTGTCGTTGTACAAATTTGCCATGGGCACAGGTCTTTTCTTCTATCGTGGGGAAATATATAAAAATGTACGAAAGAGAGTATTTGTTCAAAAAAATTACTATTTATTGTTTTATTTTATTTTTATTATTTATTTTTTTCAAAATCGTTATTAGTGGGAAAAAATCCCATGTCAATTTGCTCAAAATGCCTTTTTAAGGGGTTAGAGGTCGTCCATATATTACGCTATCGATTTTTACTGATTTTTAGCCCATCGCCCTGCCCCGGAAATCATCCTATCGTCACAATGCAATAGAAAATAACGTAATTTCCTACTGAATTTATGGAGTGGTGCACTAGAACAATAAAAATCTAGAATTGGTATTTTTATTATTCATTTAATATTTTGCCATTGGGATGCTACTCATTTCTCAAGGTGTCGATCATATGCATGGGGTTCTATTTAATATTTATCAAATCATCTCTCTATTTATTTAATATTTTCCCATAGGGACGTTACCCATTCCTCTAAGGTCTGGATCAACGGCATGGAGTTCGCTTCTAGTATCAAACACCTACTATTTCGCTCGACAATTGATAAGCTCAAATGTATCGATTATAAATATCTAAAGAGGTAATTTAAGATTTGGGAGTGACGTCGTCATTTTCGACAAGAAGCCCCCCCCCCCCTTCGGCCTATTTTAAAATGCCGTAATTTATGGACGGCCTCTTAGGCTACTGTGAAAATAATGAACACTCGTTCGTCGCTTAAAGAGAGATATACACCTAGATGGTCGAGGTCGAGGATTTAGAAGCTATGAACATTCCGTCGACCGTAGAAGACCTACACTATGGGCCTTTATCGATGATTCCATGTAAGTTGACAAATTTCATGATTTATTCATTCCCAAATTTTCAAACGCGTTTTTCTCAAAACCACGTTTTTTAAATCGGTACCCAAAATTTCTCGAAAACCAATGAACCGATTGCCTTAAGGTTTTTTGTGGTTATTCTATATACCATTATCTAGTACTTGTCATAGGATTTTTTTTCCGTTACTTAGTTTTTGTTTTATAGGCAAAATAATAACTAATTTTTGGCCCAAAAATCACTATTTATGTTCAAACGTCCGCCATTTTGTCATAAATCGATATTTTCAAAATCGGCTATGACAAGTACTAGATTATAGTATCTAATTCAATAATCTTTTTGGTTTTTTTTTTTCAGATGATTCTTGAAGAAACGCCAGTGGGTACCGTATACGCAGATTTTTTTACGACGCTCCAAGGATCATACAATATCCTTGTATATTTTTTATATTTTTAAATAAAGAAAATTAAACATATTTTTGAATGTACATACTTTTAGATAATTAAAACCCCAATCCGAAATTTCAAATAGTTTTCCTTGAAAAAATTCACAAAAATGACCTTTGTTCGGCTCCTAGGTATATCTCCTCTTAAGGCAACTTAAATTGAAGAGGAAGGTCCACCATATCGTGGAGGAATCGTAAATTGAAGATAAACTTATTATTACAACGATAGAACTTCTGGTAAAACTTGAACGGGCTCCATCTACCTAGGGGGTGAAAAAATGCATTTTCCAGAAATAATTTTGTTCGATAGTATCACCCTTAGTTGTATTCTCCGAAAAATTAATTGAAATGTTTCTCCAATTGAATGAGCTACAGCTTCTAACAGTCGGTCGGGCGAGTCGTAGCACCACGATACTTCAAACTTTAAACGCCTTTTTCTCGAAACACTGTTTTTGATGTCGGTGGACATGATATCTCGAGAACGCCTTGATGGATTGTTTCCAAATTTATAGGAGATATAATGAGAATCATTTAAAGGTCGTTGACGATCTCACTTTTTTTAAATCGATGTTCATCTTTGAATAGTTCCTCTAAAATCACATTTTTCATAGATTTTGTATGCTCGAGCCTCAATTCGATGCCACGTTGTTTAAAAAAAATTATTTAAAAAATCGTCGATCGTCAACGACTCGTATTTATTGTTAACTTGAATAACCCGTTTGGTTTTTAGACTTCAGATGGACCGTTTAAGCTGGAGAGTGTCCACCGCCAAACGTTGCGAAAAAAGAATTATCACGTTTTTGTTGTTTATATGTATTTTTTTGCTGATTTTTTAAGCCTCTCAATATATGTACCTTTCTGTTTTAAAAAATGCGTTTCTTTTTCACCAACCGTTTTCCAGAAAAAAAATTGGGATTTGGCAATTTTCTCGGGTTTTTAGGTAGATGGAGCCCTTGAACACGTTGTACATGATTTCTGGACATCTAATGATTGAGTTGAAATTTCGTACGCTCATTCAATGATGTCATTTTTCCTCGAAAAATGGAGAAAAAAAATTAGATTTTTTCCCATTGTTCTCTATTTCTCCAAAAATGGAGAAAAAAAATCGATTTTTTTTTCCTGATGATTGAAATACGTTAACAAAAAAAAGTTCGGTCAATTCTTAGCCAATATTTTCTCTTTTGAGAAAAAAATCGTTTTTTTTCGTTCCCGTTCAACCGGGGGTCCAAAATCGAGGAAATTATTTATAACTTCGTAGATTATTAATATTTCAAAAATGAAATTAGGTAAACAACGTTGTTGATGCACATACAAATAAATGTCCAAACTATTTTTTCAATGTTACTTATTTCTTCAGAATTGATTTTTTTTAATAACCCTGACATTCGTGTCGTCACAGTAGTCTAACCCCTTAAATACGCCCGTAAGAATACTCGTGATTTTTCGATACTGACGATTCGGTACTGCGAATGGATCCTGAGGCCCGTAGTCCGCGTCGCACCGTATAGAATTTCTGACTTCGGCTGTTCGCGGTAAATCCGGATTTTCCGTTATCAGAGTCTTTCGCACTGCGGAACGGAACAAATGTCTGCATTGCACGAACATTCGCAAATATTCTTTTCTCGCATCTTAAAGGGTCTTCTCACTTTAGACGCTGAAAAGGCTACTTTCATGATTTTTTTATAGGTTTATATTATATATATATATATATTGATATAAAACTTGTTACACTAAATAAATACTAAATACACTTTCGAAATTTAAAAAAAGTATCAGATTCAGTATGTTAATGGCTATAGCGCATATCATACAATTTTTTATATATGCAAAAATAACAAAATGACGGGCATTTTTCGAAAAAACAAAAAAAAAAGTGTTTTCTCACCGTTTTTGGAAAAAAAGTAAATATCAAAATTTAAAAAAATCCTTGATATGCGCTATAGCTATAGTTGTAAAGAATATGTGGTTAAAATTTCATAAGGATCGGTTCAGTAGTTTCGAAGATTTTATCAACAAGCAGTCGAAAAACTTTGTTTCGAGAAAAACGCGTTTGAAGTTTGTTTGGGTTACATAAATATTTTTTTTTCAATTTTTCATGTATTTCAAAAGTCTACTTATTAAGTGTAACAACTTTCATATCAATATCTATCAATCAATATCTATAAGATAAACCTATTAAAAAAATAGTGGAAATAGCCTTTTTTAGCGTCTAAAGAAGACCCCTTAATACGTGCAAACCTATCGTTATCGCCGTTTTCTTCTTGAACGAGTCAAAAGCGATTCGGGCATCGGCGATGAAGAGAACAGTGTTCCTGGGCTCCCAAATTTCGGAAATTCTGACCAACTCGTGGTCCCAGAGCTTGAGCGACAGGGTCTCCTGACAGGAACCATCGGCGGCTTCGAAGTCGCGACAGACCAACGACCTTCCGTCTCTCGTCACGATGGTTCGGGATTCGCCAACCTTTAGTCGGCAAATATCACACGCCAGTGATTATTATTATAGCGTTGGTTTCTTCATTTTCCACGAAAGAAATAAAAAAAATGCGCCTCGAATTGGGTAATCTTTATTTTATATAATTTATCTTATTGGCGAATGTCACCAATTGCATAATTGTTAATAATACCGCGACTGCAATTGACTTATAGTTCACGATTTTCACGTTCCAGAGGTGGCGCAGCGACATATCAACATGGCTAGCCAAAGTATAACCTCAAACGTAAACAATCACTTCGTTCTTGATTTTCTGCCAGTCGGCTATTGGATTTACCTCCACGGTGGATTGTAAAGATGCTGCTGCCGTGAATAATTTTTTTTACGCTCTGTTTTAGCTCTGTCAGAGCTGGATTTAGATTTTTTGAGGTTATGAGAGTCACTCGCAGGTTTCGAGACGGAGGGATTCTATTTTTCAGAGCACATTTTTTACAAGGGACGTCTGAAGTTGTATTTATACATTGTATATAACGGAAATAACTTTGAAAATTGCCGATTTATCTATTCATATAAAGGAACATGTCCTGACTGATTCGTCAACGCCGAGCCAAAACCGCTGACCTATTACATGAAATTTGGACAGTGGGTGGCTTTTGTGTCGTAAGCACCCACTAACAAGGAAATGTTGCGAGGTCGATCTCTCCGTTTTCGATGAAATTTGGCATGCTTGTAGAATGTGTAAAAATAGGCGACACGTATTCTTTTATATCTGCGGAACCCGATTTTTAGGGGGTGAAACGCGCCCTCAGAAATAGGGGTGTTTTTCGCGTTTCGTCGATAACGTTATTGTTCTCATCTCCAATGTACACGAAAAAAATTAACATTGTTGCAATTCGAAATGTTTTCATATCTCGTACCGTTAAAACGTTATCGACGAAAAACGAAAAACACCCCAATTTTCGAGAGTGCGTTTCAACCCTTAAAAATCGGGTTCCACAGATATAAAAAAATACGTGTCGCCTATTTTTACCCATTCTACAAGCATGCCAAATTTCATCGAAATCGGAGAGATCGACCTCGCAAAGATTTTTCGAAATTTAACCTTTAAGGGGAGTGAAGGGGCGGCAACGTTTGTATGGAAATTTAAAAAATCTGGTCGGATTTACTTGAAATTTGGTATTCGTGCTTCTTGACACAATTAATAAAACACGTGTTTCAGCGTTTTCACAAATTTAACCCTTAACCGGAGAAAGAGTGTGACAAAGCTTGTATGTAAAATAAAAAAAAAATCTGTTTAGAATATTTACTTGAAACTTAGTATTAAAGCTCTTCAACACAATTCATAAAACACGTTATTAAGCGTTTATCGAAAACCGACCCCTAAACGAAAGAGGGTGGCAAAGTTTGTAGGGAAAATTAAAAAAATCGGGTCAAATTTACTTGGAATTTTGTATTACTGCTCCTAGACACAATTAATGAAATTTCTGCGTTTCTATAAATTCAATCCTTAAGGGGAAAATGGTGTAGCAAAGTTTGTATGGTGGAAGAAATATCTGTTCAGATTTACTTGAAACTTAGTTGTAGTCATGAAAGAGCATTCAGCACAAAGAGATATAAAGTTCAAAAAAAAATCTTGTGGTGTGACTACAAACTCGCCTTAATGGCGTTAAGAGGGTCATTTTTAAAGCCACTTTTCAAAAAGACTTTATCTTTAGGTGGCTTATGGAACGACAATTCACTTTTATTATCCGCCTTGCATCCTGGATCACAGCAGGATCTCGAATAATTTTTCATTTTTAAATTGTGTCCATTGTTATGAATGTATTTTGACCAAGTTTATTATACTAGTAGTAGAGCTTCAGCCTTAGGCCGCGAGAGGCGCCACGGCTTTTGGGGATCGCGAATAATATGTTCGATTTCATTTCGGTTTTCTACTTGTTGTTTCATTTGGTTAAAATTTAATATTATATGTAATAAATTATGTAAATATTTTTTTATATTATTTACATAATTTATTTTAATTCTTTGGGTTCTAACAATTTACTCAAGTTGATTAGGGATTTTGAATTGTTTCAAGTCGTTTTCATTTTCAGGGCGTGGTACAACGTCAACATAACATCACAAATTTCTTAACAGAGTATCCTCACAGACAGTCAAGTTTTTAGGAAAAAACAGAGCATCGTTTTTTGTAGAATTCACTGACGCAGGGCCTAACGATTTTCTTATACCCTAAATATGATTCATCTGTGAGAAACTTCTGTCCGAAAATGTCACGCCATGGGCCTTGTCCCCTTGTCGAGCGGCCATTGCCGTTAGTTCGTTTTTCGCCGCTGAAGTCGCTAGCTGTCGTACAAAATTCGCAAGTTCCAAGGAGGAAAAAAATAATAATGCAAAACGGAAGAAAACGTTTCGACAGCTAGGAGAGAAAAATACTTACGAACGTGACGACGACCAACAGATCGACAAATTGATCTTGCATCGTGTCAATAACAGCGAGGACGTTCTTGATCGATCGCACTTGCGACGCGTCTTTTGTCGGCATTCGCAGCAAGCGCTCGAAGCGGCTTTTTTCGGAACTGTCGTGAAGTTGGATCAGGGCGAAGCCCTCGTTCACGACTAGAGCGTACGGGCTCGACACGGTTGGACAGAAATGTTCATTTTTGTCGTTTTCCTTGCGCGTCACAACTTTGCCGTTTATAACTTCCACTGCCGTCGAGTCGTGCAGATATAACAATAATTTTTAAAAATTATGAAGTTTATTTTGTTAAACCAAGCTTTGGATAAAGTTTCGAAAAGGACATACCTCCGATTAATTTGGAATTTTGTGTACCGATGTATTTTTACTCGCTGATCACGAATATGATACTGAAAATACCCGCAAATTTGATTTTCAAGGTAAAAACTCACGAAAACTTTTTTTTTTTAAGTTTTTAAATGTTATTGTAGTAAATGTTGATCTTAGAGAAAAATATATTTTTTACAAAAGTTGTAGCCTATACAAAGATTGATCTTTTATGTTCTAGACAAGTTTTGTCTAAAACCAATCCGTTTCGAGGAAAATGGGATAATCCTCCAAAAAGTACATTTTCCTAAACTCCATTAGTTTCGATATTATCTAGTTACGCACTTTACCGCGGGAAGGTTACAGTTTGATCTTTAAGGGGAGGGTAGGGGTTTACACTTTTGAAAAATCGATTTTCTTGTCATTTCTTATAGTTGAACATTTCAAGAATATAATCCCAAAATTTCAAGTCAATCAGAGCAAAACTCTCGAAGTTATTGACTATTTAGTCCCGCTTCTCTAACACTGTAGCTCCGACTTCTCTAAACTTCAAACGCGGTTTTCTCGAAACCACTTTTTCAAAGTCCGTGTTCACTGCCATTTGAAAACTACATGACCGATTTATTTCAAACTCGGTACACACTTTCTACATATAAAATACCTCCCCCCAACGGTTAGTTTGAGATTTTTTTTTACGTTGAGGGGGTTTTCCACCCCCAAAATGGCGGAATTTTTCGTAAAAAATAGCACTTTCACTTTACATGACCACCAAAAATTTAGAAACGAAAAAAAAAATCATCAAAGACCGTTGGGTGGAGGATTTGATGATACTTTGACTAAACTTTAATGGTACTTGATTTCAGATAATTTCTAGCTGAGATACAGTGAACACCGCAATTTCACGGAATGTTCTTGAAATGACACTTAACAATGTACAAAATATTTCAATAAATTTACTCTATCCATATAGATGAAAAAAATTCGCAAAAAAGTGTTTTTTTTCACGCTGAAATCCCTACCCTTCCCTTAACATTATACGTATACCTAAACAACAAACAACACACAACAAACAAACCTAAACACACAAGACAACAAACAAACCCAAATGCACGACAAAGAAATCCAAACAAACCCAAACAAGATACAACAAACAAACCGAAACAATCTCTAACCTTCCCGCGGTAAACTGCGTAAGTAGATAATATCGAAGCTAATGGAGTTTTGCAAAATGTACTTATTGAAGCATCATCCCATTTTTCTCGAAACAGAATGGTGTTAGACAAAAACTGCATAGAACATAAAAGATCAATCTTTCTATAGGTTACAACTTTCGTCGGAATTATTTTTCTCCAAGATCAACATTTATTGAAACAAAGTAGAAAAACTTAAAAAAATCAATTTTTGTGAGTTTTGACCTTGAAAATCGACTTTGCGGGTATTTTCACCATATTCGTAATTAGCGGGTCAAAATACATGGGCCTATATGTTCTTTTCGGAACTACACCCCGAGCTTTTTTTAAATGTACTAAAAAGTAGAAAATAATTTCTTTTACCAAGTGACCTATATGTCACTATAAATAAAAGCTTGGGGCGCTAAACTTTTGAAATGTTAAATCAATTCGATCAATTTAGTTTCATTAACCGTATTTAATTTGGCACAATAATAATTAGAGAAATTATTATCACACGTTTATACCGAGTTTCATTATTTTTATTTACGAAATCTAAGGTTGTTTTACGGTAAATTAAATACAGTTCATATGCTAACGGATTTATGTAAATTAAATATTATATGTCTAAATTTTGAGCGCCCCAGGCTTTTATTTATAGTCGCATATAAATGACTAGGTGAAAAAAAATATTTTTTACTTTTTAGTACATTAAATAAAAGCGTGTTTTCAAAAATATTTTTTTACATATGAATTGTTTTTTACTTTTTACTCCTTAATTGATTTTACTAGTTAGTTGTTACTAGTAGTTTACTAATTTACGCGTTTGTACTTTAGGAAAATGGAATGCTCGTAAAAATAAAAAACACTGTAATTGGAATTGAACTTACGACGAATTGCTGCGTATAAACGTTTCACATACACAGTCGGCTACGAATTTGTTTGTATGTGTTAGTGAGATTTCACATGGATGATTAGACATCGCTAATTTTACATGAAAAGTTGAAAATGTTATGTATTTTTTTTTAACCTGCATTTTCACCTTTTAGATGCATGTTTGCCAAATTTCAGAGCTCTAAGTAGTGGGTGAAGTGTCGATTTTCCATTTTGCATCTCACAGAAAGTCAAGTTAAATAAAAGCTTGTAAAAAGATCGACAACGATGATAAAATTTCCATCACCGTTGAAAATTTCGACTAAAAGGGAATCTACATACCGACGCTTCCGATGTGAAAAGATGTCGTGAGTTTGTCGATAAAATCGACGGTACCCCAGGCGGTAACGTTTATAAAATCTTCCTCCGAATCGCGCAACGTGAAAGTCCATACTGCTCTTGTTCCCTGCCGATCTACGAAAAAAAATATCCCGTGAAAACTTCCTTCCGGCGATTTATTTATTCACGAGGTATTATACGTACACTTGGACGAGTAGGACTCGAACGTTTTGGAGTTGAGGCTACTTATGATGATGCCAATAACGAGGGAGTTTTGAGTATTGGGCTGAATAGAATTCAACGCCTGCCGAAAAACACCGGACATGACGGATACGCGATACGTTTACTTTGCCTCGCGGAACGAATGTTTTCACAATAGAATATCGCGCTTCAATGAGGATCAAACGGTTGCATGAATCTTTTTGAAGAAATAATCAAAGGATCAACTCGAGAAGAACGAGCTGGATGCACTGTTCGGATATTTTGAGAAGCTCGCGCACGATCTTGCATTAGTGCGCATGCGCAACTCTAAAAAAAATGGCGCGACTTGATCGTTACAAATTATTCGTAAAATTTCACTTCAACATTTTCCAATCGTAATCTTGCGTCGTTATAAAAGAATTTGCCATCCTCGTGGCTGATTTATTCATTTTATAATTAATAAAGGGGTTAGGTCTAACATATGATGAGGAATCGCAGATTGACGGTTAACTTATGATTACAATGATAGAACTACGAGTTTTTACTTTAAATGCTTGCCAATTACACGAAAATTCATATTTTCAAAATCCCCTACGTATTTCTCAAGCTATACTCATGTAAATTAATAGAATTTTCTGTTTTCCATATTGAAATTTGCGTTGGTCATACTGCGTGTTGCAGAGCGTCTCAAATTCAACATTCCTCGCGAGAATGGCTCCAGTGTCATCATTTTGTATAATTTTTGAATATATATATTTTTTGTTTACTTGAAGATATGACTAATAACATTCTTGAATATTATTATCCTTTTACTTGTCCTTCGACAAAAATAAAAACCGCAAAAAGTCGCTTAATTTTAGACGTTTACAGTGGTATAACCCCTTAAACGCGTTTTTCTCAAAACTCTCTTTTTCAAAACGGTGTACACGATTTCTCAAAATCTTATGAACGGATTTATTTCAAATTTGGTACACTTATTGAGTTCAATAGTAGTTTAGGCTTGACCGACGTTTTTCTTCGTAACATTTTTTGTTCATTAGTTATCAACAATAATAATGTCATTTTTTTCTCGAAAAATCGAAAAAATCATTCAAAAATTTTGTTTTGATTATTTAAACACGATAACACAAAAAAGCTCGGTCAAGTCTCAATCAATATTATCTTTTTTAAAAGAAAAACCGTTTCTTTTGTTTCCGTTCAACCGGGTGGCCAAAATCAAGTACACCGTTGAGCCCTTCACGTTCAAAGGTCCTTCACGAAGTTGTCTATAACTTTAATTATTAATTATTTTTATCACATTTGGTACACGTCTTTGTTAATGCGTATACAAATAAATATCCAAAAGATTTCTCAACCATCTTACTTAATCCTTCAAATTCGTTTTTTTTTTACATAACCCTCATTTTCGGGCTGTCACGGTAACCCCTTAAAAACGTTTATTTGAATAATTGCAATTTAAAAAAAACATTCATTCTCCTAGACGTTTCCTTATGAATTTTTTTTATTAAGAAAATGTAATTAAAACATTTTTTAATCTCGACGATGGTAAAACTTTTCACGCAATTAAACTCGTTTTCGCTAGTCGGACAATTTTCCTAATCGAGCCTATTGGGGGAGACTACTCATGGCAGTTCCAAAATAAGCCAGCCTGACGAAGCAATTTGGAAATGTCTCAGTAAATGTGGCCGATCGTTCTGCCAATGACAATTATTTTCACAATAATTAATAATTACATAGGCGCCTGAATTTCAACCTACGGTAAATAAATACTCAACGGATAAATCGCAATATTGTGCACACAGTAAAAAAAAACACATATTCATAGAGTTTCTAAAATATAAATGTAATGTATTTAACAAATAAAATATTATTGATCAAAAACGTTGTAAATGTTAAAAAATATATATATTCAAAAATGGTATTAATTAAAAAATGATAAAAACTTTCGTATAGACAACTCGAAGTAATCAAACTTCGTCCTTGAAACCTGATTTTCCACCCTTACTGTAGAACCCCTTCCTCCTCTGCTACCAGGTTTAAGGGGTTAGGCTACTATGACACCCGAAGATCGGGGTTATTTAAAAAAAATTCATTTCGGGAAGGAATAAGTGATTGAAAAATCGTTTGAAAATTCATTTCTATGAACATTAACAAAGTTGCGTACCAAGTTCCATAAAAATATGAATAATTAAAGAAGTTATGAACAATCGAGTAACGGACCTATGCACGTAAGAGGCTCAACTGTATACTGGATTTTGGCCAGGCCGTTGATCTGAAACAAAAAAAAGCAGTTTTTTTTTCTTCAAGGAGATAATATTGGCTGAGAATTAAGGCTTGATGACCGAAAGATGATAAATCATCTTTCGGTTATCAAAATAAAAAATTTGCATTTTTTTTTTAGGAAAAGTGATATCATTATTGTTAATAACTAATGAAAAAAATGTCATGAAGAAAAAGGTGTTTTCGTGAATCTCATTTTGGGAAACAGTTGCAGGTTTGTAACTTTTTTTCATAGCAAAGGGTATCATTTCAAGTATTTTTGACAATTTTTTTATTGGGAAATATTTATAAACGACGGAGTTACAGTAAATTGCACAAAACGCTGTGCAAAAAGGACCTTCGCGGTGACCACTCCTACTCGGGATCAAATCATCTGAAATAAAAAAACCAAATGAATTTAGTTTTTGTACCGTATTATCTAGTCTTTAATCCAAGGATTCAATAAAATAATGATTTTTGAAAAAATGGTCGCCGATCGAAAGTGATCGTCGAAATGTCACAAAACACTCTATTTTCCTTGATTCAAAAAAAGTACGCACTGAAAAAAAAATTCTTTGATTAAGGACTGCCTTTTGATATACAAAAAATGTCTGTGAAATTTTAAGCAGACGGGTTTAGTTGTTTTTAAGGTGTTTTGGTCACCGATTCTAAAAAAGTCATTCCGAGAAAAACGCGTTTAAGGCAGTAGTCTGGTCTAGAGCAAGACTTTTGACGTCATTTTTGGGTTGGAATAACTTTTAAACCGTTGAAATCGATTTTGTCAAATTTCTAGACCAGACTAGTGCCTTAAAATTTTTACCTGTAACGGTAAAGCGGTAAGCGGACCTACCTGTAAACGCTCATAACTCCCCCAATTTCCAACCGACCGACTTGAAATGTTCAGAGAATATTTTTGAAAGACTATATTATAAGAATCCGTCGAAAACGAAAAATGGATTTTTTTCAAAAATTCCAACCAGGTGTAACCCCCTTAAAGTTTTGCCAACAGTTCTAACGTTGCAATCATGAGTTTACCTTACATCTGCGATTCCTGCACCATCCTCTTCAATTTGTCTTGCCTCAAGGGACGAACGAGCGTTCGTCATTTTCACAGTAGTCTAACCCCTCCAAAAACTGAATAAAGTATACGTTGATAGTTATAAATGACCGAACAACATTTCTGATGAAACTCACGGTTTTTTTTTTATTATTTTAAGGCACGCCAGTTCCTATCACGATACAATAGTATCACTGTTTTCCTCAAGTTTTACGATGCTCATGACAAAAAGTGATCGCACGGATGTAATCATATGAAGATAAATATATATAATTACGCGAACGAATTCGTCAATTCGCGATTTTTAGGCACGCTTTTTTTTTCCTCGTTCCTACACTCGCGTGTGGAGCTGAATTTTTGTAATACTCTTAACGGCCTGTAACGATGTATCACTGAGAAAAATTGACTATAAAACGATTTGCTACGCGTCAGTTAGCCCCCAAAATTGAACGCAACGTGTATGTAAACGCTATTAGAGAGAGAGAGAGAGAGAGAGAGAGAGAGAGAGAGAGAGATAGAGATAAAACAAGAAAAACGCAAATTTGAGAAACGTGCCTCGATCTAGCGAATTTTCCAATCTTACTCATGGGGCATTTCACGTAAAAGTTTTATTTCGAAACCGCGTCGAACCAATTTTGTCCATAAATGAGGAATACTTTCAAAGCATGTTAAAAACCGAACGAAAATGACACAAAATCATTTTTCGTTCGACGTTGTTAATTCCCAAGCAATTGCAATTTAATTAAAGACACAAATTAAAAAATACACAAAAAAATATCGTCTATTTTTCCCGTACAACATAATAAAAATTCTCAATGAAAAAAACAATCGGGGTTTCGGAATAAAACCTTAACACGAAACGCCCCGTACATGTATTTCTATATAACGTATATCTAAGTGGAATTAAAAAAAACATGTTGAGCCAATTTGCGCGATACCCAGATGACACGAGTAAACGCAAAGTAAGTCGTCAGTTTTTTGTTTTCTTCACTATCTTGAAAAGCACCCATCAACATCTATTATTTACAAGATAATTACTCGTAAAAACTCGGGTCGATCCTTATTGCTTTAAAATTGCGTCGAATACCAATAAATAAAATAAGACGGTATATACCGGGCGAGGCAATAATTATTGGCGGCAGAAATTTTTTTCCGACCGATCAGACTTAGGAGGAAACTTTTTTCACAAAAGTTGTGCAGTTCGAAGGGGGTCATCGAGTGACACTTTGGAGATTTGAAGCTCACCTAATGTTTTTCAAATAGGATCGCAATTTTTTTCAAAATTATGTCAAGGAACTAATACTACGATTACACGCCGAATTTCAAGACGATCGATCAAGATTTAGTAGAAAAAATCAATAAAAGAGAAATAAAAATTTTTTTAGCCTAGAATCGATGAAAAAAAGATTCAAACACTTACTGCTATAAAAGGTACTCAAAGTGATGGACACCGCTCGCAATGCACGCGTGCAACTTGATTCACATTGATGTATTGTCTTATCAATCACGAGTCTGTATTTAAAAAATGCAGTAAAAAAAAAATTAAAAATTGGCCAAGTTGCAGACGATTTAGTGAGGGCAGCAACGCTTTACGTATTTCCAATCGCGTTTTTCTCGAAATGACTTTTCTCGACCTGGCCGGAACCATAACTCTAGCTCTAGTTCGATTCTCAATTTTCAAACAGCCAAAAGTTTCCCGAATTGCAGTTGCCATACTTGTACGAAGCCGTTTATTTCGTTTTAAATTTATTATTATTGTTCGTCCCCGAATATAAGTCAAAATTTCGTCAATATTGCACTTTATGGACAGCCGCCATTTTGTAAGGCTCTTTTAAACCTCCATAACGTTATTAAGTTTTCATCTTTTTAAATGAACATTTACACAAAATAAGGTCATTTTACGCTTATTAAAATACCTTTTTCCAAATTCCTAGTAAATGACAATTCTTTGGATAAATGACTTTTCTGAAAAATGTGCCTAAAATTATGATTTTGCCATTTTCTCATTTATCGGGTTATAAACGATGATATTCAGTCGAGGGAAGCTCAAATTCACCCCCCACCCCCTCCATAAAAAAACAAAGCCAATATAGGCGTCGAAATGTTGAAAAATGCCCTATTTTATCACGTGTTTCCGCAAAATTCACCCCCCTTTTCCATAAAAAGTTATGGGGTTTTAAAGTTCGCGGACACACGTGATAAAATGGGGCATTTTTAAATATTCCGACGTCTATATTGGGTTGGTTTGGGTTTCTGAAAAATTCGAAATTATTTTTAACGATTTTTTGCTCGCAAAGAGTTTGTTAATGAAAAATGTCAGCTTCCCCCGACGGAATATTATCATTTATAATCCAAATAAATGAGACAAGATAAAAAAAAAATGTGTTTCGGAAAAGTCACTTATCTGAAGAATTACCAAATAAACTAGTGGACAAAAAAAATGGAAAAAACTACCCTTTTCGGCCCGTCACTGTGGTGTCGTGCCTTGACGAGCAATTAATGAATAAAACTATATTAATTAACCCTAGCATGTCGCACTTATTGTTTCGGGACATACTTGCCTCACATCCCATTCAGATTTTCAATCATAACTCCGATCAAAGTAGTCGTATTTCGAAGTCTTTTTTCCAATCAATAGCCAACTAGTCGAGAAATCTGTCTATGGATTGACCGAATCGTCAAAGTTAAGAACTGTCTGAGATATACTCGTTTAAAAAATATGTTCTCTCGAGAAAAGCGAAAAATGATGCTTTTACGAGATTGCTCGGGTTTGTCAGACCCCAGTGGGGCATGCGATGGTTAATAGAACACATCAATGCGAATCAACCTGCAAACACTTTGAGCACCTTTCATGTTAGTAAGTGTTTGCACCGTTTTTTTCCATCGATTCGCTAAACCATCGAAATTTCAATTTTTATCGATTTTTCCTACTAATTCGTGATCGATCGTCTTGAAATTTGGCGTGTAAACTTATTTTTCGTTCCTCTATAAAACTGTGACAAAACGAACAGTGGTCCCCTTTAAAAAAAATGTAGGTGACCTTGAAATCTTCGAAGGATCTCCAGCCGGACGAGTCTCGTGCTTTCCCCCCAAGTTTTCCCCCAAGTCCGATTGGTTAAAAAGCATTTCTCCCGTCAGCAGTTGTTGCCTCACGCGGTACATAACTTTCGTTCCATTATCTTATCTTATCGCGCAGACATTGTCAGTCAACTCGTTAAATGCTTCATTTACAAATTCGTCACAATTTCGCGTGTTCTTTCCATCGTTTTTCGGTCGTTTCTAGGCCGAGACTGAATGAGATTTTCAAAAATATTTCGCCGTTACACCGGTGTTTCCGGATTTTCCCAATCTTCGGCGTTGCGTCTAGTGAGATGGCGATCGTTGGTGGCCTCGTGTACGACGAGGTTCATGGTATCGTAATAATCGAGATCGATCGACCTGTCGCCCCCTTGCGGCAAGCTTCTGTTGGATACGGGTGAAAAGTCGCTGCTCTCGTCGCGACTGTGACCGCGGGTGAAGACGCTGTCCGAGTGCGAGGGGGTTGATATTTCGGAAACGAGAGGCGTCGACTCGTCGTCGTCGTCGTCGCTCGGCTCGCGACGTTGGCACTTGGACGACGAATCGAAGCGTTCCTTCAATTCTTCCATACTCATCGTTGATAAAGGTGGCGGGCATGGGGTGAATTCGTCGCCGGTTAACGCCGGCGCGGAGGGTTCAACGCTCGAAGCCGTCGCGGCGCTCACCTCGCTGGATACGATCGGATAGTCGTCGGTTGACTTCGAACGGCAGGCCACTCTGGGCGACGAAGGTGGCGACACGAGAAACGACGAGGGTCGCGCCCCGAGACTGCTCAGCCTTTTCTTCGGCAAACGCGCGCTGTGAGTATACATCGAACGTGTGCTACGCTGTGACGTCACGCTGCGCTGTGAATTTGTACGTCGAAGGTCAGTGACGGAATTCCACGAGCTGTCGTCCGAGCTCTCGGGCTCGTCGTGAACCGGAAGCCAATGGAAGATCGGTGATGCCTGGAGAAGAACGTATTCCGTGTCCGGAGCGATCGTACTGTGGGATCTCGAACGTTCACCTGCAACACAATTATTTATTTTATTTCTCGTTTTTATTTTTCGTTTTTTTTTTTTTTTTCATTTTCAATGCGTGATTCTCTCGATAATATTTTGAGTCTGGTGTGACGAATTCGTGACGTGCAAGGTTCGAGAGGCATTCGTGGGAAGAAAGGTCGAAAAGAACCAGCCGGGAGTCAATTGTCAAAAAAAAAAAAGAAAAAATATCAAAATTCGACGTACAAGTCGAATTTGCCGACTGATACGAGCACACTGCCGGCACATTGTAAGGCACAGTGTCCATTCGTAACACGATGTGCAAGGCCACACGTTCAATTATATTCACAAAGCCATTCCAAACGATGTTGAAGTTTGCATCGTTGGGATGCAACGGAAATTCGAAGTTTTTTATTGCCCCATTTTCATTGTCATACAAAAATGTTCCTCACATATTTAGGCTAGAGATTCTGAAAAAGAATTGCGTCATTTCGAAGGCCCAAATTTGCCAAAACTTGGGCTACGAAATGGTTGCGTTCCAACGTAGCAAACTTCAATATCATTCCAAATCTACCGTCAGCGGTAGACGTTTATATTTTCAGCATACGTTCACTCGTCCATAGCAACAGGTATTCGCGCACGAGGGAATTGCGCACTTTCGCAAAGTCAGCAATGAGATTTCGTTCATCAATCCAATCGTAGTCTGATGTCGTGCCCTGACATCCGCAGATTAGGGAAAGAAAAGTAAAAAAAAAACCTTACGGCGACGACCGCTGTCCCATTTTTCGTACGTACGCTCGCGCGAGGACTGCGCGAAAGTGAAAAAAAAAAGTAATATCGCACCTACAGCCGACATCATATTCGTGACGAATAAATGAAATACAATCATCGTAATTCAATAATATATATTCACATATTTTTTTTATTGTCAATTACGACGTGTAACAGCTCTCGTAATATTATTTTCGCACAAGGCGTATTATCATTATTATTAATATACAATTGCACGCATTTATTCGTAGTACTAAAATATGGGTTTCTGACACTTCCGAGCGACTGAAAAGGAACGCAGATATTGAGCTCGCCATTGGAAGAAGAAAAAAAACGAAACTCGGGCGAGCAGAATTCTTTCGGTGCGCGATGAGAGTACAGCATTTTGCGAAGACGTGAGAAAGCCCATTTTTATTCGGCCGTAGCAACATCAGTAATATCACAGACTTATGCCTACGTCGCTTAACTACAATAATACTTTTCCTCTACTTCTTCTTCTGCCTGGGCGCGTACGTCGAGCAAATATATGAAACCGAATCTCGTCAAGTGTAATTCGGAACTGCCGTCTTGTTTAGTCTCCGGAAAGGCAAAACGATAATTCGGCGTGACAAACGTCATCGCCTTACTGAAAGATGTATCCATGCGCAATTCCACGCTAGAAATGTACTCGATATTCTCGTTTCGATGAATTTAAATGCACGATCGATCGTTATCAAAAAGTTTGTAAAACTGTAAATTGTTTTCGGACTTGAATTTTCCCGTTCGGCCAGTGAATTATTCTCAATTGGCCACGTTCATCGGTACCGCAGGCTCGTAAATGCCCGACCAACTTCGCTTGTGTACAATTTTGAAATATTGCTAAAGTTTGCTGCACGAGAAGGTACACTTTCAGTCATCACGATACCACGTTATCCGCCTTATCTTATTGCAAAAGAACGAGGCAAGAATGAAGTTTGTTCTCTGGCACGCGATCGCCGGTCTCATCGAGAAATATCGCCATGTGAATACAAAGTCTGACGATCTTGCCGCCTCAGTCTGATCGCCATATTCCCGCTAATCTTGCCTCGCATTCAAAGTATATTATCATTAGAAGGAAGAAAAGCAAACGTACATTCCTACGATGTCCCGATACTGCCTTAATTCGTTTCCTAATTAACAACGGGCCAGTCTCCAAACTGGAGACGAAAAACTTGAGCGTTTGGGACATATCGTCGTTTGTGTGTTTTTGTTGTAAATCAAATTGCGCAAATAACGTACATCGAAGGAAGCAACAAAGGGACGATATACGTGTCCGTGGGCAATTGCGAAGCAGAGACGCGTACGAAGGCGCGACACGGATGGATCCTGAGTATGGAAGGGCCTCGGACAATGTTCGTTCTGACTAGAAGTTTGTGCAGTAGTCGTCGACGATGTCAGGGCTTTGGTCGGAGTTCGGTGGTTCCTGTACTATGACCAGAGGCAGTGAAAGCGGTAGTGAAGTTGGCTCACCTGACAGTGAGTCTGTCGTCGGGACAGCCGGTGACGGTACATCGAGCACATCCTCGCAAGCTTCTTCGTTAAGTGTCTGCAGGGCGCCGCAAATCATTTGTTCCTCCAGTGTCACCTAACCGCGTATCCCGGAGGGCGAGAGAGAGAGAGAGAGAGAAGAACATTAAAATTCAATTGACATCTGGTACCCTCCCATCACAGATATACGGACCAACCTTTCGTGACACACTTAAGAGTCTCGCTTATCAAAGGCACAATTAAACACGGCTCTAGTCTAGTTTGTAGTGCAAAAAGTAATTTTAAGAGGTCCTCGAAAGACCTTACCTGGAACTGTTCCGTTTAATGTCATTGTTGATTGTTTTTTTTTTTTTTCAGCATTAGAGAAGAAATATACGAGTGACGTTAGAAAATATTTGCAAGTACTGTTGGCGTCGGAGAAGCCTGACTCACCTGTTTTTCCATAATTGATTGCTTCGTTTGGTCACGTCTCGCTGGACCGTCGGTTCTCGACGTTGTTTTTTCCTTCTCGACGTGACTCGGCACTCGCGGCGCGTTACCCTGTGTCGCGTGGTCTGCTGCAATTTCGGCAAGTGTTTCACGCGATTGATGAATAAGCTCGCGTTCCGGTTATTTTTGCGAATTTAAGTCTTCTCACCTTTGCGAGCCGCTTGCTCGGGACCGACGGAGAATCTTACGCTGCGCGAGGCCTCCTCGTGCGTCGTAAAGCTCGACAGCTCTTGTTCTCGCAGCGAGGCTACGACCACCCTGAATAGCTCCCAATCGCCGAATTTCATTTTCAGCACCTGAATGCGAAGAGAGAGAGAGCGGTAGGGATTGTAAAAGCGCACTTTTGCTCCTCGTTGCTACGTAACGCTGGGAAATTACTGTCGAGTACCTCCTTCAGGTCTTGCAGATTGCAGTGAAGCAACACTCTGCCGCTTATGTTGTTGTCCCGGATGAGACTTTTGTAATCCTCGATTTTATCGGGATTCAGATCCCCGATTTTCTCCATCAGGTCGCAGACTCCGTTGACGCTCAGGCTCGACAGTCTCGTGTCCAAAATCTCCATCTGCGAAACATCGAAGATTTATTTAAGGCTGGAAACCAGTTTTCGTGGAGTTTAGTGATTTTTATGATTTTTTTTTTGACAAGGAATGAATTCGTAGAATTTATTCATACTTTGGGAATATTTTATTGATATTGTGAAACGAATATTTTAAATTTTTTCGAAGCATTTCCTCTGTAAATATGGAACGTATGACCTGCCACCCATCGAAGGTCATCATGAGACTTTGCTGCTTGTGTACACTCTGGAGGCCGCAGTTTTCATCGAAAATCAATACGGTTTGAAGATCACTTTAAGAACATGTTTCTCTTCAATATGAACCTAACGCTGGCTATGAAAATTTAAAATTGCATTTTTAGAGGTGTTTAAACGAAAGGGTAAAATTTTTGCCATTTTTTAATAACCTTTTTTTGCTACAAAAAAAATACTTTTAGCAATGATATTACCCCAAATTTAGGTTCATATAGAGCATGGGTGGCCAACCTTTTTGCCAACCCAATTTCATGTTTTGGTTGTTAATTAAAGCAAACCAGCAAGTTTAATTCTTGGTGTTCTTTTGGTCATGTACAATCAAAGTTAACATTTATGTTCATTTGACCCAGCTCCGTGGGCCATGATATAGGAGCGTAATTATATAACGAAACTAACCATCACTTTATAAAATAGGTTAGAAGCTTTTTGAGCTAGAGTATACACAAATTGAAAAAAAGTCGTTTCGAGAAAAACGCGTTTGAAAAATCTTTACCGAAAACAAGAAATCCAAGGCAGTAATGAATGATTTATACTGCTTTGGGAACAAATTCTTGAATAGTTTTACTAACAATTTATGGAGTTTAAAAAAAATCAATTTTTTTAGTCATCCAAACTGGTTTTTCGCCTTAAGGGGGGAGATACTTTTGAGCGAGGAAAAAATTTGCCGATTTTCATATTTTTTTTAAGGATGGATTTTTTCACCTCTTCTGAGACTTAGGGTATGTTTCATTACTATTTTTGCTTGTTACATGATATTTTTTTCATCAATCTTCTGAACTACATTTTCAAAACTGGCATGACGTATAGCTAAAAAACTAACCGACCGATTCTGATGAAATTTGGTATAAATCTTTCTAACCCTACTGTCCAATGAGACTAAATGTTTTTGAAAATAAACAAAAGGTACTTTGTCACTGTAAAATGTAACCATGTTTTTTTCGAAAAATTCAATCTTTTTGTTTCAAAGCGTGCCGGTTCATCGATTTTCGAGATTTCTCACTTTTTCTTGGTTCATATTCTGCGTATGAGTATTAATGAAAATCTCCGTTGGTTTTTTTCAGATTAATCTCGCCGTCTGACAACATACGCCGCAATCCATTTAGAAGACCGTGCCATATCTTCGCCATTTTTGAAGATTAATAAGAAAACGAAACACCATGTAACCGCCGAAACTAGTAATAAAATATACCTTACGTCCAAAAATAAAGTCGCCAAATATCGAACTATAAAAGCACGCGCTAGTCAGGAACGACAAACATTGCAAGCCAATAATAATCGTAAGATAAATATATGATATTTAGTCACTTAGGATTCTATCACACATGTTCATTCAATAAAAGCCATAGCACACTGTATATATTATACGGGCCCAAAAAAAATCAAAATTTTTGTTAAAAATATTGTTGAGAAGGACAAAAAATGAGTGCTGACCAAATTTTAGCCCTTTGTATTAAGGGGCCAGTCCACTTTGAAAATTTCAAAAAATCGGAAGCAAGCAAGCAATCAAAGCTTGAGCAATCAAAAGGGATTTTGTACGGTGCAGGAATTGCCGATTGAGATTAGGTAAGAGTTTTTCATAGTATGAACTTCAAACGCGTTTTTCTCGAAACAACGTTTTCAAAATCTAGCTCTATCGTATCTCTAAAATTAATAAACCGATTCTCGTGAAATTTGAACCACATATTGTAAACATGATTCGCAACAAGATGACCCTCGATGGTTTTAAAATTTGGATTTTTACTCTTTTTTGCGAAAAACTGCGAAAAAACGCGTTTTTTAATACTTTTTTCGTTTTTCATCTGCTATTTTTTTATTTTTTGATAAAACTTTATATCCGAGGATGATTTTGTAGCTGGGGTCATACTGAATCTAATGGACTTTGATTTTTTTTGTTTCAGACAAGCCCTTGCCGAGTTGTGATGGAGCTACCTAGCCCACCTATTTTTGAGGCGTTACGTTAAACTATAGTTTTTGTACTTAAAAATCAATAAAAATGAATTAAATTTTTTTTAAATTTATTTCAAGACTATTTATCAAGCCCGACAACTTTTATATTCATATATTTTATAAAATCGTCAAAAAAATAACGAAAATAGCCTTTTTTCGTGGCTCCAAAGTGGACTGGCCCCTCAATATGTAGAGGTCCCTCATCGCGATTTTTTATTTCCCATTCATTTACCATGGTAAGCGTTTTGTTTGCCGCTTCACAGCTTATAACTCGCCTACGGTTAAAAGCACGGAAGCGCCCAAAAATCTATTTTATAGAAAATTTGACGCTCTACAAAAAAGGTCCTCAGCCTTCAAACGATAAATTCACTCGTTCAAATTTTATTCAACATTACAGTTGAATTCATGATGAATTTCATGATTTTGTGAAATGTTTGTACTTTTGTGACAAAATTATTGATTTTTTTGTTGTTTTTCTTTCTGATTCATCTTAAAAAGTATTGTATCCGTTTAAAATTATTCCCTAGTTATTTATCATGCTATGGGCAATTGAATTCGGTTTAAGAATAGATTTTTGTACCAATGTACTTTTACATAACAATAAATTTAAATCTATTAGGAATTTCAGAAACCATCTAGGGAATAATTTGAAAAGGATACAATACTTTTTAACATGAATCAGAAAGAAAAACCAAAAAATCGATAATTCCGTCGTAAAAGTCCAAAAATCTCACAAAATCATGAAATTTATCATAAATTCAACTTCAACGGTGAATAAAATTCGAATGTATAAATTTATCGTATGAAGGCTAAGGACCTTTTTTATAGAGCGTTAAATGTCTTATTGAAAATGTTTTGGGCATTTCCAGGTGTTTACCCGTCGGCGAGTTATAAAGCTGAGAATTGGCAAACAAAGCTCTTACCATGTTAAATGAATGGGAAATAGTAAATCGCGATGAGGGTCCTCTAAATATTAATATAAAGGGCTAAAATTTGGTCAGCACACATTTTTTGTAATTCTCAATAACATTAGGAACAAAAATTTCAATAAAAAAAAATTGGGCCAGTCGAGTATATACACACAACTGAAGAATAAGAAAGCATAAATAATCATCATCAACAAGTCTCAAAAATGCCGAAGTAATCTTTCCTTCAAGGGGTAAGGCCACAGTAGAATTTTAATAGAAAATATTAATAGTCGGCCATTTTGTACATCGAAAAAAAAAAATTCTAACAGCTTGATATTCATACGTAATAGATGTGTAATCAATGTTATGAATGAATAACTTTTTCATACGAAAAAAGTTAAATTCGCACATGATTTTATACCCGTCACTGTGGCCCAACCCCTTTAAAAAAAAAATCATGAAACTTGACCATTTTTTCCTCGCCTAAAGTCTTCCCCCTTAAACGCGATCGGAACCTTCCACCGTCCCCTCCAATCGTCACCAGTCACAATACGAAGCTGAACAACGACATACCGGCAAGGTTGTCGTCGCGGAGAGTGGTTTCGGCATCTGTTCCGGCGTTGGCATCCAAACGGGTGGTTGCCAAAGGTAAGGCTGCATACGCCAATCGGGTGGTGCGATAGCCTGGGGAGCTTGATGATTCTGACTCGGATTCTTCGTTAATTTGGACTTGCCAGCGTTTCTGTTGAAGGCCGGATGATCGCCGCCGCCGTTATAATGATGGTGTTGCGGCCACGATGGATGACCGGATTTGTACATGGTGCAGTAGTTGTCTTCCTCCATGCTCTGTTGTTCCTCTTTGATCTTCTTCTTGATGTAAGGATCGAGATTGATGGTGAACGGTAGAAAGACCTTCATGTCGCTGACGAGTAGACTCGAGCGATGAAACGTGAGGAAGACATCGAGCTTGCGCTCGTCCCTGTCCATCTCGAGAAGCGGCTGAACGTCCTTCAGTACGGGAATTTGCGGTCGAACTCTGAATCGACAAAAAAAAACGGCCAACAATGACAAAGATACGGTATGAAATTTTCCATTGGCTATTCAACGGAGCTCACTTGTCATAGAGGCTCTTCAACGACGTCGAATCGTCGAGGCTCTCTTCGTACATGTCGTAGTGGAGAATAAGCCAGGAAGTCCTGAAGGGCCATTGTTCGGTTATGTTGATCCAACTGGCGAGATGATACCAGTTGAAATCAATTTGGAATGCTTTCAACAAGCGTCCAGTGACGTAAACGACGTTCATTAGGCGTCGCATGCTACGCGGATTGACGTCGCTGAAGTAATCGTCGGTAAGGAGCATTTTGTTCAAATCTTGGGCGCCACCGAGTCTATTCAAATTACTACCTATGCTACTGGCTATCGATTCGCTCAGTCTCAACTTTCTGCTGCCCTTTCTGCTCGGTGGTTTCAACTTTTCGTTGCTATTCATAACGCTCGACTCGGTGCTCAGCCTTCTGCTGGATACCGAGTGATGCATAGCGTTAGCCGTCGTATAATTCACGCTCTCCTCAGCCTCGTTCCAAGTTGTCTTTTTACCGTGCTGCGCCGTTTGCTGGGCCACCTTCACCTTTCGCAGGCCACTGTTTTGCAAATAAAACGGCAGATGCACCATGTTTCGTAGATAATCGTGACCACCGATGTTCGATTCGGAGAAGAGCCTTCGACTGTTGACTTCGACGGCCTGTGGGACGCGGGGAATGAAAAAAAAAAACAAAAAAAACGTGAGAACTCGGAACAGCTGAGTTGCCACGCGACGATCGAACGGACACAAAGGATCTTACCCTGGCGATTATGTGCGGATCTATCGCCAAGATAACGACGAATGGACAATTATTGTCACTGAACAAAGCCTGCATGGCATCGAGTACCAGTAAAACTTTATCCTGCTCGCAACTGTCCAGTCCGTCAACTATCACGACCAATCTGCTCTGCTGCGAAGTGAAGCTGTCCAGGCATTTCACCTGTAACATTGGACAACACAATTTATGCCATTTTTACAGCTGTTTACAGGCATCTTGGATTTTTACAAGCTTTTATTTAACTTGACTTTCCGGGAGATGCAAAACGGAAAATGAATGTTTCACCCACCCCGACTACTCAGAGCTCTGAGATTTTGCAAACATGACAAAGGCCGAAGGTGACAATACATGATTAGACTTAACAAAAATATATATATATATATATATATATATATATATATATATATATATATATATATATATATATATATATATATATATATATACACACACACACACACATATGTATATACATAAAGTTTTCAACTTTTCATGTAAAATTAGCGATATCTTATCCCCCAAATAAAATCTCACTATCACATACAAACAAATTCGTGGCCGACTGTGTTTGTTTGTGAAAAGTTTATTTGCAGCAGTTAGTCGTAAATTCAATCCCAAATACAGCCTTTGTTATTTTTTACAAGCATTCCATGTTCCTATCGTACAAACTCGCAAACCAGTTAACTACTAGTAACAACTAACTAGTAAAATCAATTAAAGACTAAAGAGTGGATAATAATTTATGCATAAGAAATATTTTTGAAAAACAAGCTTTTATTTAATGTACTAAAAAGTAGAGAATAGTTTTGTTTACCAAGTCACCCATATGCGACTATAAATAAAATCTTGGGGCGCTCAACATTTAGACATATAATCTTTAATTTACATAAATCAGTCAACATATCAACTGTATTTAATTTACTGTAAAACAACCTTAGTTTTTTTTAAATAAAAATATAGGTGACTTGATAAAACAAAATTATTTTCTACTTTTTAGTATATTAAATAGAAGCTTGTTTTTTAAACTATTTTTTTACTTATAAATTTTATTCTCAAATCCGTAGTTCTGTGAGTCGATGAAACATATTCGATACTCCCAGGTGTTATTGATCAATCGTTATCGTCTCAAAATCTCACACAAGCTGAAACTATAGACATAATAGTCTCAATATTTTTTCAAATGCAATAATCCGTCACTATTCCACGGGAAAAGATGGAAAAAATGAAAAAAAAAAATGAATCTGTTTGCTCTGATCGCGAAATTTGGAAAGAGTGTGGATTTTATATTGGAGGGATCGTTTAAGAAGGGATTTCTCGAAATTCAACCCCTGAGGGGCCGAAAGGGGGTGGCAATGTTTGTATGGAAAATAATATTTTTATGGTCATATTTACTTGAAAATTGGTATTAAGGGAGACTTTGTCCTTGAAATGCAGCGGGAGATGTTAGCGGCTCAACATGAGCAGCTAGAAGAAGAGGAGGGATGCCTCTATGGACCAGGCATTGCCGATAAGCGGTAATTATAAACACATTTGTGTAAACACATTACAAAACTTTAAACTCGTTTTTCTCGAAAACGCGTTTTTAAAAATGGCTGACATTCTCCTGACCGCTGTAATTAACATATCGACCTGAAATTTGGAGAGCATACTCAGAAAATATGTCTTCACGGAATGACGGATCGTTTTTTCGATAGATACATTTTTGCATTTATTATTTATCTTTGTATGCGAAAAAAAACGCGAAAATTCGATTTTTTTTTAAATTGCCGCCATTTTTCGAAATTTGTACTAAACGAAAAACCCATCCGTCATTCCATGACAAAAGGGTCACAGATTGATAATATGCTTTAAATTTGTATTTCAGATCAACAAAGAGGGGGCAGTGATGTCAGCCGTTTACCTCCCGCGATTTGAGGACCTGTTTTCGCGGAGCTGCAACAGCCGCCATTTTGTTTTTTTTTTTTATTTTTTAACGTTCTGTATATCATGAATAAAAGGCAAGAAAAAAACTGCACTCAAAAAGCTTTACTCGTTTCCTTTAAAAAAAATGAAATGTAAACACCGGAAATATGGCACTCCAAGGACAAAGTCTCCCTTAATGCTTTCTGACACAATCAATAAAATACGTATTTTTAAACACAACATCCAACCCTTAAGGGGAGAAAAGGGGTGGCAAAGTTTGTATGGAAATTAAAAACAAATCTGGCCGGATTAACTTGAAATTTGGTATTCGATCTTCTCTACACAATTATCGAAACACGTATTTCAGTGTTTTTAGAAATTCAGCCCCTAAGAGAAGAAAAGGCGTGGCAAAGTTTGTATGGAAAATAAAAAAATCTGGTCAGAAGATTTGCTGGGAATTTAGTATTAATGGTCTTCAACAAAACTACCAAAATACGTATTCTAGCGTTTTTCAAAATTCAACCCCTAAACGAAAGGGGGTGGCAAAGTTTGTGAGAAAAATAAATTTAAAAAACAGTTCAAATTGACTTGAAACCTTGTATAACTGCTCCTAAACACAATTGATGAAATATCAGCGTTTTTGGAGATTCAATCCTCAACGAGATAAGGGGACAGCAAAGTTATTACGGTAAAATAAATATCTAGTCAGGTTAACTTGAACCTTCGTATCAATGCTCTTCAACACGTAATGAAACATTTCAGGAGCACATTTCATAAAGTAGCATAAGACACAGATTATGTACATTCCAAGGCAAAAGAGATTTGAATTAGAAAAACCCTATTCACCATTTCAGTCATTAGGTTGACTTCGCTCTTCAGTGTCTGTATGAAACCTTCGCTCTTGACTGTCTCGAGTTTCGAAATGCTCCGTTGCAGGTGTCTCCTCTGGGAGAAGACTATAGCCTGAAACGTCCTGCTCCACGTGTACAGATTGGCTATCAGGCTGAAGGCCAATAACAGCAACACCGTTATCATGATGATATGCGCGGTGACGCGTTCGATTTTTGGCCTGTGATTGAACAAAAAACATTCATCGTTATCCCCTAGGTGGAGGCCTGAATGGCAACGATCAAGGTTGCCCTCAAGGGCTCAGACTTACTCGTCGCTCCGTAAATCCGTGAGATAGAGCGTCAATATGGCTACACCGACGACGAAGCTACAGAAGCAAATTTCGAAAATGACAATGTAGGGCAAACAACAGACGTGTCGCCAAGTCCACGAGGTCGTCGACTTGACGGGTTTCGGCTTGAAAGCGCGATAGAGCCGAGTCGCAATGGATCCAAAATCATTCTCGATCGACTCGTAGAGCGATCCGACCATCTGCGCCACTGCGTTTTCACCCGCTGACGTTGTGCCGACGCGGGTCTGATCGGTGAAGAAAAACTTGATCGGTTGTATCGTCATGCCGTCATTGAGAACGCCACTTGGCGGATGACAGAATACCACTTGGAGCAACAGCTTCAGGGAGTTCAATTTTGTCGTGAATGCTACTGTGAAATTGTACGGCCAGTACCAATCGTATCTGCCAATCGAACAATAACAAAATGTCAGCGAAAACGGTTCAAAATTGTTCGGAAAATTTGGGAATTATGGATTGTCTTTTTTTTACCGGGACGATTAATTCTACGCATAGATGGTATTTAAGGGGAGATATACACCTAGATGATCGAGGTCGAGGATTTAGAAGCTATGAACATTCCGTCGACCGTAGAAGACCTACACTGTGGGCCTGGTATCGATGATTCCACGTAAGTTGACAAATTTCATGATTTATTCATTCCCAAATTTTCAAACGCGCTTTTCTCAAAACCACGTTTTTCAAATCGGTACCCAAAATTTCTCGAAAACCAATGAACCGATTGCCTTGTGGTTTTTCGTGGTTATTCTATACACCATTATCTAGTACTTGTCATAGGATTTTTTTTTTCGTTACTCAGTTTTTGTTTTATAGGCAAAATAATAACTAATTTTTGGCCCAAAAATCACTATTTACGTTCAAACGTCCGCCATTTTGTCATAAATCGATATTTTCAAAATCGGCTATGACAAGTACAAGATTATAGTATCTAATTTAATAATCTTTTTGGTTTTTTTTTCAGATGATTTTTGAAGAAACGCCAGTGGGTACCGTATACGCAGATTTTTTTACGACGCTCCAAGGATCATACAATATCCTTGTATATTTTTGATATTTTTAAATAAAGAAAATTAAACATATTTTTGAATGTATATACTTTTAGATGATCAAAACCCCAATCCGAAATTTCAAATAATGGTCCTTTAAAAAATTCACAAAAATGAGCTTTTTTCCGGCTCCTAGGTGTATGTATCCCCTTAAGGCGTTAGGCCACAGTAACGGGTATAAAATCATGTGCGAATTTAACAAGTTTTTTCGTATGAAAAAGTGATCCACTTATAAAATTAATCACACATATATTCAGTATGAATATCAAGCTGTTGGAAAATATATATATATATTTTTTTTCGATATATCCGACCACTCGATACTTCTCGGAACAGCTTTTTTCCAATTGGCGTGACAAATAACTTCAACAATGTTCGCTCGATTTACTTCAAAGTTAACAGTTATGTGCCTAATTGCATTTCGCAGAGAAGTACGTACGGAATTTCTGATTAATCGAAAACTTTTCATTTTATGAGCAGTTTATGAGCAGTTATAACGAAATTTTTCACTGAAAATTCATTTCCTAAGTTCAAATACAACTTTTGAATAAAACAATATTTTTTAAACTCCGTACGTACTTCTCTAGGTATTCTGATGTAGATTGACGAGAATTTTTGTTTTTTGTTCTAGGTAAAAATTGTGGATGCTAAATGTCACGCCGCGGAGCGCCTAAAAAAATATAACAAAAGAAAATATTAGTAGTCAGCCATTTTGTACATCGAAATATATATATATATATATATATATATATATATATATATATATATATATATATATATATATATATATATATAGGTTGATATTCATACTAAATAGATGTGTGATTAATTTTATGAGTGCACCACTTTTTCATGCGAAAAAAATTGTTAAATTCACACATGATTTTATACCCGTTACTGTGGCCTAACGCCTTAAGTTTTCATCGTTGGAAGGCAACGAAAATTCTCAATTTTTTCTTTTTTTTATTACTCTCTAAGCCCTTTTTGGCAAAATTTAGTTCACGGAACCCTAATAAGGATCTTCAAAAATGTTTCAGTGATTTTTGTAGTCTCCATAGTCCAAACTGTTCAAAATTGTTCGAAAAATTTGAGAATCATGGATTGCCTAATTATTTTACCGGGACGATTCATACTACGCACAGATGGTATTCAAGTTGTCATCGTTGGAAGGCAACGCAAATTCTTAATTTGTTTCTATTTTTATTACTATCTAAGCCCTTTTTGCCCAAATTTAGATCAGAAAATCCCAACAAGGATCTTCAAAAACGTTTTCGTAATATTTGTAGTCTATACAGTCCAAAAATTGGGCAGTGCGAAAACAAAAGATTTTCGTTGCATCCCAACGATGTAAACGTCAATACCTACCATACGCGTGGTCGTAACGTAAAAGCTTCGCTCGGGTTGCCCTTACCTTTTGTTCGCGTACCAGACGAGCACAAGGAATATGTACACAACGCTAATTATTGCCACGCCAGAGGCGACGCCGATTATCCAAGATTGCAGTGCAAGACCGACCGTCACTCCGATCAACAGAGAAACGTGAGCAGTTACAACGAATAGCAGAGACGAGAATTGAAATACCGGGTCGATCCATTGTCTGGCGAAATTTTTCATCTCCTCTGCGAAAAAGTACATTTACGAATGATGTTGAAGTTTGCAGCTTTGAAATGCAACGGATTTTTTTTTCTCATCGCGTTAAAGTTTGCAGCTTTGGAATGCAACGAAATATTTTTTTTCTCTTTAATTACCAAATTTCCTTTGACAGATTTGAGGCCATGTTCGTGATTTTTTTAAGTAGGTATATATTATAGATATTGATATAAAAGTAGTTCCACTTAAATATACTTCCGAAGTACATTGAACATTTTTTTAAATGTATTTATGCAACCCAAACAAACTTTAAACGCGTTTTTTTTCTTGAAACAACGCTTTTCGACGGCTTGTTGATAAAATCTTCGAAACTACTGAACCGATTCTGCTGAAATTTCAACCACATATTCTTTACAACGTAGCAAGGATTTTTCTTCAAATTGTGATATGTGCTATTTTTGTGGCCAAAAACGGTGAAAAGAAAACACGTTTTTGTTGTTTTTTTTTTCGAAAAATGTCCGCCATTTTGTTATTTTTGCATAAATAAAAAATCGTATGATATGCGCTATAGCCATTAACATAATGAATCTAAAACCGCTTGATGTATTTGTTTCGGTTGATCCATCTCCGAGATTTCATCAACCGCGCAGACCTACATTTTTTTAGGACATTTTTTTAACTACCATTTTCGTCTATAAATAGTGAATCAATAATTTTTTTTGAATCTATTTCGAAAGAGTATTTATTAAGTGTAACAATTTTTATATCTATATATTTTATACAAACCTACCAAAAAAATTATAAAAATAGCTTTTTTTAGCGTCTAAAGTGAGAAGAGCCCTTAAGGTACAAAAATCATGCAATCATTTTAGACTCCTGATCTAGCGATCTATAACCCAAGTCTACAAAATATTATTGTCGATAATAATGACCATAAGGAATTAAAAAAATATAATTGCATTCCAACGATGCAACCTTCTTGCCGATTTTTTCAAATTAATTTTTCATTTATTTATTTTGATCATTATCTAAAGCCTTTTTTTTAAATCGAGGTCATAAATATCTAATAACGCGAAGACGGTTAAGTGATTTTCACAGCCTTAATTAGCCAAAAAAATTGAGCAATTAAAAATAATTAATTGCAGCATACCAACGATGCAAACTTCACCGTCATACTGACGAATGAGCGATGCACACCCTGCATGATGTTGAAATTTGCATGGAACGCAACGACTGCTTTGTCGTTTTGTATTTCTTTATCTTTTTTTATCATCCGAAATCTTTATTTTGCGAATTGTGGTCGTAAATCTCCGACGAGAATAGGTAAAGGTGTTTTAATGATTTTCATAGTCTGAATCGGCCGAGAAGGAATTTTGTCAATTGTAAGGAATCAATTTTCGATGTAAACTTCAGGATCGTGCATTTCATTGCCTCGAGGTATTTTTCGCGGAGGGCCGTATTTCGTGGGGGCACAAACAGGGCTCTCCCGAACTATCGGTGAATTACAGTGGCGCTCAATAAAAATAAGTCACAATCAATTATTATACCCAATGATAAACTGGAATGAAAAATGTCGCGCAAATTTAGTAGATTTAGACATTTCTACATTTTCTCTGAAAATTCTCGGCTACGAAAATTGTTTTACCAGTCACATTTAAAAAATTTTATCATTAACTTTTTTTTAAACATTCGGTGACTCCCTTTTATTGTCGTTGCGAAATCTTTCGAATTTTTTGCACGCGTTCAGCAGCTTATATCAGGCATCTAGGGTTATTTATTGTATAAATCATTAGATAGAAATGTTGCCAACGTGTCATCTCCACAAAGTGCCGCATAAATGAGACGATTTTTGGAGTCGTGATTTTTCGTTAAAAGTTCGCAAACTTGGCTTGAAATTTTATCGATATACCGGGACATATTTATACTCCATTGTAGACGAAAAACGGTTAATTGTTGAATATTCGTGTTCGTGAAAGGAATACCTTAAACTAGACACGAAGAAGTGATAATTTTACGAATGCATCGACAAACCTCGTAGTTTGTTCAGTAAAAAGGATTTTCCGGAGCCCCATTTTGCATAAAGTCCGACGGTTATCGGGGTCGAGAGAGACGGCTCGCTGAGTATATCGGCCAATGCGCTACTGTACAAATCGTATCCCAGCATATTTTCATTGTCTTCGTTTGTATTGAGGCGACCTGAAAAAAAAAAAAAAAACACCGCGTTTTCACAATTTTCCGCTGACTCGTTAAAACAAAAATGGTATTTTGAGAAGCATCGAAGATTCGAAGTTTCCCGATCGAATGTTGAAATTGAAATTGAGTACAGAACGGTGAGACTTACGAGCACCAAAAATTTGGCCCAATATCGTTTTCGGATGTTTGAAATCGATATTGTACGGAGTCTCGCCTTGTCGATTCGGTCGATACAGCAATTGACTGTTTTTCGGATTTCTCAGTAATATCTCGACGATACCCTTCGACCTTGCCCTCATGGCTATGTGCAGTACCGTGTCGCCTTTTTTATCGGTCGCTGACACTTTCGCCTTTTTGTCCAGCAATACTTGAACGATTTCGGCGTTACGCGATCTCACAGCTCTCAGCAACGGGGTGTCGCCGTCCTTAGTCGCGATTTCCAGATCAGGATTGGCGTTGAGCAATAACTTCAATATGGCTGTGTTGCCCTTCTCGACGGCTATGTACGTAGCCGTTTTTTTGTCCTGCAACCGGAAGAAAGCTTCGTGAGACATTCGTTTATTTGGAAACGGAAAACTCGCAAGGTTTAACTCGAATGTACTTTTGCATTCTCGCTAGATGGCAAGCTTAAGGGGGTAAACCACATTCCAAACATTTTCGACGATTCTTCATGAAAATTGAGGGTCTTTGGGTAACTTAAGGCGTTAGGACACAGTAACGACAGAGTTGGGCGTTATTCTATTTATCAATATGAATACAAATTTATTCACATCGTGATTTTCATGTGAATATAGATACAAATTTATTCATACTTCACTTATTTGTATTCACATGCATACATGCAAATACAATTGTATTCACAAATATTCTGATCATACAAATAAATTCACAGAAAAAAGTGTAAATATTCACAAAAAATGTCAATATTTACGAAAAATCCTGTGAATAAAAAAAAATTCACATCCAAATCTGCGAACGCAAATGTATTCACAAAAAATTGTAAATACAAAAAAAATCACAAAATAAGTTGTGAATTTTTTCGTATTTGAGACAGATTGATATCAAATTCACAATGATTAGATTAAAATTTACACCAAAAGTGAGTTCTTACGTACTTTAAGAGAAAACATTGCGTCGAGCAAAAACATTGTGTTGAGTCCAACACAATGTTTTCTCTCAAAATACGTAAGAACTCACTTGTACTGTAAATTTTAATATAATTGTCGTGAATTCGATTTTAATTTTTTTCAACTTGAGGAAATTCACAACTCATTTTGTGAATTTTTTTACATTTATAATGTAATATTTGAAACTCGCAACTGTTTTTGCAAAAATTTCTTTGCCTCGACGCAATGTTTTCTCTCAAAATACGTAAGAACTCACTTTTGGTGTAAATTTTAATCTAATCATTGTGAATTTGGTTTTAATTTGTCTTAAATACGAAAAAATTCACAACTTATTTTGCGAATTTTTTTCACTCGCAGCATTTTTTGTAAATATTCACATTTTTTTGTGTATATTCACAATTTTTTCTGTGAATTTATTTGTATGTTCAGAATATTTGTGAATACAATTGTATTTGTATTCGTATTTACAATACGTCAAGTATGAATAAATTTGTATTTATATTCACGTGAAAATCGCGATGTGAATACATTCGTATTCGTATTAATAAATAGGATTACGCCTAATTCTGAGTAACGGGTATAAAATCATGTGCGAAATTAACAATTTTTTTTCGTGTGAAAAAGTGATTCACTCATAAAATTGATTGCACATCTATTTAGTATAAATATCAAGCAGTTAGAAAAAATATATATATTTTTTTTTCGATGTACAAAATGGCTGACTACTCGAAAGTTCTCGAAACAGCTTTTTTCCAATTGGCGTGACAAATAACTTCAACAATTTTCACTCGATTAAGAGTGATTCGAAGAAGAACGATTAAAGAGTGATTCGAAGAAGATTCGATGGAGAAACTTTAAATGTGTTTTTCTCGAAATGTCGTTTTTCAAAACGTAATACACTCTCAAAGGAACAGTTTTCAAGCTATCCGTCTCAAATTTTGACACAACACTTCACGTTATTCTTTATCTCGCTATGGAACCTTCTTTTTAATCTGGCAAATTTTTTTTAACGAAAAACTCGTAAAAATAGGCTAAATTCGATACTTTTTTTTCCAAACCGCCGCAATTCTGTCAATCTTGATTTTTGAAAACCTCCATAGCAAAGTAGCGGCTTTCATACTGATTAATAATCTTTTTACAAATTTCATTTCAGATAATATTTACGGCCACAACCGTTCACACCGTGACGGCTCCTTTTTCAGACATTTTCAACCGTTAAAAAAATTATTTTCTGTTCATGCGTGCTTTGATTTGACATAAAAAAATCAGACTGATAAGCGTATTCTAACCATCGAAAAAAAAAAAAATCGTGAAATTCAGCTATTTTTCGACCCGTCACATTGTGATGATCCCTTAAGGTGGGATATATATTTAGACAGGAAAAAATAAGCAATATTGAGAGTTTTTTAAAACTAATAAATATTCTACAATTATGAAACTTTAGGTATACCTTAATAGTATATTTAAGTATGCAAAACAATTTTTTTAATTCATTCGGCGTGCAGTCTAGCTTCCCGTAGACTTTGATTTGCAAAAAAGTCCAGACATTTTTTCAGTCAGAACTTGTATAGTTTCTATGTGATGGTAATTGAAATGAAGAAAATGCAAATTAAAGAAAATGGCACGCATTTATAAAACAAAATCAACATTTCACGCAACCTTCCTGTAAAATGTGGATTAAAAAAGTAGTTTTGTTCATATTTTTTTAACACTATTCCCGTCAAGTAGAAGGTACCGATATTATCAATATTTCTACCAAGTTTCAACTCAATCGCCTTGATAGCTTTTGAGTAATCCTGCACGCCAATTTCGATAATGCAGTTTTGAGAAAAACGCCTTTAAATCCGGGCGGTAAGGCACCGCGTTGACGGGCTGTAACGTTCGAAGTTTTTCGAATTTCGCTTTGAGACTATGGGAAAATAAATATTCTACACATATAGTTCCATCGTTAAAAAAAATCGATTTTTTTTATCGTTATGAATGTATATCCCGTCTTAAAATTCCCAGAAATGTGTGACCCACTTGCTCGTAAACTTCGTATATTTATAAACGTTATTGCCCACTCTATTTGTATCATTTCAAAAGCCGTGCACCGTGCGCGATAACAACGAAGGCCAACGTGACGCAATTCTCAAACAGTTTACGTCCCATAGGAACGCCCTGGGAAACGTCGTTGGGCACATAATCTCCATTGCATTGCGAGAGAGCGACGAGTACGAATAAAATTCGATATACTTTGCCGGCGATGTCGACGTCGACGTATTTCTTGAGAAGGGCCTCAACGACGGAACGATGACCACCCTTGACCGCATGAATAAGATTCGTATCCCCGGCTCGATCTTGAATGTTGATGTAAGCACCGGCGTTCAGGAGAGCGGTGGCTATTTCGTGATAACCCTCGCGGGCCGCTATCGCAAGAGCCGTGCAGCCATCCTTATCGAGAGCATTGACGTTCGGTTTGTGCTCCAGTAAAAGCATAACTACGTCGACGTGATAGCCCAAAGTCGCTACGATCAGCGGTGTCCACGAGTACTGTTAAAAAGGACGAAGGAAAAATTCATTGTATAGTTAGAACGGTATGGTGATCATTGGTGACTACGTCGTCAGTCGGATTTTGTCAAGTTAAAAAATGAAGCCTCGAATAAAAATTCCCCGCCTTAAATTAACATTTTCATCCTTAAATAAATCTCTAAATTAAAGAAAAAGCATAATAAAAAAAATTAATAAAAGCGAATGCGTAAAGAACGAAAAAAATATTTCTAATTAAAAAAATAACAATTATGAAAGTGTATTAATGAAAAATGAAAAAGAGTAATAATGAAAAATTAATAAAAGCGAATGAGTAAAGAACGAAAAAAAGATTTCTAATGAAAAAAATAACATTTTGAAAGTGTATTAATGAAAAATGAAAAAGAGTAATAATGAAAAATAAATAAAAGCGTACGAATAAAGAACAAAAAAGATTGATAATTTACAAAAAAAATAACAATAATAAAAGCGTATTAATGAAAAATAAAAAAGAGAAATAATTTTGAAAAAATGATAAAAGGATACGAATAAAAAAAGAGAGATCATGGAAATGATAATGAATGCGTATTAATAGACAATGAAAAAAGTATCAATAAAAATAAAAAAGAGTAATAATAACAAAAAAGAGTTATTATATAAACATAATAACAAAATAACAATAATGAAAGCGTATTAATGAAAAATAAAAAACGAGCGATGATAAAAATCACAATAAAAGCCTATTAAAAGACAATACAACCAAGAGTAATAGTTTTTAAAAAATAACAAAAACGTATAAATAAAAAAAAAGAGTAATTCTTATTCATCCCTTAAACGTTATTTTTCTTTTATTCTTCACAACGTCCACATCCTGTTCTCGATTACGAAGAATTAGCGTGAAAAGAGTAAGGTACATCAAGTCAACTTACCATACCAGCTGTATCGGAATTGGCACCAGCTTTGAGAAGAGCATCGACTATTTCTATGTTGCCCTTCCTCGCTGCCCATACCAAGGCTGTGGTACCATACTGCGGGAGCAAAAATGTTGATCAATCAATTGACACGTCGGTTATTTTAACTGGAAGGAAACAGAGTGTTCGGAGGCTTTTTTGGATAACTTTCTATTGATTTGCTAATCTTGCGTACGTATCGCGCAATTGAAGAGAAGAAAGTGTAAAAATGAAGGGCGAACCTTATCGCCAACGTTGACTTTGGCACCATGGGTGATCAGATCCTTGACGATGTCAACGTAGCCACGTCCGGCGGCCCATAACAACGAAGATATGTGATAGTTCCCGTGGGCATTGACATCGGCACCGCGAGACAGTAACATTCTCACCGTGGGGCCGCGACCCTTGTACGCTGCCCACATAAGTGCCGACCATCCCCCCTGCGAGAAATAAAATAGAGGAAAAGTAATCTTTTAATAAATCGGTACGAGTCGCCTTCTTTTATAGCTCGAAAAACTCGAGGTGGAAACATACACGTTAAAAATCCTTTTAAAAACAAGCATTTATTTATAAACTGTTGAACTAAAAAGTAAAAAATAATGTCTAGTGTATGAAGTTAAATAGTGAAGCTTAAGAAGAACCCCATCCTTGGTCACTGATCAAAGGCACATGCTCAATAAAACTTACATAAACATAGAATTAAAATTTTTTTAAAATATTTTCTTAAATGCTTGAGGCTTCATTTCAAGTGTAATGACGTTTCACGCCTCAAGCTTTTAAGGGGAGATATACACCTAGATGGTCGAGGTCGAGGATTTAAAAGCTATGAACATTCCGTCGACCGTACACGGAGAGAATTAAAAAGTAATTTTTGGCGTGAATTTCACGGTAAAAATTACCGTGATATATTTCAATGTGGTGACAAGTGAGAAAAACATAATAATTCGTATACGACAAGTTTTTTTTAACTCACGTTACAGAAAATTTCAAATACGTAGCAACAATTTTACTATACAAGAAGGGTAGAAATTGGTGACAGTAAAATTTAGCATGTTTATTCGAAAATTTACCTACTGTCGGTTAAAAAATTACCAACCGCACCGTACGCGGTATTTTTAGGATACTGCACAGTAAAATTTACCTGCGTCAACCTCAGAAGAAAAATTTCCTAAAAGGCTGGTAAAATTTATATATCTTCCCCTCATTGTGACCGTTTATTCCTCTACTGTTTTTGTTTGCCTTTTTTCTCTCTCCACCTTTCTCGCTGTTCCCCCCTTGTGGCCCAGCCGACTTCCCCCACTGTGTCGTATTTAGGCGTGAAATGCCGAAGAAAAACATTTCACGACGAAATGTACGCAACTGGGTTTCGAACCCGGGACTCCCGGTTTGAAGACGAGCACGCTAACCACTAGACCATCGCTCCGATTTTTTAGTAAAATGTATTTTTTCTTCAAAGACCGGTGCTACAATAATCATAATAATAACCGAAATGATAATAACCATAATAATAATAATAAAGATTATTTATTATTGAAAAATTGGTACAAATTAATGCTGTTTGTTTTTTGTTGGGAAATTTTTTTTCTTTCATATAAATTGGTATATTCGACAAACGGATAAGGAGAGAAATTTAATTATTAGAATTTATTTTTCATTTAATACTACCATTTTTTTACAATACTTTTCGTACCATCGTAGGCTCGAGTGATGTGACTAATTTGCGCACATATTATTTTGTCAACATTTGAAATCGTAAAATCGCATTCACTCTTAAAAATTTCATAAGCAGTTTATGTGCGCAGTTTAGACGAAATTTTTGTGAGAACTCCCATCGCGCCATATAAGAAATAGATAGACCACTGAAACGAGACCACGCACTCCTACTTGGTATGAAGGGGAATTTTTACCATGCAGTGCCTCAAAATTACCGTACCGTACCGCACGATAATTCTAACCAAGCGCGCACGATAATTTTTACCGAGAGCACAATACATTTTCCTATAACACTCATTAAATTTTATAATAAATCTTAAAATAACTGTTATAAAGACGATACTTTTTTATAGAGATTTTTAAAAGGCATAAAATAATAAAACGCATAGTTAAAATTCGCTGATATTATATATTTTTTAAATTTAAGTTTTGCGTATTTTGTTACACATCAAAATTTACTAAAAAATCTGGTAAAATTTTCTATCTGAAGACGAAATTTTATTTTATTTTCGTGAAAATATGTGTTTGACTCAGCAATAACAAGCGAAGTTTCAGGGTTGTCATCTGGTTACCGTTACTGCACGGTAATTTTTAACATTTAATTCTCTCCGTGTAGAAGACCTACACTATGGGCCTGGTATCGATGATTCCATGTAAGTTGACGAATTTCATGATTTATTCATTCCCAAATTTTCAAACGCTTTTTTCTCAAAAACACGTTTTTCAAATCGGTACCCAAAATTTCTCGAAAACCAATGAACCGATTGCCTTGAGGTTTTTTGCGGTTATTCTATACACCATTATCTAGTACTTGTCATAGGATTTTTTTCCCGTTACTTAGTTTTTGTTTCATAGGCAAAATAATAACAAATGTTTGGCCCAAAAATCACTATTTATGTTCAAACGTCCGCCATTTTGTCATAAATCGATATTTTCAAAATCGGCTATGACAAGTACTAGATTATAGTATCTAATTTAATCATCTTTTTCGTTTTTTTTTTTTTCAGATGATTTTTGAAGAAACGCCAGTGGGTACCGTATACGCAAATTTTTTTACGACGCTCCAAGGGTCATACAATATCCTTGTATATTTTTGATGTTTTTAAATAAAGAAAATTAAACACATTTTTGAATGTATATACTTTTAGATAATTAAAACCCCAATCCGAAATTTCAAATAGTTTTCCTTGAAAAAATTCACAAAAATGACCTTTTTCCGGCTCCAAGGTGTATATCTCGCCTTAAGAAAATATTTTAATTTTCATAATTTCTATATTGATGTAAGTTTTATTAAGCATGTACTCTCTGCGCCTTTGATCAATGACCAAGGATAGGGTTCGTCTGTAGCTGTACTACTAAAAGGGTCTCCTCATTTTAGACGCTAAAAAAAGGCTATTTTTATGAATTTTAAAAATCTCGTTAACTGCGTGGGTTTGGATATTTCAAAAAATCGATTTTTTGATATTTTATTATCTAATAGTCTCGAATATTCTCCCGAAGTTTTGAGTCAACCGGAGTAAAAGTCTAGGAGAGCCTTTGGGAATTCCCCCCGTTGGGAAAGACCGGCCGGGTGCGAAATCTTTAATCGCATTTTTCTCAAAACACTATTTTCGAAGTCGGTGGACACGATTTCCCAAAAGCGAATGCACCGATCTTATTGAAATTTTGCACACTTCTTCACAATAGCATTGAACGAAGATTATTTTTTTTCGATCACAACAAATTTTACAAGGTTATACCTAGTGTAAATTGTACCAAAAATTGAACTATTTTGCATACAACTCTGCCAAAAATTCAAATTTCAATGATTTTCAAAATCCTTAGTTCAATCACGAGCTATACTTATGTACTAACAGAAAAATTGGTTTTTCAATTTCAGATGAAGCTATCATGACTTATCCTGACCACCACGAGGACACTATTTTTTCGGGGTCTCCAGAAACCAGGTCCCACCTGCTGAATTTCCCAAATTTTTGGATGAAATTTTTTTTTTTTATTTTGTCGAAATTTCGCTATTTGCTTAACATTTTGAATGAAATAATTTATATATATATATTTTTTTAATAGAGAAAATATGCTTTTTTTGCTTCGAAACGTAACGACTTAATTAAAAGGAAACAAAAATGAATTCCCACCATGTCGCGGTGCTCCAAATCAGCCCCGTGTTCCAAGAGCTCGACACAGACATCCGTCTGGCCTTCCTTCGCAGCACACAGCAGTGCGGTCCAATTGTCCTGTGAATAAGAAACGAAAAAAAGGATAAAATTCCACAAATCTCGAAAGAGCCTTGGTATTTTTCCATCTTTTTTAGCGCCGAGATGACTCACTCCATCTTCAGCGTTGACATCGGCACCGTGATTAATAAGCTCTCTGGCGAAGTGTATTTTTCCTTTGGACGCGGCGAGCATGAGAACAGTGCCACCATTCTGGTAAGAAAAATAGACATCGGAGATAAACGTTTGTCGGGGGAACGAGACGAAAAACGGAGAAACGTTGTTCAACAATAAATAATAAATAATTGAGCAATAAATAATAGATAATAAATAGGGAAATAAATTATGAATGATAAATAATAAATAGCATTTTGCAAAATACGTGTCCAAATAAAACTAGATTTGATTGAATAAATAATAAATAATATAGAATAAAGACGAGAAACGTTCGTCTCGTTATTCAACGTTATTCAACGATAAATAAAAAATACAAAATAGAGGAATACAAAATCAATGATAAATTATTAATAATAGATATAGAAATAAATAATAAATAAAAACTACAGAAAGGTATTGGGAGGATTCAAATATAGTGGGCGAAACAAAAGAAACTTGGGCGAGATTAATATGTGGAAATGTGGGCAAAGCAAGAAATAGGGGATATTGCGATAACGAGTGCAGGGTTTGTAAAAAAGAAGTGGAAAACTTAGTGCATATACACTACCGGTCAAAAAATTCATTATATAGAGCTATATAGTATCTCCGTAAAATCATAAATGACATGGATTATATTTTTCTAACATTATTTGGGAATTATTCTGTCATCGAATGTTTTGCAATTATCTGAAGTGTCCGAAAACCGTTTTCGGACACTTCAGATAATTGCTAAACTTTCGATGAGTGAATAATTCCCAAATGGAATAGTTATTTAACATTATTCAACAATAAATAATACAAAATATAGAAACAAATAATAAATAATGAACATATAAATAAATAATAATTAATAAATATATAAATAAATGATAAACAATATAAAATAAAGGCGAGAAATCTTACTTCGTCTCGGTCGTCAATCTGTACCCTCTTGTTCTCGAGAAAATTTTGTAAACCAGCGAGATTTTCGTCGGCTATGAAGCTGGCGAGCGGTCTGTAGCAGAGTGAAACCATCGAGTCCGTCCGATGCAGAGTCTATCGAAGGCGCGGGAAAAGGAGCAACGAAAAAAAAAATGTTCACTATTAACAAATCACGTTAAACTTTTGAAAAAATAACTTCGCCACAAGAAAAAAAAACGGCGAGCAATTTTGAGGCAAGTGTCACTTCCCGTGGCACATCGAAATTATTGTTTCAGAGCTGCACGTGTTAAAAAACGCATCAATAGAAAACAATGGTAAGAGTTACAAAAAAGTAGGACACAAAGTATCGCCAAGACAAGCTGGCAACAGGCCGAGTCGTATTATATGCTAAACCGCGATCGCTTGTTCCCTCTCTCCAAAGGTACAAACTCGTCCCCCACCGGGCGGCGACAGGAGAGGTGGAAGTAGCGGAGAAAAAAGCGCGAGAACGCACGCTATGCGATACGTTGACGCTGTATTGCGTTGCGATGCTGTTAATCCAAGACACTATCGAGAGCTGCAATCCTCGCAATTTTTGGAAAATCTCGTGCCAACGAAAAGAAAAAAAAGAGACCGCGGGAAGAAACAGCGTCGATCATTGAACAGCGCTTGAAACTGTCCCGTTTCGATTGACGTTGCACATCTGACATTTGCACGTAAAGAGGATTGGGCTCTTTGATATTCGCGATGAGGCGAATTGACGGGAGAATTCAACGTTCGGATGGACTTGAGCAAGATCGAGAAAGAAAGGCCACTCGACGGTATTAAAATGTCCGATCTGTGTCGAGGACCATCATCATTGGGCTATTGTGCATACGCGTGTACTTTTGTTTGCGTGGGTGCATAGTTCCGAAAGAATTTCTTTCCCTCGTCGTCGATGATTTTCCCTCCAAACCCGAAGCAAATTACTTCTTCACGCATTGTTTTTTTTTCACTTCGTGTTCTTCTTTCTCTTCCTTTCACTTTAGCAGCACATGCAAGCCCACAATCACTCGTTGCATCACGATAATTCCACTCGGGAAGAAAAATTAAGCAACGATCATTTGTAACATTGCGCACAATTTCGCGGTGAAGAAGAAAACAAGACGTTGACGTTCGACATCGTTGGAATGCAGCGAAAAATAAATTATTTTTAATTACTCATACGTTTTTTTTTCATCCGATTTAGAATGTGAAAATCACTCAAACGTGTTTACATATTAGTAGACATCTACGACAACAATTTGCAAGAAAAGGCTTTGGATAATGATAAAAATAAAGAAATAAAACGTTGAGAAAAAAATATCGTTGCACTCCAGTGATGTAAAGTCCAACGTCATCCAACATCGAAGATAACAGTGACAACGTAGTGGCGGAAGTAAAATAAAAACGTGTAAAATGTTACTTGCGGTAAAAAATGTTAGTCACGACGATATCGATAATTGCTTCGGTGAAGCCAGGGAAAATTTTTCATTTTGTTGCGTGCAATACGAGTAACGATCGAACTCAATCGCGGGAAGGAATTCTCGCTCGGCTTTAATCGACATTTAATTTTTAACTGGTAAGAACGGAAGGCGTGTTTTGCGGCGCCAATTCGTTGGCAACGAACGACAATATACTGTTGTCTCTGAACGCATCGCTTTACGAAACAGTGCAGTTAAATAACGTCAAAGTTTGCATCGTTGGAATGCAATGATTTTTTTTTCCTTCATTTTTGTTTTCTTCATTTTTATTATTATCCAAAGCTTTTTTGCGAATTGAGGTCATATATCTCTAATAAAAATACGTGAAAACGTGACTGTGAAATGTGAAATGTGAAAAAGTGATTTTCACGGTGTAAATCGGCAAAAAGAATATTCAGCAATTAAAAAGAATACATTTTCGTTGGATTCCAACGACGCAAACTTTGACGTCATGCCATCAATTGGTGAGCGCGATACGGCTCTGTGAGAAGCCCATTTGCGCAGTGTGCAATTCATTTTAAAGTCTTCTTTCATCCTCTCGTGACGTCACCGAGATCGAAACACGAGCCGAATTAGAGATCAGAGGTCTGGTTCTTTTTTCCTCTCTTTTTCGTCACAACTCTGTAAAATGTTAAAATTTCGACCCCGTGATTTCACGCGGGTCGAAAAGAAAAAAAAACACCAGCCTAGTGCGTATTGCATGTGGATACAGACGTCAATAGCAAAACATTATTAGAGAGTAAAGAGCGGTAATTAGTTAAATTGCTTGTAAAACTGTAGCGGCATGCTAATTACATCGTACATCGATATTTTCGTGAGACGCCGAGTGTATTACGTCAACTAGTGCAAACGTACGACCAGACGAAAGATTTTTCATTCCCGGTCCACTTTTGGGCGTAGAAAATGTCGTTTTCGTCGTTTCACAGATATTAATAACCAAGCGAAGAACATTCGAATTTTTTCCTCCTAATCACGAGACCAACTTGATTACTTTTATAAGATCGTGAGACTATTTTTTTTCTATTTTTTAGACACTAAAGGTAGACCAAAAATTAGTGGAAAAATCACCTTTTTCCAAGCCACCAATCAAAGGTCAATGTCGATGACCGGAGAATAATTATGCTTGTTATTAATATGAAAATATCAACAAACCGAGAAAGCTATCGATATTCGTTTATAATTATCGAAAAAAACGCTGAATTTTCAATTTTTATTCGCTTAACTTGTCAATGCAAGCGTATGGAGTTTTGATCGTTGGAACGCAACGAAAAATCTTCTCAATCGGCAATATTTCTTTTCGGCCGATTCCGGTTATAAAAAACGAGATTGAAGCTTGTATCGTTGGAATGCAACGGAGATTGATGTCCTATTCGCATTGTTCAAGTTTCTTTCGGCGAATTTTGCCCTTCACTATTTTTTAAGATCCTTATTTTGAGATTTGTGATCAAATTATGAAGAAAAAAAAACGAATTTTTATCATAATAAAGGAAGAAATGAATAAATAAAAAGGACTTTCGTTGCATTCCAATGATGCAAACTTCATTAATTAATTCATTTATAAGGTGTTATACTGTGTTAATGAATAATTCATTTATGAGGTATTCCAAGTCACTTTAGCCAGTAAAAAAAAAATCCACAAGTAATTTTGAAAAATCGAGTTACGTTATTGAAAAATATTCACCGAGTGTCGAAGATTTTTTTAAATTTATGACGTTTTTTCTCGTTCATTACCATTTTTCTATTGAAATGGCTGTATCTTTGGCAAGATTTGACGCATTTACATTCGTAAAAAACGAAAATGTGCGTCTTTTTATAGACTACCAGAAAAAAATTAATTTAGATTTTATTGAGCAAGTCGAACATCCGTTTCAGGGCAACATATGGGAAAATATATTATTTATCAAGGAAAGACACTCGTTATTTAATTTTTTTAAATTTCCCTGAATTGTGAATACGAAAAACGGATTTTTGGTATTTTTTATAATATGAGATTCCTAAACACCTTGAAGTAACAGCTATTTTTATTTTTTTTATTAATATTCGATTGTAGAGTGTGGAGCACTCCAAGGCTCCAATACATATGACATATATGTCATATGTATTTCAAAAACCTAGTAAACATACAGCGAGTGCTCTACACTATTCAATCGAAAATTTATTTAAAAAAATTATCAAAAAATAAAAATAGCTGTTACTTCACGGTGTTTAGGAATCCCATAATATAAAAAATACCAAAAATTTGTTTTTCGTATTCACAATTCGGAAAAATTCTTAAAAATAAAATAACGAGTGTCTTTCCTTGAGAAAAAACATATTTTTGCATGTTTTGCCCTGAAACGGACGTTCCACTTGCTCAATAAAATCTAAATTAATTTTTTTCTGGAAGGCTAGAAAAAGACGCACATTTTCGTTTTTAACGAATGTAAATACGTCAAATCCTGCCAAAGATACAGCCATTTGAATGGAAAAATATTTAAAAAATGGTAATCAAAAATGGTAAAGGAACTCGATTTTTCAAAATTATTTGATTTACAGATTTTTTTTTACTGGCTAAAGTGACGTGGAATGCCTCATATAAATAAATCATCAATAATATAGAATAAAGGCAGATAAAGTTTTTTATTAAAAAAAAAAACGTCGTTGCGTTCCAACCAAGCGACTATCAACGTCACGCAATCGCAACGAGGAAAAAAAAAACGTCCCTATCTGGTGAATAGTGCCTTGCTGAACTGCGTGAATAGCCGATCGAAAAAAGTTCTCATTTTCCGCATGGAAAATCGCAAAAGTGAAAATAATTTAAAAAAATAGAAAAAAAGGTCAGCTTTGGTTAGATTTTCGTTTTGTCTCACACGCAAAGGACTAACCATCTGGGAGTGCCTTCTAATGCCAAAGTTGAATTTCCGACCCTCGGTCCCGAGTCCGGTGAAGGTGAAGCTCGGCACGTGTATGTGTGGAAAATGTGCGCCGAGTGACGAGTGATGATGATGATGATGATGATGATGCTGATGACGATTATCATGATCGTTCTGTCGATTATGAGCATCGTGTTTATCATTGTCATCGTTGTCGGTTGCCGTAGCGACGTTGGACCAGGAATGCGGTTGCGGTAAGTGAAGGCGAAGAAAAGGCAGTCGTGACTTTCGTCTGGCCGTGGGAAAGCGTTGGGTGGAGTCGTAGACGTTCGCGTCGTCGCTAAGGTTGGTCGAGCATACGGAAAGGCTGCTTGGGGTTGCGCTATGGCCGATCGAGTCGTTCATCACCGTGGGATCGGTATGGAGAAGCAATCGTGGCACACCGTCCGATACCCCGACCAAACTCGTCGCTATGCTCGAACCGATCGCCGCGTTCGTCATGCTCGGCCTTCGTAAAGTCGAATTTTTCATGATCAACGATGTGCTCGCCATCTCCAGTGAAATCTCGCGATTTTTCACCGTCAACGAATCGGCCTCGTTTGTGGCCCGAAACGGCCCAATTTTTCTCTCCGAAGTGAGAAAATCGGGGCTCGATATAGATTCTTTGAAAATTACGGATTTTTCGTTGATCGAACGAGGACACCTCGTCGAAAGATCGTCGACGTGAGGATAAGCTTCTTCCCGAGTGTTTGGTACTTCGAGAAATGTTGCCGCTGACGAGACCTCGCTGGTTGTCGTTGGAAACACGAATTTCGATATCGTCAGTTGGTCGTGAGATTTTTTCGGAGCCCCGACGGATCCGTGATTTTTATTCGATCTCATGTTGATGAAGGGTAATTTGATCAGCACGGTATTGTCCTTGACGTTACGGGAAATGATTTTTTCGGTGATGGAGTCGTGGCTCGAAGCCTCGTCGCTGCTGATCGGTAAATTTGTCGAATCTTCCGCGGTGGTGGTACTCAGGGTGGATATTTCTTTCGCAATTCGATGATTTTCCAAAAAAATTCTCGCCTCATTGTCGATGGATGATGGATCTTCGAAAAATTGCGTCGAATTAACGTTATCGGCATTCGACGAGGCGATTTTTTCGCACACGCGACGAGTCGATGAATTCGCCGATCTGTCCCGAATCAGACGCGAGGAGGCCGATCTCTCGTCATCCTCTTCTTCCTCGTCCTCGTCGATCTCGAGACGAAAATTCGCGCTCGCGATTCTCTTTTTTCTGTCGTCAGTCCTCGGCATGGCATTCTTTAAGTTTTTCTAAACAAGCGTGGGCCCTGCGCGGCTTCGAAACGATTTTTATTTCGCCTCGAACTCGTCGCGATTTCGTCGTTAAAACGATACTATCATTAGGCGGATGAGCCTCGTTTGGTAAATTTATCAAGCGTATCGTCGAGGAATCGGTGTTCTTTGAGTCAACGAGCGACTTTTATTACCGCCGGACGTGATCGTGAAAGCTGCGAAAGAAATTTATTGCATTTTTTTTTATACCCGTGAGTCGTAAAATACGAAAATGAGATATGGGCGATTTGTGGGTTTGGTATTGATGCACGATTTGTTCGCCTGTAGCGCTATAAATTGTGGCGATAAAGATGAGGGGGTTGGCGATACACACCCTTGGCCAAAAGTAGCACCCTGGCATTTTTCTGTTCGGACAAAAAATCGAATATCTCGGCGAAAAAAGATCGTGAATCAATTTACCAGACGGCGTTTTGAAGAGGATAAAATCAACGTCATTTTGCGCTTTCATTTTTATTTTTGCGATTTTTTTTGTACCCGGTACGTCATTTTGAAAATGCCGATTTTTTTACGATTTTCGCACTTTGCAGAATCGCGTACCCCATGTAGAGGTTGCCATGAGTTGCCCAATGTTACGATCAGGCCAATATTGGGACCATCGTATAAGCCAACAAAAGGGAAATAATATTGGCCTATTACTGTTTCGCTCTAAACTGAAAACTGGCACAATATCGGCCCATCCCTAAAGCCTTTCCTGGCCCATCTTTGAAAACTAATAAACAGCCGTGATAGTTAAACTAAATTTGCCAATTTAAAAATTGGGGATACTAAAATACTGACAATTTCATTGGCCCAATATTGTTCCGTTATAAATTGAAAACCGGCACAATATCGGCCCATCGTTTAAAACCAATAAATAGCCGTGATGGTTGAACTATATTTGCCAATTTAAAAACTGGTAATGCTAAAATACAAGCAATTACATTGGCCCATTATTGTCCCGTTATAAATTGCGAACCGGCACAGTATCGGCCCATTACTAAAGATTATCCTGGCCCATCTGTTAAAACCAATAAACAGCCGTGATACTTCATCGAAATTTGCCAATTTTAAAACTGGCAATTCTAAAATATTGGAAATTACATTTAATTAATCTAAGCCCTTTATTGGCTAAGTGGGTCAGACCATACCTGCTTTTATTTTATTCAAGCCTTGGGTTATTCATTATCTGTATGTTGTGCCAAAATAGGCAAATAACCAGCACGTCATATATTAATCGTCTATATTTGGTAGTTCAGTTTTTGTAATCAAGTTTTGGCCTATTATTGGCATTTGTAAATAACCAACATAGGTAAGTAAAAATGCCAATCTTGAAACCTGTCATATACGCAAATCACAATTTATTTCAAGGTTATTCCATGAAATATGTATCCATAAGGACCAATCTCGGGCCAATCTTGGCCCGATATAGGTTGAATATTTATCACGCACTCAAACAAACCCAAACAAACTCCGGCCCAATATTCTAGATAGACTAACTTCTAGATAGACCAACTGTGAAGGCCCATCATAGAGCCAGTGGTCAATTTCTACATAGGCCCTTTAAGAGGGCCCACATAGGGCCAAGTGCAATCAACAACATTGCCGCTACAATAAATTAAATCATTGGCCCAATAATTGTTGGCTCTGTTGGCCGATATCGGGCCGTTCTTATCATTTCTACAAAGGCACCTCATCGGTAAATACTCACGGCCCAATATTCTAGAAAGGCTAACTGTGAAGGCCCGTCCCAGGCCCAACGGTCAATCTCTACATGGGACTGGACCTAGAAAAAATAGTAATCTCACCCTTCAGTGATAAGATGTTTAAAAAGGAAAGCGTTAGCTTTAGTTTCGATTTGAAAAAAAAATGCGATTTGTTTTCGCAGAGTAATATAATTTTTTCTTGAAAAAAAAACGGCAGCTTTCCGCAAAGCCGGCATCGTGCGGCGTAACTTCAAAACTATGAGGTTTGGAATATTTAGTCTAAGGAGTGAAAAGTTGTATTTTGTTATTTTGCAGTCCCTAAATTTTGTTTAGATTTTTTTCAAAAACTTCTTTGTATCGCTAGTTTTGGTTGATAGTCGACGTTTTGTCTTATTAATTTATCGCCGTTACTTTTAAACAAAGATGTTTTGAGGAAAATATAATTTTCCTTAAAAATATAATTTTCCTTAAATGAAAAATAATTTAATTTGTAGGTCGTACGAATCAAATGACGTTCGGAGCTTATATGGAGTTGAACGAATGAAAACTGACAGTCAGTCGAATCGAAGATGATCGGGAAAAATAAAGTAACCACTCTTCGGCAGAATCGAATATTACTTTAGAAATCGGAGAAAAGGGCTCCTCGAAGGTTTTTCTCGAAATTTAAAAAACGCACATGTTTAGCGTTTTTACGATCCAGATATTTTGCAATTCGCCAAAAAAGATTTTCTATTGTTTAATTTTATATTTGATGTTGGCATCTAAGCTTTAGTTCAACGTAATTGTAATAGCTTTGTGTAGTTTTTAAAATATCGATATTTTATAGGGGTGCCTAACACTTTTGGCCAAGGGTGTATGTACCTTTTCTCCTCTTGATGTTTTCATTAAAACATCTTTCTTTCAAAGTAACGGCAATAAATTAATGAGACAAATCGTCGACTATCAACCGAAACTAGCGATGCGAAGCAATTTCGGACAAAAAATCCAAACCAAATTTAGTCACTCCAAAATAACACAGTACAACTTTTTACTCCTGACAATGAGACTAAATATTCCAAATCTCATCGTTTTCAAGTTACGCCGCACGATGCCGGCTTTTCGGAAACTTGCCGTTTTTTTTCAAGGAAAAAACCAAATTACTCTGCGAAAAAAAATCGCAATTTTTTTTTCAAATGAAACTAAATGTAACGTTTTCCTTTACACAGATCTTATCACTAAATGGTAAGATTAGTTTTTCTAAGTCCAGCACGCAATTCTGCAAAGTGCGAAAATCGTGAAAAACCGACATTTTCAAAATAACGTATCGGGTACAAAAAAAAATCGCAAAAATAAAAATAAAAAAGCAAAATAAAGCTGGTTTCATCCTTTTGAAAACGCCGTTTGGTAAATTGGTTTATGATTTTTTTGCTGAGATATTCGATTTTTTGTCCGGATAGGAAAATGCCAAGGTGCTTTATACTTTTGGCCAAGGGTGTACATTCTGTGCAAACATTTTTTGGGGAGTCTCCAGATCCTGCCACTTCCCTATAGGGATTTGATAGGGAGCACGTACGGCGTCCACATTGGAAGCCAAGTGGATGCTATTTCCCGATTACATCATTTGAGAACTTTTAATTTGAAATTCCCAACTGTAATTTGTTGGATCTCCCAAAAGAAAACATCCTTTCTGACACCGTGCACAAATTTGTTTGGGAATCCTAAGATGCACCCATAGTCTATGGGAAAGGCAACGCAAAGCTCGGGGCGGATGGCGCCACCATAGCACGTCCCAATCATTTCAAACTCACATCACCTCCTCGGAAGTGAATGATTATACATATTTTCTGAAAATATAATATTTTAACATTAAACATTTTAATATTTCTCTGGTTCGAAATTTTCTTGTGCTTCCGTTATTAAAACGAACTTTTTGAGGGACCCACGTTGCTGTTTGTACCATATATCTGTGAAAGACATTGAGGTTATTGCGAAGTTTATTTGTTATTGTGTGCAGAGAAGGGAGACATATCTACATTCTATGTTGTGTGCAATGAGTACTCAGAATAAATTTGTTCACTTAAGATAGTACCTCCACAGAAGAGTTGAATTAAGAAATGGTTGAAATTTGACATATACGTTATTTAATACATTATCCAAACATCTGTGCAATTTGAATAAGTTTGACCACCCCAAACCTGAGATATTTACACCCAAAGTTGGCTTGGTTTACACGTAACAAATGCGTTATGATGGGCAAACAGAGCATCATTAATTCTACCGTCAAAACTAAAATTAAGAAATTGATAAAAAAACGAGGATAAGCTACAGTAAGATATCACGAAAAATGTGAAAAAAAATGAGAATGATTCACCATCTAGTTTCCAAGATATAACCATGCGAAGCCTTCACAATTTTGGTGCAAAGCCTGGCAAAGCCTGGAAAAAAAACAATTGGGGCAAAGCCTGGACAGTCCCGGCAAAAAGTTTACTGGCAATGGTCGATCAAAAACACAATACAAAATATATTTTACGGCAATAAATGATATCCATCGTATTATCTACTAGTACCGAGTCAATATTGCGTAGTTTTTGATTTTATTGATTACTAATTAAACCAATTATCAATCTTTTAAACATGAACATGGTATGTAAACTTTTGGTTGAGATTTTCGCAGAGGAACTACCTTAAGAATCGAAGAATTGAAATCCATTCTCAGATGCGGAGGGGCCAAGATGACTGGGGAAAAAAGGACAAAGCTTTTTCCCACTGTTTGCGCCTGGCGTCATCCTTAGGAAAAAAATGTGTCTCTTCAGCAGTACATCCTATGCACAACACTGAACCACTTAAAAAACAGCTATCTACCCGTAAATAATTAGAGAAATCGTAAATATATAAATAACTTTGACCGTCTGGTTGAAAACAAACGCTCAGACACCGCTCCCTCGGGACGTGCTATGCTAGCGCCGCCAGTGACGAAAAGTGGCAGTTGTCGATCGCAGTGACATAAAGATTTGTTAGGGACACCGCACAGAGATGGCGTTGACGTTTGCATCGTTGGAGTGCAACGAAAATTCTTTTTTATTTTTCCATTTCTTTATTTTTGTGACTATCTAAACCTTTATTTTCCAAGTTCAGGTTATGGAACCCTAATTAGGATCTTCAAAAAATGTCCAGCCATTTTGGTAACCTAAACGGGCAAAAAAATTGTGCAATACAAAAAAAATCGTTACATCCCAATGACGCAAACTTCAATATTATCATCTGCAAGTTCGCATCGTTGGAACGCAACGAAAATGAATTGTTTTTCATTAATAAAAGTGCTTTTCGGTCGATTTAGGCTACACAAATCACTCGAATGTTTTTATCTATTTTTACGATCTCAAGTTACAAAAAAAAGGTTTCGAATGACAGCGAGAATGAAAAAATTACGAAGAAATCGTTGCATTCCAACGATGCAAACTTCAACCTCATCAAGGCCGGAGCGTGAATTAGAAGGTCCGAAAAGTCGTTTTTTTATTGCTTAAATCGATAGATAAACTATCCAAAAATATATTTACGAAGTTAACCCTCAAAGTGTAAAGGGGTTTTTGGCACCTTCAAAGTGTGAAGGGGGGTCGTTTTCGGCGGCGCGCTACCAAGCACGCAATTGTTGATGAAAAAATGTGTAAAAATTCATGGTTTATCCTTAGGATGTCCTTTCGAAGTACGAACAAGAATTTTTCGGATATTGTTATTTTTAATATGTTTTTTTTAAACAAATATAAAGCAATGCGCGGAAAAAACACTATAACAGTAATTTGGGCCCGGACACATTCGACCCCCCTTCACACTTTGAGGGTTAAAGAGGCCAATTGTGAATATTTTCGAAGATACAAGGCCAAAAGCAGAGAAGCGATTGATATTTGATATTGATATTTCCTGCTATTGAAAACTTTGAAGCGCGTTTTCTCCAGTTTTCATTTTCACGATTTTTCAAAATTGGCGGGCGTGATAGCAAAAAAAACTAAACGAACTATTGAATCAAACCAAATTTTCTTTTCTTCGGTATGCAAATCTCTTCTAAGTCAATTCAAAAAGTTGTTGGAAAGGCTTTTTAAATAATTTTTAAAGCATGTTGACGTTTTTACTTATATTTTAAACTCATTTTTTTCGAACCTGAGGAAAGTTATAATTTCACGATTTTTTCAGCTTTTTTCTCAATTCACCCAGAAAAAAATATATGACAATTGAAAATTTATTGGTATATTTGTTTCGGTCAAGAATTACGAGCTGCATCTTGCCCGGAGATTAGGGACTGCAGTGGCAAGACGCACATGGAATAGGCTGATAAATCTGCAGTCATTTATTGTTTCATGTTGACATTTTTTTAAATACATTTCAAATATACACGAAAAGATACCTCAATGTTTACTGGGCGCACTTGGTTTTTTCCCTTCTAAAAAATTCCCGAAAAACCCTTTTTTGGAACTTTTAATTCAGGCTTCCACCTCAATCATTCGCGTTCCGTAGGGGCGGAGAACGATTTCTTGAAACGAGCAATTTCAATGTGACGTTAAAGTTTGCATAGTTGGAATGCAACGATTTTTTTCCATTTTTTATTATTATCTAAAGCCCTTTGTGCAAATTGAGATCATAAATCTCTAATAAGAATACGTAAAAACTTGTGTTTTATTTTCACAGTCTAAAACAGCTGAAAAAAATGGAAAAGAAAAATAATTAATTTTCATTGCACACCAAGGATGCAAAGTGCAACGTCGCAATAAACTAGATTATTTGTTTAAAAAAGAAGGCAATTTTTTTCAACCCAAACAGATTACTATTTCAACTAGTGGTAAAGAGGAGAAAATAGGGTTTGTTCGGCGCGTGCCCATCATCACATCGTGATCACATCGTGATCACATTGTGATCGTCGATCACATAGTGATCACATCGGCATCGTGGGCCGAACAATAAAAATCATTGAACTATTACCGTCGCTGGAGCTACGCTTTCAAATGACAGAATCAAGTGTTTGGTCTCATCATTTATGATTCGTCGCCTTTTTCAGGAGATCGCATGTTGCGTTACGTGTTCGGCATTTCGATTGTCAAGGCTATTAGCGTACGCATTCTCGCGCTACGGTGTAAATAATGGAAAACACATACACGACGATAGATCATTTTCGTAACGACGATGAGTAGATAAAAAAAAATACGCACATTCTTTACGTGGGCTCGTCACGGGTTCGAGAGAAAAGTGGCGAGACGCGTCTATATTTTCATGTCACTTTAATGTTCTCTGTTCTTCGATTACGTGAAAGAAATTGGATAAACAAGAAGAATGTTTTTTTTTGCTCTTCAACAACTATCGGTGATGATGGGCTTGAAGTTTGCATCGTTGGAATTCCCCGATTTTTTTTCAATTCTTTTTTTTCGTTGTGATCGAAAATTACATTTTGTAGACTTGGGTTGTAGATCGCTAAATGAGAAGCTCAAAAAACGCAGCATGATTTTTGTAGCTTAAATCTGGGGCAGAGAATTTGGTAAACGAAGGAAAAAAATATTTCGTTGCATTCCAACGATGCAAGCCTCAACGTCATCGGTGGAAATGTATAATTCGTGAAATATTTTTACACATTATTTCGTAAAATAGTGTGTAATGTATTAATTCGTGGACGAAAAATGGATGAAATAATACTAGTAAAACGTTGCTTGTTATTTATATTTTATAACGTTTTGTATTATTTGTATTTTTGTCAACTAATTAGAAAGAATGTGTCATTCACTTGTGTGAAAAAGCCCTTATTAATATGACGTTGAAGTTTGGATCGTTGGAATGCCACGAAAATTAATTATTTTTAATTGCTCAAATTTTTTGGCCCATTCAGGCTGTGAATATCACTCAAACTTTTCCACGTATTCTTATTAGAGATTTGTGATCTCAATTCGCAAAAAAATGCTTTGAATAATGGTTAAAATAAAGACATGAACAATTAAGAAAGGAATCGTTGTATGTCAACAATGCAAACTTCGACGTCACTTATTGATAATGTAGAAATTCATTATGACGCTAGCGATAATTAAGATAAAAAACACAAGTCCAATAGTGCAGCCCGTCTCGCGAATAAGATTCTGCATGAAAACCAAACACTTTTTTCGTAATAACAATTCCTCAATCAATAATTGTATAATAGCAATTTTGTAACAATTGTATAAAATATAATACAATAATTTAAAAAGATGCAAATAACACAATAAATTGTTACGAAATTATTATTCTACAATTATATTTTGTGTAATGAAAATTGTATTGTACATTAAGAATACAGAAAAATGGTAATTCCGATTTATTCTGGACTCGAAAATCGATGCGTTAACTTACGCTTTACGTAGAAGAATAAAGTTGGCAAATTGGAAAATAAAGGACAATAAAATACAATAAATTATTATGGAATTATAATTGTACAATTTTCATTATTTTCTGTAATTTTTTATGATACAATTATACAGTTATTTTGATACAACAAATTATAACGGCATTATTATAATACAATTATACTTTGTATAATAAAAATGGTATAATAATAGTTCTATAATTGTGTAATAAAAAATATGGTGTTGAAGTTTGCATCGTTGGAACGCAACGAAAGTTTTATTCTAAATTTTATTTTCCGTATTTTTATTTTTATAGGCGATCTTTTTTGATAGATTCAGAACATAGATCGCTGAATAAATATCTTAAAAAATAATTTAAGAACTTTTGTCGGTGAAATGTGCCAAATGAAATTAAATTCGTTGTAGTCCAACGATGCAAACTTCAGCATCGTTAAAAAATGACGAAAAATAATAAATATGGTATAATAATAATTCGGTAATAATGCATTGTATTATATTTACCTTTATTTTTTCAATTTCCCAACTTTATTTTCTACGCGAAGCGTAAGTTAACCGACCGAGTTTCAAGGCCAAAATAAATCGCATCTACCGTTTTTAAAAATTCTCAATTTCATAATCGTACGTGAGATACTTTAACGAGATCATTTTCAGTCTCAAGAACAAATCGAATAAAACGTAAATGTATGACTTGAAAAAATCGCACTAGTATTACGGACCCTTGAGAGGCTGGTGAGTCGCAGCATCTTCTCCAAATTCTTCGTCGACATGATTCATGAGTTCCAGAAAAACGACAACCACGGAGTTTCGAAAGTATCCTCGAAAAATGTCAACGCGGTCACAGATCCTCTTTTTTCACAATAATTCCCCCGTTTCATTGAGTTGAAACAAAAGAGAAAAGGAGACAGAGAGAGAGAGAGAGGAACGAAGTTCACAAAAAAATCCCCGCGTTACATTCGTGACGACGAAAAATTCGAAAATCTTCGATATTTTTTTTTTACCGTGAATTTTTTTCACTATCAAGAGGCTTCGAATTTTTCCCCCTCATTTACGACATCACCGAGAACGTTTTCCGACCAACGAGAGTAGATGCTCTTCTCGCGAGAGCCACAAGAGGCAAAGCGATTGGAGTTGGGTATCGCACGACATATATATCGCTCCGGGATCCAGAAAGCCAAATGTACACACACCAACTGCTCTATATCGAGCGCGTATCAATAGAAGATTACATACAATTCGTTGTTGTATCTTATGTACGCTTTACATACGTACACACGAAGACGTATAGGCACGTACGTGCTGCACGAGGAACAGTTGTTTAGTGCTGCAAGAGGGGGGGGGGGGGGGGGGGATTGAGAAAACGATCGAATGCCTTGATGAAAAAATTTATCGTAAAGCGATATACACTACCAGCCAAAAATTTCGGGACACTTCAGATAATGGCAAAATTTTCGATCGTTGATTAATTGCCAAATAGTGTTGGGACAATATAGTTCATTTTACTTATTATTTTACGAAGATATTATGTAGCTCTCTATAAGAAATTATATTATTCCAATATAGTTTTGCAATTATACAAAGTGATCGAAAGTTTAGCAATTATCTGAAGTGTCCGGAAACTTCTGGCCGGTAGTATATACAGGGTGGACCGTTTAACGTGACCACCCCAATTATCTCCGTTGCCTTTGAAGTGACGAAAAAATGTCAGGAGGTAATTTCATTGATTTCGAAGGGCTGAAAAGTACCGCATACAGTGGTGACAAGTTCATTTCAAGGTCAATGATTTTTTCAATTGGCAAAATCATTGATAAATTAAAATATAGGTTTTGATATCCTTTTTAAGTTTAGCATGAAAAAAACCGAGGATTTTTTTTTCCACATACTTTGCAGTTTATTTTCGACGGTCAAAAAATTGCCGAAAAATGGCTACGTTCAAAAGTGCGTAACAGGGCAAAAAAGTTTTTTAGAGATGTTCTTAAAAAGAAATTTCTGAAAAAGAAAAAAAGAAATTTCTAAAAAAGAAAAAAAGAAATTTCTAAAAAAGAAATTTCTAAAAAAAAGAACATTCTAAAAATTTTAGAATGTTCTTAAACAGCAAAATAAAGGTAAAATTGGCTTCTTTAAAACGCCGCTTGGGAAATTCAATTATCTTTACTTTGAGTCCGCTATCTAACTTTTAGTGCGGTAAGAAATTTTGACTAGCTTACCCAAACTTTTGGCCGGCACCCATTTATTACAGGGTGTCCTGTAATAAATGGATAATCCTGCAACTCTCAATAAGTCAGATCATGTCCTACTATATGCTGGAATTTCAGTTTTGTAAAAGTCCCACCCGAGATTTTGGGCTTTCAGTTATTTAAAAAAAAATCATCGGCTTTTGATTTTTCGAATGTCACTTTCGAATGACAATAAATAAGCAACTTTTTGAAGTAATTGGCACGATATGCGTAGTACATTTTTGTACACTGCAGGCTATCAAAGTCAGATGTTCGAATTGGTTTCTATGAAAATTCTGCACAAGATCTTTTTTCATAAAGTTTCCTTGGCATCTGAGGTGAAAAAAAGACTTTTCTAGATAAAACAAATAACCAAGAGTATTTTTTTAAACTGGGTCAAAAAAAGTTATCGTTTATAGAAATGGCATGCGAAAAGCCAAAAGCCGATGATTAAAAAAAAAATAACATAAAGCCCAAAATCTCGAAAACTGTGGGACTTTTTCGAAACTGAAATTCCACCATATAGTAGGACACTATCTGACCTATGGACAGTTGCAGGATTATCCATTCATTACTGGCCACCCTGTATATATATCTATATATTCTTAACGTACGATCAATGGATTTTTAATCGACGTGACATTGAATTTTGCATCGTTCGAACGCAGCGATTTTTTCCGAATTTTTTTTTTCAATATTCACTTTTTTGGAATATTGTTGAAAGCCTTTTTTGCGACTTCAGGTAATGAATGTCTAATAAGTACAGATGGAAACGTTTGAGTAATTTTCCGAGCCTATATCGGCCGAAGAGAAATATTAAGGGGTTACCCCACTTGCGATTTTGAAAAAATCGATTTTTTTTTATTGCATTTTTTTGAAGTATAAGTATCTGAGAATATGTCCTGAAAATTTCAAGTCGATCCGAACAAAATTGACTGAGATATGAGCGTTGAAAGAGAAGAATCCGCGTTGAAAGAGCGTTAAAAGAGAAACATTAAACGCGTTTTTCTCAAAATGGCATTTCTGAAGTCGATGACCAAGATTACTCGAACACTATGAACCGATCTTCTTGAAATTTTGCAGGCTTATTTAATACATAAAAATGTAGTCTTTAAACGTTCGATATTTTTTTCGAAAAAAAATTGCCGTTTTATAGCCGAAAAACGGCCGTTTTTTTTTCATTAAAATCGAACCATTAACTTTGACTGTCCGCCATTTTGTGAAAAATGAATATTTTTTTAAATACCTTCAATTAAAGACTAGTTTATACTTGTATTTGACTAAATCCATCCGCATTTTTTTTTCAGATGATCCACTTCGCCGCAATGTTGGTCACCGCAAACCGTGTATATAAAAACATTATTTCATTGACGGCCATTTGCCACTAAACAATGTAATATTTTTCAATAAAAAAATTACTGAAAGTTCTTCAAGATGTGTTCTCTAAGATGGTATATTGATCGATTAAAAAAGTTTTGTAGTTTTCTTTAAAAAAATTCATGAAAAAGGCCTTTTTTGCGCTACAAGTGGGGGTAACGCCTTAAGCAATTGAAAAGAATTAACTTTCGTTGCATTCGAACGATACAAACTTCGTCATTAATCGTCTACAAATTGTGTACTTTTTCTCGTTGTGAATCTTGCCCGCCTGCCCGACGGATTTTGAAACGTTGAAATTCGCAAAGCGGCAGACTAGCCTCCGATATTTATTAAAAATAAAAAGACGATCCGCGTTCACAAAAAAAAAAGTTGCCACACAACACTACTTGTAGAGGAAAATATTTAACAATGACCTAATTTATTAATTATTACTTATTTCACTTTTAGTTAATTATTATTAATGATTAATTATTTTGTATTATTATTTTTCAATAAGATTCATTTATCATTAATTATTAACATTATTTCATTATTATTTTGATAATTACCTACACACTTGCTAATTTCAAATTACAGCAACTTGAGAGTTCAACTTTCTAATAATATTTCCCCATCTACTCCGAAACTGCAGTTTGTTTTGGCTTAATTTTTTCACAAGTATCAAATGAAGAGTAAAAGAAGCAATAGTATTTATTTTTTCGGACGCTGTTTGAGGGTTCCGTGCTGCACTCGAAACAATTGGATTGTTCGGCAAATTACCAAAGTGTCGCTCTCGTTAAAGCGAGAGAGTTTGAACACGCATATGGACTTAACCGAGGTCGAGCAAACACTTATTAAAGTTGACGCCGCCTATCGTAATAACTATTGCGCCGCTTACCGATCTGGAGAGCCAGAAGAAAACGATTGGGAGCGAGTGAGCGAAGAGGAGAGCCAATAAAACGAATGTATGCGCATTTGTGAACCGCTCGGTGTCTAAATAATTACACTCCCATAAATCGTCATTGTTTGATGACGTTGACTATCTCACACGCCTTTTACATTGTGTATGCTCAACGCCCGGCTCTAGGCGAGTGCGAGGTCTTACAAATGTATGTCGGCCAATGTAGCGCCTGCCAATAAGAAAACTTCGTGGTTTTTTTTTCAGAAACATTTTTCCAAAAATCAGCAGCGATCGAATTTGGCTCGACGGTGTGTAAAAGTACGATCGTTCGACATATAATAAAATCGAAGAAAAATAATATAGTATAATTAACTAAATTATTATTTAATATCAACTCAATTATTTATTAATGAAGTTAGTAATTGTTAATGAATTATTTCAGTTAATTTAATTAATTAATTCATTTTTTGAATAAATGCATGAATTAAGTCGATAGCTAATTAGATAACTTGTCAATTCATTAATTAAAATAGTTAATAATGATTCATTAATTAGTCATGTTTAATTTAATTAATGAATCGAAATAATTAATTATCGAATAAAAACGTTATTATTAGTCTAGGCTTCGCACACAATGTTAATTTTGTATTGATTAGTTCGTTAATAATAAAATAATGATTAACGTAATTAATTAAGCAATCGTGCCTAAATCAAGTTAAAAAAATGATTGGTTTAATTAATTAATCAATAAGTATCAACTATACTAATTAATCAAGAGTAACTCAACGAATTAATTAATTGAAGTAATTAATTAGCAAATAGCAATTTGATTGTTAGTAGACGCGATTTCGTTGCTCCCGGTCGCCAGAAGACTGTAACGAGTCTTGCAAAAGTTGCGACAAGCTGCCAACATGCCACGTCATTGATCATTGTAAGACGAGATTTCGTCTCGTAGCAAGGCGATATAGATCAGGAGGCGTAGGCGATATTTAGCCAAGATTTGGCACGTTCCCGAACCCCTCGTATTAAACAAATTTGCGAAAATAAACTTCGATATACTTGTGGCCAATACCTTCATTGAGGAAGTTTCATTCAACTGGCGGATCGTAAGACTAAATTTACCGTTTCCGTTGGACCGGTAGTACCGGTTATTTTATAATTGGAACAGCGCGAATGCAGTTTCAATTTGTAAATAGCCTTTTGAAAGGGAACGTAAAGAGCTGGCGATGACACTAAAGATGGAATTAGATCAAAGTTCATTACGACACGTGAGTAAGAAACAAAGGGCCAATCGTAAGTCGAAGAAATTTAAACCCCCTTTGATTCAAAAATCTTGATGGGGGCGGGGTACTGCTGATTCTCATGACTTTTTTTTAAAGAAAAGATTTTTTCACCATTTTTGAGACTTCGGGTATGTTTTATTACTACTTTTGGCTGTTACATGGCATTCCTCTTATTGATCTTTCAATATGGCGGAGGTATGAGACGGTCTTCGAAAAAACGGGTGGCGGCGGATGTTGTCATACGGCGTGACACATAACGTCGCTGGGAATAATCGGCGAAAAGCCGGCGAAGATTTTTCTTTCATTAACACTCATACGCAGAATATGAACTAAGAAAAAGTTTAAAATGTTGAAAATCGATGAAATGGTACGCTTTGAAACAGAAAGATTAAATTTTCAGAAACAATGGCTACATTTAGCAATAAATTTCGTTTTGTTTTATTTTTCAAAGACAGTTAAGGTCATATTTTAGAAGATAAGGTTAGAAAGATTTATACCAAATTTCATCAGAATCGTTCGATTAGTTTTTAAGCTATAGCTGTTTGAAGATTAATTAAAAAATATAATACCATGTAAAAGGCAAAATTAGTCATGAAAGTTATCCTAGCAAGGGGATGACGCCAATTGGGACCCACCGATTTCGCCCAAACTGCACGAGTAAAAGGAGGTGGGTCCCCACTTAACGTTCCTAAAATATTTCGCGTGAGTGGGTCATAGGAAAGGGTAAAACTCTCTTCAAAGATTGTCAAGTGGAGCTTGAGGGATATTTTTTCAACCATTTCCAAGTCAGTGGCGTAGCGCAGTGGTCGAGCGCATTGCCTGTCACCCTGCTGGCTTCGCTTTGAATCTTACTGCTAACGTTAAAAAAAAATTCTCGCAATGTTCAACTATTTATTGTAGAATTTAAATATATTCAAGTGGTTCATTTATATAATAAGGTAAAGTTTTTAACGAAAATAAAAATTGCAAAAATTCTTGCAATGAATTATGTACGCTGCTTTTTATTGATTATCAGAAATAATTTCACAACTTTTAGGGTGATATTCACCGTAGAAACATTTGAAACATACATATTTTTCACACGAGGCACATTTTATAAAAGCATTGTTCGAGCAGTTACATTTTTCCTAAATATGCTTCATTGTTAAGCATACTTCAGTCAAGTTTTGAAATGAAGATTTTTCCTCTGTCAATGTGGATGCAAACCAAGCGTACTGGATCGTAGGGGTGAAAACAAGAGCACTGAATTGATGCACTTGAATGTATTTTAATTGCATCTTCTCTTGACGTTAATTTCCACTGTTGTTGGAGCAATTCAGGGGCACTTTGTAGTCTTCTCACTTTAGACGCTAAAAAAGGCTATTTTGATGAATTTTTCCCATAGGTTTCCTATAGGAAAAATTTGTTACACTTTCGCAATTTTTCTAAAATGCATTTTTTTTCAATTCAATGTATTTGTGTAATCCAAACAAAGTTTAAACGCGTTTTTCTCGAAACAACGTTTTTCGACGGCTTCTTGACAAAATCTTCGAAACTACTGAACCGATCCTGATAAAATGTTAACTACATATTCTTTACAACTATAGCTATAGCGCATATCAAGGATTTTTTTAAATTTTGATATTTACTATTTTTTGCCAAAAACGGTGAAAAAAACACTTCTTTAGTTTTTATAGAAAGATGTCCGCCATTTTGTTATTTTTGCATGAAACAGAAATCGTATGATATGCGCTATAGCCATGAACATACTGAATCTAAAGGCGTTTGATTTTTTTGTTTCGGGTGATCCATCTTCGAGATTTCGTCAACAGCGCAGACCTACAATTTTCAGGACATTTTTTTGACTACCATTTTCGTCTATAAATAGTGACTTGAATAAATAAATAAAATGTTTTAATGTATTTCGAAAGTGTATTTATTAAGTGCAACAACTTTTATATCAATATCTATAATATAGCTATCAAAAAAATTCATTAAAATAGCCTTTTTTAGCGTCTAAAGTAAGAAGACCCCTTAATTAGATTTTTGACTTGGCGATAGAAATATAAGTCACACGGTTGAACCAGCGGAGTATATTTGGGTGCAATGACCTTCATGGTGCACGTTGCTTCGCCTTGCTCATTGGTGAATATCTCATCATGCAATGTTAAATCTGCTTGGCCGCTCCCCGAATCCACCAATAGAAGAAATTTATTGTTCGCGACGTATAGCTTCAGGTGGGGGTCAAAATGTCGAATAACCAAATATAGAGCGACAAAGATTTCGAAACGACAGAATTATGAACTCTCAAAATAACGACGATTAAATTATTCGAAATTTTATCCTTTGACCGATGACGAAATCGAATAACTATTACACCAAAGAATTATTTATTCGAGAGCTCATTTATTCGAGAACGTATATTTAGATAGTCTGCAGTTTGAGTCATACAAATACAGATTCGAGCAAGCTACAACATTCATATCTTCGAAATTGAAAAAAGTAAGTATCGAATATTCGTAATACCGTCTATAGCAAAAGGCCATAAATCCAGACTACAAACTTCGAATGTGTAGATCTTAGAAACGCAAATGATAGATGCTCCGAAATGGCGAATACCTAAATGGCGAACATGGCATGGCTGCCTGACCCGACTGACCACTAACGCCATCTGCCAGCTTCATTCTGAAGCGCAAATAGTATTATCCGGACCGTTCGCCATTTTGGCCCATCGCTATTTCAACTGATCGACTTGAATGGTTCTTCGCTTTAAGGGAGACTTTGTCCTTGAAATCGGCGGGAGATGTTAGCGGCTCAACATGAGCAGCTAGAAGAAGAGGAGGGATGCCTCTATGGACCAGGCATTGCCGATTAGCGGCAATTATAAACACATTTGTGTAAACACATTACAAAACTTTAAACGCGTTTTTCTCGAAAACACGTTTTTAAAAATGGCTGACATTCTCCTGACCGCTGTAATTAACATATCGACCTGAAATTTGGAGAGCATACTCAGAAAATATGTCTTCACGGAATGACGGATCGTTTTTTCGATAGATACATTTTTGCATTTATTATTTATCTTTTTATGCGAAAAAAAAACCGCGAAAATTCGATTTTTTTTAAATTGCCGCCATTTTCCGAAATTTGTACTATACGAAAAACCCATCCGTCATTCCATGACTAAAGGGTCACAGATTGATAATATGCTTTGAATTTGTGTTTCAGATCAACAAAGAGGGGGCAGTGATGTCAGCCGTTTACCTCCCGCGATTTGAGGACCTGTTTTCGCGGAGCTGCAACGGCCGCCATTTTGGTTTTTTTTTTCAAAAAAAAATTTTTTAACGTTCTGTATATCATGAATAAAAGCAAGAAAAAACCGCACTCAAAAAGCTTTACTCGTTTCCTTTAAAAAAAATAAAATGTAAACACCTGAAATATGGCACTCCAAGGACAAAGTCTCCGTTAATGAATTCCAAATTGTAAACTGTCGTAATATTTACAATTCGACAATCTGACGTCTCCAATTGTTTGGTGTATATATACAGGCGAATCGATATTATATCTCGCTCATTATTTTGTTAAATATTAGATTTGTTTTCGCTATAAATCAACTTCGAGATTTTTGTATTGACAAATTCGATTAACTATTTTACAGACTATCATAAGATTGATCTATCTATATTGGAACGTTCGTCATTACTGAATTCGAAATTTTGGTTCTTCTGGATACTGATTGTTCGAATTTCCGATCCCCACCCATAGCTTCAACAACAAGAATTTTGCATAAAGCTCTTTCGTCAGTTTTAACGACAACATTTCCTATTATTTCTGATAATAAATAAAAAGCAACGTACACAGTTAATTGCAAAATTTTTCGGAATTTTCATTAACAACTTCACCTAATTATATCAATTAACTGCTTGAATATATTTAAATTCTACAATAAATAGTTGAACATTGCGAGAAACGGAAAAAAAACACGATAGCATGCGAGAATCGAACCCAAACCAGCTGGGTGACAGGCGATGCGCTTGACCACTGCGCTCCGCCGCTGACTTGGAAAGTTGAAAAAATGTCTCTCAAGCCTTTCACCCTTTCCTATGGCCCACTCGGGCGGAATATTTTAGAAACGTTAAGTGGAAACCCACCGCCTTCTACCCACGTAGTTTGTAAGTGTAAAAAATAATGAAGAAATGTAAACAAAAAAAAATCATGAAAATCACCAAATTTTTTCCTCGCCCAAAGGTATCTTCCCCCTCAAATAATTCTGAAAAACTAACATTCAGTGATAACTTTCGGACGAAACAATAGCGATGACGAGAAAAATTTGAATTCGATCGAAATTTGATCGTAGGGTATCTCGTTCGAATACCTGCTTGCTACGATGCCACAACGACTTGACAGCTCGTTGTATAGATCCATATGAGGATCGTTTGGAGGCGATTCCGTGCAAAAGTGACCGGATGCTCGATGAGTTGCTGCTGCCGAGGCTGCCGCTCTCGACATCGCTACGTTCCTGCAAAAGGCTCGATCGTTCGTCCACCTCGTTAGTCCCTGTATCGTCTTCATTGGCGCTCCAGTTGTGGCCCATACTATAAAGCTTTTATTTTCACCGCACTCGCCTAGTTCCACTATTCAAGCATTTTTCGCTCAACAAAGCTGCTATTATCAGAGCGTAAAAAAACCCGACGTTTTTTTTTTGTCAATTTCGTGAATCTTCTTGACGTGCTTTCGAATCAATCTCATTCGCCAAAGTCACTTTCGATTGAACATTCGTATTGCGAGCTGTGACGATCGATGCTTCTCGTTCGATTTTCGTAATTTATCCAAAATTCCATGTATTTAATTGTCACGCTCGTTTATTTACTTTCGAATGAACATACATCGAATCATCGTCATCCGCAAGTGTTCGATCTAGTCCTCTTTTTCTTACGGAATACCGCGGCTAACGCTGTCACTCTTTTTCGCGACATTATACCAACGTACGCGCGTTAATTTCGCTCGTTACCTCGGCGAGTCTCGTTCGCGATATCAATCGTGTATTTTTCGATAACGCGACGACTGATTTCACGATTTATCGTAGACACGTTCAGCTTTCTCACCGACCACATGGTCGCAACCTTGATGATGATATCGGAGGGCCAGTTGTTTTTTTCCCTCGACAATCCGCGGTAAATAATTGGCAGTGGAATTGTTCCGCAACGCGATCGGTAACGTATCGACACTAACGCCGGAATTATTAATCGACGAGTGTACGCGAAGCGTTTGAATTATGGAACGAAAAAACTTCCATCTCGTGATTCAGGGTAAAGAAGGAAATTGGCTTTGCCGAATGATGACTTTCGATCGTGTCCGCCGATTTTTTCGTCTTCTCTGGAGACGACCGGGCAATCCGATTGAACGGGCGAGTGTGCCTTCGTTACCGCTTTGGAATACACTGGGATGAAACGATGACGGACATCGAATCGCGTCGAAGCTCTGGTCATGACGCTACCCAGCTGATAACGAAATACAATGATGGCTACCGTCTCGGAGATACACTATCTCGGCTTGTTTTTTTTTTTGAAACGAAGGAAATTTCATAAATCGATCACCGTCGACCTCGACCAGAGGTGGGACAAAAAAAAACGTTCGAGGCGTAGTTGCACGACAGTACCGGATCCAACGAGAGTTGCGAAGGATTCCAAACGCTTGTGCTTTTCGATCGAAATTTAAAAAAAAACGCGCTAAAGTGCCTGTTGTAGCGATTTTTTCCCTGAGGCTCCAAGTATCGCCCGAAGGCGTGTTTTTGCTTGGCCAAAGACGAGAAAAATATCATCCCATGATGCGACAGACGTGCGTGAGAAAACTAGTGCGATTGTTTTACGGTCGATATTAAGTTGGCGAATTATTGATTTGTATCCACAAGTGCCATACCTATATGCGCTTAGGGCTGCGGCTACGTGACCTGAATACTTCGAACTGTTGATAAATCAATGATCCTGGATTCCCCGCAACGTCGTGTTGGTACGAAATGAATTCAATTCGCGCTATCTGATGCACTCGGAATAATGATTTTTGAATTTGCGTCGTTGGAGTGCACGGAAAAATAATTTTTACGAATCATTAAGGGGTTATTGCCTAGTTGTAAAAGTCAAAGTCACTTTTTTCCAAATTAATATATTTTTACGTATTCATCTTGAAAATGTTCGCTGAAAAATTCAAGGTGATCGGAGCGAAATTATTTTTTTTTTTTTCAAAAGTACGATTTTAGAGTCGGTGAGCAAAATATCTCGAAAACGACTGCATCGATCTTTCTGATTTTTTTAGGGCTTTTTCTAGATATATATATATAGCATTTAAGCCGCAAGGTGGGGGTACAAAGTGGAATATGGTTGGGAATGTATTAAGGCGGAAGGAACCTGTACATCGTATACTCAGATTTGATGAACCAAAAATGCCTATTTTTTCCGCAAAATTCAAGACTCACTTTAAACCGGCGCCATTTTTGTAAATTTGATTTTTCAGAAATACCTTCGATTAATCGTAGGATTCAAACTAATACATTAACTATATATATATATATATATATATAGTAACTATGACTATATTAATGTATTATCTATAAATATGTTAAAATATTAAAGATTAATATATTAATATATTAACTATGAATATATTTATAAATTAATCGTAGGCTTTCAACTAACATTCTAAAAAAAACTGTTTGGTTTTTAGAATTGAATTTTTTTGTTTGGGTTTGGGAAAAAGTGCTCTTCAGATGATACTTTTTTAAATACCTATTTTTTGTAGAAATTCATCATGACGATTTTCTTTGAAAAATCACAAAAATGAGCTGTTTGCGACTGTTACAGCTAGTTACAACCCGTTAAGGGGTTACCCCCACTTGAGATTTTGAAAAAATCGATTTTTTTTTATTGCATTTTTTTTAAGTATAAGTATCTGAGAATATGTCCTGAAAATTTGAAGTCGATCCGAACAAAATTGACTGAGATATGAGCGTTGAAAGAGAAGAATCCGCGTTGAAAGAGCGTTGAAAGAGAAACTTTAAACGCGTTTTTCTCAAAATGGCATTTCTGAAGTCGGTGACCAAGATTACTCGAACACTAATGACCGGTCTTCTTGAAATTTCGCAGGCTTATTTAATACATAAAAATGTAGTCTTTAATCGTTCGATTTTTTTTTTCGAAAAAGATGGCCGTTTTATAGCCAAAAAACGGCCGTTTTTTTTTTCGTTAAAATCGAACCATTAACTTTGACTGTCCGCCATTTTGTGAAAAATGAATATTTTTTAAAATCCTTCGATTAAAGACTAGTTTATACTTATATTTGACTAAATCCATCCGCATTTTTTTCTTCAGATGATCCACTTCGCCACAATGTTGGTCACCGCAAACCGTGTATATAAAAACATTATTTCATTGACGGCCATTTGCCACTAGACAATGTAATATTTTTCAATAAAAAAAATACTGAAAATTCTTCAAGGTGTGTTCTTTAAGATGGTATATTGATCGATTAAAAAAGTTTTGTAGTTTTCTTTAAAAAAATTCATGAAAAAGGCCTTCTTTTGCGCTACAAGTGGGGGTAACGCCTTAACTCGTTATCATCTACATTTTCTGCAGATATGGACTGTGGGAACAAATCAAAAGTTTTTGAGAATTCTGTCCAAGTTCGGTATCCTAAAACTGCAGAAAGAAATATTTGGAGCGATAAAAATGTAAAGGAAGAATTTTTATTGCGGTTCAATGGTGGAAACTTTGAGACCATGGAACTGTGCTTTGTTGGAATGCAACGATCTTTTTTATTTTTCATTTCTTTATTTTTATCACCCAAAGCGTTTTTTTTTTCGCAAACTGAGGTCGTAAATCTCTAATGAGAATACTAAAAACCGTTTAAATGATTTTTTGCAGCCTCGATATGGTCGTCCGAAAAAATTGAGCAATTGATAATAATTAATTTTCTTCGGAATACTGCAACGAAAATTAATTCTTTTCAACAGCTAAATTTTTTATACTCATTCTCGTTAGTGATTTACAATCTCAATCCATAAAAAAAAACTTTGGATAACAGAAAAATAGAGAAATCAAAATTGACTAAAAGTCCAACGTCATGCAAAATAAAAGTAGTGCTGAGAAAATGGAGTTGAAGTTTACATCGTTGGAACGTAACGGAAACTCGTCTTGCATTTTATTTTCCTTGTTCTTATTATCATATTAGATTTTTTTCATAGATTTATATTGTACATTGCTGAAAAAAATTCGAAAAAAAATTTCAAAAAATCATTGTATTCCAACGATGTAAACTTCGACCTCACTGAGGAAAAATCTTTGTTTTTTACTTTTTTCTACACAAATTCGTGTAAATTCCTTTCCCGTTAGCTTACTCAACGGCTAGCCGCAGTAATCTAGTTTAAATTATGTGTCTCTTCAAGCATCGTACAACTAATTATCTTATTTTGTTAAAGCATAAAAATGGGTCAGCGCAATTATGTCAAGGTGAATGTGAACGTTTTCTATCCGCGATTTCGATTTTCCGTCGTACATAAAAGAAAAATGACATTCGTGGGCACAATGTGCTACGATGTACCGATTCGCGTACTTGGGTTTGCCAAGAGCGTCGTCGCCGACGACCACACGGCGAGCAAAGATGACGGGAATAAAAATCACGGTGGTGCCCCTCGAAGGATCATCGCGAGATCAAATGGATCGTGTAATGTGTTTTTAGAACACTGTATATCCTCTCAACGCTCGCCCGCTCTGTACAATATACGTTAGCCCATCCAAATAAATCTCGGCTATGATGAGACCGAGAAGATGGGATTTAATTGGAGGCACGCCACGAGATGAAGAATGACGTGAAACCCGCCAAATGTATTTTCGGTCTGAATATTCGCGAGACACTTTCAAACATGCCGGACAAATATTTCTGTGGGTCGATTATATCGTCTCTCTCAATCGCGAATATTCATTATCGCAATAGCATTGTTCGAATTAAATGTAATGGGAATTTGCTCCTCAATCGATACTCGATAAATCAATCTCGGAGAATATCATTATTCGACATTTTTTCCGAGCCTCAGAAACTTGTTCGAATTTAATTAATCGACTAATTAATTAATTCATGAATTGAATTAATTTTAATTCAATTAAGTTGATCCAATCGATTGTTTCAATTAAATTTAACTAAAAAATTATATCAACTGATTTAATTGGTTTAATTAGTTCGATTGAATTTAATTTAATTCATTATTTCAATAAATTTAATTAATCGATTGAGTAATTAATTAGGTAATTTAATATTTTTATTCTTTCAATTTAGTGAATTAGATTAATTTAATTTGCAATGAACGACTTACGTTACCTCCAAAAAAATACTGGAAACCTCAGCGCAAAACGATTTCACGGCACATTCCGCATCAAATAAGATCGTCATAGAAGCAAAAAGTGTAAGCTAAACGTTTGTAACTCCCGCACATACGCGGCACGATTTTTTGTTATTTGCAATTGCTTCGATCTGTTGCACGTGCAATTAACGGTCTTTAAATACTCTGGAGTATCGATAAAAGTTTCGCCATTGCCTAAGTGGTGGATACGCTGATAAGAGCTAGGTCCAATGAGCTGAAACACACTTCTTTTTTTTTCACGCGTAGCCTCGAAGGAAAGAGGGCGACGAGAAGGTCTTCGAAATATACTTTGCTGATTACGAATCGGGCGACGATTCGACAATACACGATCAATCAAATTCTACGATACGCGAGAGAAACGACGCTGACGTTTGCACCGTTGGAATGGAATGCGAGGAAACTTTTGAGCTGCTCAATTTATCGGCCGTTTCAGCCTACGAAGATCGCGCATACGTTTTTGAGAATGCTTACCGATACGACTGATTTTTTATAATGCAAGTAAGGAATTTGAAAAATTACTTTTGCATTCGAACTCGACAAACTTCAACGTAAAACAATTTGTAGTATGGGGTTGAAATTTGCATCGTTGGAGTGCAACGAAAATTCTTCATTTCTTATATTCATTATTATCCAAAATGATAATTTGCAGATTTGCCAGGAAATTTGCCAAAAAACAAAAATGATTTGCCTTGCATTACAGCGTTGCAAACTTCAACGTTGTTTTCTAGTTGCTATCGTTCGTTGATTGGCTTTACGTTGCGTGGTGAGATTCAATTGTTACAATTGAATTACGACTAAGGACCTCGCACGAGGAAATGTTACCTCGTGAAGACGATGCTCGATACGATGGACAATATCCTGAGATCGTCCTCTGAGAATGGCGAACTGATTTCGTCTGTAATCTCCATGGAGACCTACCGATTGGTAACTCCTCGGACTCGACACACTCGTTTTCGATCTAACGTGTGACATTTTTCTTTTCGTCGAACTTCTTCGAGTTTTCGAGCACTGATCAACGTCTAATTTTGTTTTTTAAGTTGGTGAACTTTTTTTCTTCGTTTTATCGTGGTATGGACTCACGTTTCGCTGAACTTTCACACGCGCAACATTATCAAGAAACGCGATATTTTTATTCAATTTAATGAAAAAATATTACTATCGATGATAAATTTATGACACGTACGGCACAAAGGCTCGGCCTCGACTGTTCGTGCATCAGCTGATGAAACGCAATTTTATCACAACACCCAACAATACCGGATGCATAATTATTTTATTCCGCGCCATAGCCATTAAGCCGCGGATATAACATTAATCTCACTGGATCTTGAAAATACCGATCGAGATAAGAGATCCGCAAATGCGTCGAGGTCGCGTTTACTTTTTCCACAGTTGAGGCGCGGAGATTCAATCGTTTAACTTTTTCTTTCGTTGTTTATTTCAATTGTTCCATTATTCTCGCGAGTAATGTTTTAAGATGATTATTCCTGTTTGCATAATTTGTTCACTGAGTGTACATTCTTGTGCTCTTCGTGTTGAATTGAAAAAAAACAACATTTTTCATTAAACACGGCCTATTTTTCAGCAATAATTCATAAAAATAGTTAATTTAAGTGATTGGAATAATTAATTGACTTAATTGAAATAATTGAAATAATTGAATTAATTGAAATAATCGAAATAATTGAAATAATCGAATTAATTGAAATAATTGAAAGAATTGAATTACTTGAAATAATTGAATTAATTAATTGAATTATTTGCAATCATTAATTGAATTGGTTGAAACAATTTTTTAAATGACGACCAACATTTTCACTGTCCAACGGAATTCATTCAAAAAATCATAAAAAGGAAAGTAACCCAACGAGGAAAGTAATCCAACTGGAAAAAACTGATTTGACTTAAGATCCTCCGTCATCATTAAGGATCGAGATTTTTCCAAATCAATATGAAAGGATATTGATTTTTTTAATCGCAGGCACGTCCATTAAAAGTTCAATTACGAAGTTTCCATAAATTCTTGAACGTCACTTACGAGAAAAATAACGTTAACTAAGAAATCAAGCGCAGATTGTTGACACTGATTGTCAACATAGCCACTGAAATATTTCTTGCGGTCCATTGACGATAAAATTCTACTTCAATTCCGCGATTCTTTATACGTAACTGTTGAACTGTCGACATATGAGATTTTGTTTTCCTCGTGAACGACGCTGTGGAACTTTATCTGGAAATATATACGTCTAAAAAATTCAATATCCTGTAAAATAAATTGAGGAAGCAGCCCTCCTGGATTGCCTCGGATCATCGTGCCTCTGGGTCCCAGAAAATAATAATAAATTAAGCAATTAATTAGATAACATCAGAAAGGCACTTTTTAATTACGAGTTTCCCTAATCAATCAAGTTGCAACAATAACGTGTCCACCTTCATTCCGAATAGGAAAAAAAACTCTGGCCGGAAATACTCCCTGAACTTTTCAAAGAAAAAAAAATTAATAATTAACTATTTTTTTAAATCACCAAACTACGGAACTACGTACTCCCGAAAATTCTTTTCAGCTTCGAGGCCGCGGTCACTGTCGAGACTGTACGATCGCGGCGAGCCCAGCAACGCTTACGGTATTTTCTACGTCTTTTTTTTTTAGTTCTTTATTTTTCGTCGGTGGTTTCGCGCGATTTCGCGGCACGTGTACGGCGAAACGTTGAAGTACACAGGTCGGTTGTATCGCGTGCCCGCGTCGCCACGTCTCTCGATTCCTGTAGTTTTTTTTACAGCTCCATATCGCTTTCGTATCAGCGATAATGTTCTCAGGGTCTGAGTCGGAGGGTCGGGGAAAGGAATTAAAAAAAGCGTCGATACAATCACGTTCCCGCGACACTACGGAGGTGATCTGTGTACTGGATGCGTGGTGCGGACGTGCAATATTTTGCGGGTTTGTAGTCCTCGAGAAAGTGTGTCAGAGAGAGAGAGAGAGAGAGGGCGAGAGAAGGCGAAAGCGATACGATGACAATAGTAGAGCATGTCGTAGTCCTGAAGTCTACTCGCCTCTGAGTAACTGATAAAGTCTCAACTTGCACGATACACACGCAAATATTCGGGAATAAAAACACTTTCTGGCATTTTGAGAGACCCAAGCGTCGAAGGAACGGCTAACGGTGAACTGTCATTCCGGGGCATTTAACAGTTCGAGAAAACGCGCGCCATACCCGTCCGTCATAGCAGCGCCGGATTTTTTTCTCTATTTTTTAAGCAAAGTTTTGCAGCCGTGGACCAGTTATACCACCATCACTATTTACGATTTTCCATAAGGAACGGTTATAAATTGTCATTGTATGCGTTTTTAAAATAATTTTTCAATTTTTTAATAATTTTTTATGTCTTTTATATTTTTTTATAATTTTTCTATAATTTTCAATATTTTTATAATTTTTTATAATTTTTTCATAATTTTTTATAATTTTTTATAATTGTTCATGATTTTCTAATATTTTTTTCGTAATTTTCAATAATTTCAAATCTTTTTCATAAGTTTTCTAAATTTTCAATTATTTTTCATAATTTTATCGCGCTGATTTTTAAGACGTACTTGAGACTCGGCAGCGAGCCTCTCGTATCGCGGATCTCGCTGCATTGCCATTGGGCTAAGGATTGCGAAGTGTTGCAGCACGGAAACGCGGAGAGTTGGAGCGCACGAGTTGCACGAGCAATGATTGCAGACGGACTGCTGCATTGTTATGTACGCGAGCAACTCTTGGATGTAAACGAGGGAGATCTCTGCGGCTGGCCTCGTGTCGCGTGTACGGAACAATACTAACAATAGTTCCGCGAGCCTCTGTACGAGGCGGCTGTACGCGTGTGAACGTATGAACGTGTTAACTTACGTGGGTCGCACGTACAGAGCAAAAAAGGTGAATGATTATGCCACACGTGGGACGTGCACCACACGCACGATGACGATTCACAGGTGAATAAGCAGAGAGAGAGAGGTAAGTGGTACATCGAGCACATTCATCTCAAAATAAAGTGGTAGACCGACGTGTCGCCGATGATTTTTATAAAGAACTTTTTCAATTAATTTAAATTAATTCATTATATTGAAGCATTCATTTGATTGGTTACAGCTAATTATTTCCTTAGTTCATTTAAAATAATTAATCGCTTTAATTAATCGAAAAGGTTTAGTTCAATTAATAAATTCAAAAGGATAAACTCAAATAATTGATTGATCAAAAGGGTTCAATTTAATATATTGATTCAAAGGATTAATTAAATGAATTCATTTTAAAGGATTAATATGATCATTTAATTAAGAACGATTAATTTCATTAATTAATTTTAAAGGATTCATTTCATTGATTAATTTTTGAGGTTTAATTTAGTCAATTCGTTTTTACGGATTAATGAAATCAATTTATTTTTTAGCATTATAGTCATGAATTTACTTTTAAGAATTCATTTAATGAATAAATTTTTTTTATACATTCGATAGATTAATTTTAAACAATTAATTGAATCAATTAATTTTAAGTTATGGATTAATTTAGGATTAATTTTCTCAGTGTAGACATGTTTAATAAAGGTGCAACTTTGCCATAAGATTCACTTATTTTCATCACCGAGGGAGATTATTTGCTTGAATCAATACAAATTACTGGTATGCTCGAATTGTATTAAAGTTTGCATTGTTGGAACGCAACCAAAGCTTCGTAGCCCGAACTTTTTTTTTACTAAATTTGGGCTACGAGAATGTCTCTAACGTTTTTCAGGATCCTAATCAGGAATCTACGGCCAAAATTTGCAGTCAAAGATTTTGGATGATGAAGAAAATTAAGAAATAACCAATTAATGAAGAATTTTCGTTGCATTCCAACGATGCAAACTTCAACATCGTATGCTTCAAATATAACACATCCTCTAAGTCATTGAAATATTAGGTTTACTAATTAATTCAGTGCTTTTTATAAATCTTGCTCGTTAACTCCAAAGACACCGAATTGATTTGTACACATAATATTTCGATTAATAAAAGTTCATAAATAAAAATTGATCGAAATATTTTTTTGACTTACTTAGAGGATTTGTTATATTTCAAGCATACCAATAATTTCCAATAAAATTTCTTTCATTGTCAACTTTGATGATACCATTTATTGTAGGCAAATAAATGTTTTAGTACATTTATTCATCCACTGAATAACTTATTATATTCGAATAAACGTCACATTCTGAGCGCGAGTATCGCGCTGATTTGTATTTACGGTACTTAGCCTCTTATTGTTTACTACCATTTTTTATACACGGAATCCAGACTTTTTAAACTGTGACGTTTATTATTTATTACTCGAACGAAAAGCGACCTGATCGATCGATCATTATAAAGGGTGTCTCAAAATTACCTGACATTTGAAATTGCGCGCCTTTTTTGTTTGTGGCGAACATAGAGTACTAATCTTTGACAATTGGCATAAGGAAGCATTCAGGTTCAGTCATGGAGAATTACACGATCGAGCAATGCATAGAAATTGTTATTTGCTGCATTGTTACTGCAAAGTTATTGCAGACGAAGTTTCAAGGTCATGGTATTTCGCGCCGCGGCGATGTGAATTGACCACCAAGATCGTGCGATTTTACGCCATTGGACTTGTTTGTTTGGGCTTTTCTGAGAGGCAAAGTGTATCCCAATGATCCACTGACCATTCTGGAGCTATATTGTGTGCCACACATAACCTCCATGTTTGTACCTTATATTAAAATAAATATACGTAAACAATTTAAAAAAAGCTTTTATTGAATGTACTAAAAAGTAGAAAACATTTTTTTTTTACAAAGTCTATATGTGGCTATAAATAAAAGCTTGGGGAGCTCAATTTTTTAAATGTCTAATATATTTGATCACGTCAGTTTCGTTAACCGTATTTAATTTGGCACAATAGTAACTAGAGAAATTATTATCACCCGTTTATACACAGTTGCAGGATCTATATTTAAGGGGTTACCCCCACTTGCGATTTTGAAAAAATCGATTTTTTTTATTGCATTTTTTTGAAGTATAAGTATCTGAGTAATATGTCCTGAAAATTTCAAGTCGATCCGAACAAAATTGACTGAGATATGAGCGTTGAAAGAGAAGAATCCGCGTTGAAAGAGCGTTGAAAGAGAAACTTTAAACGCGTTTTTCTCAAAATGGCATTTCTGAAGTCGGTGACCAAGATTACTCGAACACCAATGAACCGATCTTCTTGAAATTTTGCAGGCTTATTTAATACATAAAAATGTAGTCTTTAATCGTTCGATTTTTTTTTTCGAAAAAAATGGCCGTTTTATAGCCAAAAAACGGCCGTTTTTTTTTCGTTAAAATCGAACCATTAACTTTGACTGTCCGCCATTTTGTGAAAAATGAATATTTTTTAAAATCCTTCGATTAAAGACTAGTTTATACTTATATTTGACTAAATCCATCCGCATTTTTTTTTTTCAGATGATCCACTTCGCCGCAATGTTGGTCACCGCAAACCGTGTATATAAAAACATTATTTCATTGACGGCCATTTGCCACTAAACAATGCAATATTTTTCAATAAAAAAATTACTGAAAGTTCTTCAAGATGTGTTCTTTAAGATGGTATATTGAACGATTAAAAAAGTTTTGTAGTTTTCTTTAAAAAAAATCATGAAAAAGGCTTTTTTTGCGCTACAAGTGGGGATAACGCCTTAAGGGGCCTTCTCACTTTAGACGCTAAAAAAGGCTATTTTCATGAATTTTTTGGTAGGTTTATATTATAAATAATGATATAGACGCTGTTACACTTCATAAATACACTTTCGAAATACATTTAAAAATTCTTTTTACTCATTCAAGTCACTATTTATAGACGAAAATGGTAGTCAAAAAAATGTCCTAAAAAATTGTAGGTCTGCGCTGTTGATGAAATCTCGGAGATGGATCATCGGAAACAAAAAAAAATTAACGGTTTTAGATTCAGTATGTTAATGGCTATAGCGCATATCATACGATTTTTTATATATGCAAAAATAACAAAATGGCGGACATTTTTCGAAAAAAAAACTTGTTTTTTCCACGGTTTTTGGCAAAAAAATAAGTAATAATTTTAAAAAAGTTAAATCCTTGGTATGTGCTGTAGATATAGTTGTAAAGAATATGCGGTTAAAATTTCATAAGGATCGGTTCAGTAGTTTTGAACATTTTATCAACAAGCCGTAGAAAAACGTTGTATCGAGAAAAACGCGTTTAAAGTTTGTTTGGGCGACATAAATAAATTTCAAAAATGAGTAATGTATTTCGGAAGTGTATTTATGAAGTGTAACAACATTTACATCAATATCTATAATATAAACCTATCAAAAAATTCATGAAAATAGCCTTTTTTAGCGCCTAAAGTGAGAAGACCCCTTAAGAAATCTAAGGTCGTTTTACAGTAAATTGAATACAGTTCATATGTTAAGGGGATTATGTAAATTTAAGATTATATGCCTGAATTTTGAGCGCCTCAAGCTTTTATTTATAGTCACATATAGGTGACTTAACAAGCGAAATTATTTTCTACTTTTTAGTACATTAAATAAAAGCTTGTTTCGAAGAAAAATACATGTAAATTATTTTCTAATTTTTAGTCTTTAATTGATTTTACTACAACTCTGACGTGTTTTAAAAAAAGGGATTCACGCTTTCACACGAACCGGTGTTATTATTGGTTAATTTTCAGGAGAAATCCTGGAGAACTGTGATAGGTGGCATCTATCATTGTTGGCTCGCCACCTATTGGACCTTACCTTTTAACCTATTCCACCTATTGGATCCTTTTAACGATTGTGCGATCCAAGAGAACTTAGAGACAAATCATATTTTCTCATGCACTTTCCATGTAGTGTAACTCTATTCAATGTTTCTCTTTTTGTTCATTTCTGCTAATGCTTCATTATTGCAAGGTCTCTTTCCTGTTAGGTTCTCGCAGTTCAATTTAAAAAAAAGTTGAATCATTGTCACCGCTTAGATACATGTTTACAAAATTTCGGAGCTCCAAGTAGCCGAGACGTGGCTGAAGTATCGATTTTCCGTTTTGCATCTCACAAAAAGCCTTTTTTTCTTCATTTTTTAGTTGAATCAAGCATTGTCACCTTTTAGACGCATGTTTGCTTATTTTCAGAGCTCTAAGTAGTCGGGAAGTGGGTGAAAGATCGATTTTCACAGAAAGTCTTTTTTTGGTGAATCATGAATTGTCACCTCTGAGATGCATGCTTGCAAAATTTCAGAGCTCTAAGTAGTCGGAAAGTGGGTGAAATATCGATTTTCCGTTTTGCATCTCACAGAAAGTCTTTTTTTTGTTGAATCGTGCATTGTCACCTCTTAGACGCATGTTTGCAAAATTTCAGAGCTCTAAGTAGTTGGTAAGTGGGTGAAATATCGATTTTCCGTTTTTCATCTCACAGAAAGTCGTTTTTTTTTGTTGAATCGTGCATTGTCACCTCTTAAACGCATGTTTTTTAAATTTCAGAGCTCTAATTAGTCGATCAATGGGTGAAATATCGATTTTCCGTTTTGCATCTCACAGAAAGTCAAATAATTTTTTAATTAATTAATTATTTTTTTAGTTGAATCATGCATTGTCACCTCTTGGATGCATGAATGCAAAATTCCAGAGCTCTAAGTAGTCGGTAGGTGGGTGAAATATCGATTTTCCGTTTTGCATCTCACAGAAAGTCGTTTTTTTGTTGAATCGTGCATTGTCACCTCTTAGATGCATGTTTGCAAAATTTCAGAGCTCTAAGTAGTCGGTAAATGGGTGAAGTATCGATTTTCCGTTTTGCATCTTACAGAAAGTCAAGTAATTTTTAATTTATTTATTTCTTTTTTAGTGTAATCATGCAATGTCACCTCTTGGGTGCATGAATGCAAAATTCCAGAGCTCTAAGTAGTCGGTAAGTGGGTGAACTATCGATTTTCCGTTTTGCATCTCACAGAAAGTCGTTTTTTTGTTGAATCGTGCATTGTCACCTCTTAGATGCATGTTTGCAAAATTCCAGAGCTCTAAGTAGTCGGTAAGTGGGTGAAATATCGATTTTCCGTTTTGCATCTCACAGAAAGTCGTTTTTTTGTTGAATCGTGCATTGTCACCTCTTAGATGCATGTTTGCAAAATTCCAGAGCTCTAAGTAGTCGGTAAGTGGGTGAAATATCGATTTTCCGTTTTGCATCTCACAGAAAGTCGTTTTTTTTTGTTGAATCGTGCATTGTCACCTCTTAGATGCATGTTTGCAAAATTTCAGAGCTCTAAGTAGTCGGTAAATGGGTGAAGTATCGATTTTCCGTTTTGCATCTCACAGAAAGTCGTTTTTTTGTTGAATCGTGCATTGTCACCTCTTAGATGCATGTTTGCAAAATTCCAGAGCTCTAAGTAGTCGGTAAGTGGGTGAAATATCGATTTTCCGTTTTGCATCTCACAGAAAGTCGTTTTTTTTGTTGAATCGTGCATTGTCACCTCTTAGATGCATGTTTGCAAAATTTCAGAGCTCTAAGTAGTCGGTAAATGGGTGAAGTATCGATTTTCCGTTTTGCATCTTACAGAAAGTCAAGTAATTTTTAATTTATTTATTTCTTTTTTAGTGTAATCATGCATTGTCACCTCTCAGATGCATGTTTGCAAAATTTCAGAGCCCTAAGTAAGCGGTAAGTGGGTGAAATATCGATTTTCCGTTTTGCAGCTCACAGAAAGTCTTTTTTTGGTGAATCATACATTGTCACCTCTTAGATGCATGTTTGCACAATTTCAGAGCCCTAAGCAGTCGGTAAGTGGGTGAAATATCGATTTTCCGTGTTGCATCTCACAGAACGTCAAATAATTGTTTAATTAATGTATTATTTTTTAGTTGAATCATGCATTGTCACCGCTTGGATGCATGTATGCAAAATTCCAGAGCTCTAAGTAGTCGGTAAGTGGGTGAAATATCGATTTTCCGTTTTGTATCTCACAGAAAGTCTTTTTTTTTGTTGAATCGTGCATTGTCACCTCTTAGATGCATGTATGCAAAATTCCAGAGCTCTGAAGTTTTGTAGTCGGTAAATGGGTGAAGTATCGATTTTCCGTTTTGCATCTCACAGAAAGTCAAGTAATTTTTAATTAATTTATTTCTTTTTTAGTTTAATCATGCATTGTCACCTCTTAGATGCATGTTTGCAAAATTTCAGAGCTCTAAGTAGTCGGTAAGTGGGTGAAATATCGATTTTCCGTTTTGCATCTTACAGAAAGTCTTTTTTTGGTGAATCATACATTGTCACCTCTTAGATGCATGTTTGCACAATTTCAGAGCTCTAAGTAGTCGGGAATTGGGTGAAATATCGATTTTCCGTTTTGCATCTCACAGAAAGTCAAATAATTGTTTAATTAATGTATTTTTTTCTAGTTGAATCATGCATTGTCACCTCTTGGATGCATGAATGCAAAATTCCAGAGCTCTAAGTAGTCGGGAAGTGTGTGACATATCGATTTTCCGTTTTGCATCTCACAACAAGTCATCTCACGCCAAGTCAAGTTAAATAGAACCTTGTGAAATATTCTATATTTCAAATAAATAATACGTTTCATTAATAAATTAAAATGTCAGTACATTTTGAGACACCCTATACAATCCTAAAGGCATCATTTCTTGTTCTGCTTATTTACCGAATTGGAGTCTCCCTCGAACCATGTTCTGGGATCCGGAAGCCACGAATTCATTATTGTGCACTAAACTACGAGACGATCGCGAAAAAAGTGCGTCTTAAGGGCTTACACCACGGTAAACGTCTAAAATGAAGCGATTACTCGCGATTCCTTTTTGTCGAAGGACAAATAAGAGGATAATAATATTCGAGGATGTTATTCGTCATATCTTCAAGTGTACAAAACGAAATTTATATTAAAAAATTATACAAAATGGTGATACTGTAGCCATTCTCGCGAGGCATGTTGAATTTGACAAAATTTGCGGCACACAGTATAACCCACGCAAATTTGAATTTGGAAAAAAAAATTAAAATTTCCACTAATTCCCATGAGTACAGCTAGAGAAATGCGTAGGGGATTTTGGAAATATGAATTTTTGCGTATGTGGCAAGCATTTAAAGTAAAGACTCAATTTTCGACAGAAAAAAGGACAATCATTTGTTAATAACTAATGCTATAATTAACTCATGGAAAATCCCATACGTATTTCTCTTCGGAATGTTATTTTAAAGATGTGCTCAAAATTTGGAGTGAGAAGAATGAAAATTGTTGGAGTTATGCAGCGTGACGTTTTGAAAAATTGTGTTGCGAGAAAAACTGCCACTGCAGATCCACACAGGCCTGTGGGTCTTTGTTTTACAGGTACCAAAATCCCCTTATTCTAGATGGTTGAAAGCATCTCTTAAGGCAATTTTTGAAAAATCCATTATTTGAAAATTCTACTGTGGTGTTACCCCTTGAGGTCGCAGGAAAAATGATTTAAAAAATAGGACGAAGCACGATAAAACGGAAATTGCGCGCTGAGAGCGTGTAAGATCGATCAATCGCTGGAGTAGCAACGAACTCCCCTTACTGTAGTACAAAGTGGCAAGCAGCTTAGAGCTGTGCGTACGACTGACAACGGAACAATCGCGATGTGGCAACTTCGGACATCACGGTCTTCGTATTTTCTCAATCAGCGATACGACGCGGTGCGATTTCTCGTATTTACAAAATCAAACGTACCGCAATGTATACGATTCGGCAGATTGAGTCTACCGTTGAACTTGCGAAAAAAAATATACAAAGTATTGTCGCTGTAATAATCAAAGTCGCAATGCTCGTCGATTCCCAATAGATCCATAACAATAATAATAGCCGCAGCGAAGCCCATTGATGAGTAAAAAAATATATTTATAAAAAAATGTAATATACTTATGTAAAATTTTATTAAATTTGCATCGAAACATTTCCGCACCAACTTTAAAGCCGAAAAAATAACAATTAAAATAAATATAAGCTCTTTTTTCGACATTCGGGGAAGAAACTTATCATTCAGATCCATCAATTATTCGTAGGTAAAAAAATAATGGCATTGTTAGAATGCAACGCATTTTTTTAAATATATTCTCAAATTGTTCTATCTACGAAAGTGACTGCAAAATATTTTTGGGAATAATTATAAGAGATTTGTAACAAAACGCTGAAAAGGAAATGATTTTGAATAATAATAAAAATAAATAAATGAAGAAATCAAGAAATTACGTCGTATTGCAACTATGCAACTTCCACACCTTAAAAAAATTATGAGCAATATAATAAAATAATAACAAGATATCGCAGTACGATATCGTTACATTGATCGTCAATAGATATCGATATTCAGGCCATACGTAAAAAATTATAGTATTGAAGTTTGCATCGTTAGAATACAACGAAAATTTTTTTCTTCGTATTCGAAAGTAACTGAAAAACATTTTTGAGAATAATTATAACAAAAAGCTGCGAAAAAAAAAAGATTTTGAATAATAATGAAAGTAAACGAAATGACAAAATCAAGAAATTTCGTTGCATTCCAACGATGCAACTTCCAAACCATAAAAAAAATAACGAGTAATATAATGAAATAATAACGATATATTGCAAAACGATATTGTTACATCGATCGTCAATAGATATCGATATTCAAGCCCACCACCAATCTAAACATTTTCCTCAACGAAAAATTCGTTCCCGATCGTCTCCCGAAAATTATTCTCCCCTCCCAATTCCGCACGTACGAAAAAAAAGATCAGCAAAACAAAAAATTCTCCGAGCACTCACCAGTCGATGAAAATTCGATCCGCCGATGTCCTCGTCATAAGTCTCCTAATTTATCGTCAGTCTTCTGAAATCGGAGACAAAATAACATTCAGCGTGAAGTTTCGAACATTGCCTTACTTTCGGCTAACATTCTTCCCAAGAGTTACAGCAACGTGAGTTTGTTGGGTTTGCAAGAGTTACCGCAGCGTGAGACATTTTCTTTCTCCAAAAATAAAGCAAAAAGAAAGTCCAACAAAAAATACCCACCGTGTCCCAAAAATAGCCAAAATCCCCGAAAAAAGTAATCGGAATGTCGTAAAGACGCAGAGAGTGGCACGCGTATATATAAATGAGAATAATGTGTAACAAAGAAATGTGGCTATTGAACTCACTCGTGCCGGAATTGAGTAGCTTGAAACATACTGGAGACATGAATTATCTTTGTTGGATGCATCGCGAGCAGCCAGGTGCACGATAATTTAGAAAATTTCGCAGAACGACTGTGGCGAAGAATTTTAGCGTGCTTTTTGTCAAGTGCTTGTCGAGTAAAAATTCTCGAATCAGGGATTTGTTTCGTCATCGCGGGAAGCACGAGAAAGAAATGTAAGCCGGAACGATGTATGTACGTCCCTATATATATATATATACAGTTTAAATAAAAAAAATGAACATTTTTTTCGTTATATTGCGCACAAATAAAAAATAATGTATATATATACACACACACACACACGCACACACACACACACACACACACACACACACACACACACACACACACACACACACACACACACACACACACACACACACACACACACACACACACACACACACACACACACACACACACACACACACACACACACACACACACACACACACACATATATAGATAATAGGAATTTAGCGGAAAAAAAACGATATATGTATATATGTGTGTGTATATATATATATTAGGGTGATTCGTTTCAGGGCAACTTTTTTTTTGACCCATCGTGCCCGAAAACCTTTAGTTGGTACCCAAAAACGAACTTTCGTGAAAAGGGGGTGTTGTCAAAAAGTATTTAGAGGTCGCGAATCAAAATTGAAGGTTTCCCATTTGATTAACATTGAAAAAAATGTTTTTCTCATTATTAGTGTTACCATTCCGCGAATTTTGATATCGCGATATTTTCCAAGTGGGTTCTCATAGGAAATATGATACTCCACAATAAAGTTCATTGAGCCATGGCCGTAAATTCAACCGTTTCAGCGGCATCATTATTTCAAGTGAATATTGTGCAAAATATCTATTCAAACGGCTGTAACGCCTAAGCTATTAGATATATCGAAAAAAATTCAGATGAGAACTTTGTAGAGAAAGTAATTTTCTACAAAAAAGTCTTATAAGCCGAGCCCGAAAATTCAACTCATTTTCAGCTATAGGTGAATGAAGTAAAATAAATAGATCTTTTTTAAAACAAAAAAATCTATTTATTTTACTTCATCCACCTATAGCTGAGAAAGAGTTGAATTTACGGGCTCGGCTTATAAGACTCTTTTGTAGCAAATGACTTTCTCTACATAGTTCTTATTTGAATTTTTTTCGATATATCTAATAGGTTAGGCGTTACAGCTGTTTGAATAGATATTTTCATACAATATTCACTTGAAATAATGATACCGCTGAAACGGTTGAATTTACGGGCATGGCTCAAAGAACTTTATTGTAAAGTATCATATTTCCTATGAGAACCCACTTGGAAAATATCGCGATATCAAAATTCGCGGAATGGGAACACTAATAATGAGAAAAACATTTGTTTCAATATTAATCAAATGGGAAACCTTCAATTTTTATTCGCGACCTCTAAATATTTTTTGACAACACCACGAAACTTCGTTTTTGGGTACCGACTAAAGGTTTTCGGGCACGATGGGTCAGAAAAAAAAAGTTACCCTGAAACGAATCACCCTAATATATATATATGATTTGAATTTTAAAAAGCACATTTTTTTTCGTTATATTCGACACAAATGAAAAATTAACCGTTTCAGGCCTGTCGAAGCCGAATTGGAAATCACAAAATCATTAATAGCATTACTGGTGATTAAAATGATGAAAATCTCCTAAAAAAATATGATGAATTCGAAAAAAAAAATAGAAGGAAAGCTGGGCCCACGATGAGACTAGTCTTAAAAATCATAGAATGGGGCACTCTATTTTAGGGACATTTTTGAAAAAAATAAAAAAGGCAATCATCTTTTTAAAAATAGTTTTCACTTTATAAGCGAAAAAAACGTTGACATTGATAAATGATAATTTTTTTCATATTTTTTAACGAAACTATGCTTCAAAATGAAAAAAATATATATAGTGATATTTGTCGATATCTCAATTGGTTCAGGAGTTATCAGCGTTTAAACGTTTCCAAAACTTTCGAAATCGTCATTTTTTGGAAAACTATAAATCCTAAAAGAGAAAAAATTTAAATCTAAAAATTGGTGTGGATATGCCTTTCATGGGGTACAATTTTACAAAAAAAAATCGGGAAAACCAAAAATGGTCGGGGTCACGGACTAGGTGAAATGGGGTGGAATGTCCCATATATACACAGGGTGTCCTGTTGTGAATGGTTAATCCTGAAACTGTCGATAGGTCAGATCATGTCCTGGTACATGCTGGAATTTCTGTTTAGTAAAACCCCACGGCTTTCGAGATAAAAATGATCGACCTTTGGTTTTTCGCATGCCATTTCTACAAATGATAACTTTTTTACCCGGTTAAAAAAAAACTCTCAGTTATTTCTTTTATCTAGAAAAGTCTTCTTTTTAACCTTGCATGTTAAGGAACCGTTAAGAAAAAAGATCGTATGCAGAATTTTTGTTCAAACCAATTCGAACATCTGACTTTGATAGCCTGCAGTGTAAAAAAATGTACTACGCATATCGTGCCAATTATTTTCAAAACTTGCTTAGTTATTGTCGATTCATATCATTCGTAGAAATGGCATGTGAAAAACCAGAAGCAGATGTTGTTTTTTCAAACATAAAGCCCCCCAATCTCCAAAACCGTGGGATTTTTACTAAACTGAAATTCCAGCATGTAGTAGGACATTATCTGACCTATCGACAGTTGCAGGATTATCCATTCATAACAGGAAACCGTGTATATATATATATATATATATATATATATATATATATATATATATATATATATATATATATATATATATATATATATATATATATATATATATATATATATATATAGTGTGTGTGTGCACCGGGTGTCCCATTTTAATCTTACACCTGATTTATCTCGAAAAATACTGCTTCGATCCCGTATTGAATATAATAAAACTTTTATGGTTCAAAGGACGTAAAAAAAAATCTCGTTCCGTCCAAAACTCATAATGGCGACGTTAAGGCCACCGCCGTGTTTTTTATAACAGGATCATGAATTTTTGTCACCATAACATCAGGCCAAAACTAACAACTTTGGTAGGAAAAGTTTTTGAAAACGTCAATAATTTTTAGGTTAGAGCGCCATTTTTTAGTCGAAGTGACGAGCCGCAGAGAAGTAATCCTTGTTTGGGTTCTCCCAACCCAAACAAACTCACATCCACACATACACCCACACTTGCACTAGAGACGTTGACGACTTTACCTCCTCGTGGTACTTTCTTTATAACGCTAAGAAAGTAAAAACTATTCTAACCAAAAAATTGTGAACGTTATAAAAAAAAACTTTTCGGACAAAAATTGTTAGTTTTGACCTGATAAATGTTTTGGTGAAAAAAATGCATGATCCCACTTGAAAAAAACATGCCGGCCATCTTAACGTCGCCATTTTGAATGTTGGACCAAAAAAAAATTTTTTTAACGTCCCTCTTTGACCCCTAAAAGTATTATTATACTCAATACTTGATCGCAGCAGTATTTTCGAGATAAATCAGGTGTAAGATTGAAATAGGGCACCCGGTATGTATATATATATATATATATAGGAATAGTTATGTACCCGTATCGACTACAGGTTCAAGGCTGTGCTCTAATTCGCCGAAGCGCGATACGAAAAATCCCGAGGTACAGAAAACCGCGATATTCTTCGTTACCAGATCCCTACGCGTCTTCCAGAAATTTCATTTTCGAAAATTCGAGTATTCGAACATTTTCCGTGAGCGAACCATTTTTGCACAGCCGTAAAACTACGATGTGAGGTTATGAATGACGTACGTAGCTGTCGAGACTTTGGACTGCGACGAAAAGCAAAATCATTGCGAGCCGCATGAATTTTGATAATCTCACCTACGAAGAGTCGCGTCTCTTTGTTCTCGTCGATTGGTCACAACACTAACGCCAGTAATCCATTTCACTGAAAATAAAAGTATCCGAAGCAAAAGAACAACAAAAACACTTACACACACAGAGACACAGGCCAAAGCTTTGAGTTTCTTGGCCCGGTGTCAGTTCAAACGCACACTCGGGCAGAATAATTCGTTTCGTTCACATGGTTTGACAGAGAGCAGTGAGACAGCGAGTTCAGGGTACGAAAGGAAGAAACGAAAAAGAAGCGGGTTTCTCCGTGCTCCACGCGAGATTCCGACCTCGTATAATGCGCTCGACCCGACGGAGAGAGCTTTTTTCACTCACTCGTTCGATCCCCGTGCGACTCTCTTCTCTCTTTTTGCCACGCTACTCGCCCGCCTGCTACTCTACCCTTTAGTTCGACGTTTCGCCGCGCGTTGGCGCTGAATACGGAACAGCTGATGGAATCGACTACCGCGTGGGGGGAGCGCACGCTACGCACGTGTCGTGTGTGCGTCTTGAGCTTGCGAAGTATATCGTTGGAGAAACGCTTGCTTGTCGTTCAATCAACGCGGGTGAATTATCACACGTAATTTGCGTAACACGTCGGTAGATACTAGTTCCGGTGCTAATTTGTACGATGCGATGCGAATGATTTCGTCGTACGAGCGGGCAACCTAACCTCAAACTTGTGTCGACACGCGCATCTTGTCACTGTTCGTTTTTTTTAACGTGGGGGTATCATTTTCTGCTTTGGAAGTTGAAACTGAGCGAAATGCTGTCGCTACCGCAGAAAAAGTATTATCGGCAACGAGCTCACTCGAATCCGATCGCTGATCACTGCATAGAATAGTGAGTGAATTTAGAAATACGTTAATCGTAGTGGTAATTATAATCGTTATTACTATTTTCTTTAATATTATTATTATTTTACTATTAAGCAATGACAGTTTCGCGTATGCTGGGTAAGCCACCAACTATTAGCAGTACAAACATTTTCCAACGCATCGGAATCAGGAGAAAACTTTTCCTACCAAAGGTGCATAGTTTAAAGAGGCTGGTCATGCGGAGACTAGGGTGGCACAAATTTGAGCTTTTTTTTCCTTTTTCTCACCATCCAATTATCTTTTTAATGAAAAAAAAAAGATAAAAAAAAATAATAAATAATTTTAATGAAAAACAAAGCGGTCAAAAAATATTTCGAGGTCATTCAAGCCTCCCAAAAATTCAAATTTTCATTAAAAAATCGACTTTTTTTTTCCGTCCCCTTCTCACCCATAGATATTACACTTAATAATTTTTAAATTAACGTCGCGAATGCTCTAGCCGGCCAATGAATATTTATTGGTTGTTCAAGGTTTTCTAAATTTATAATATACGCCAAAAAATAAATCTCGCATGCGATATAATTCCTTGTAGCATGAAAACAAAATAAACAGCGAAGTGTTACATTTTCTGAATAATTTATTATAATAATTTGTAACGAATACCAATTTAGACTATATGTGTTATCATGTATTATTGTATTATGGTGTCGCTCGTCACAGAGTACAGCTACGACTGGTCCGCAGTTTGACTAACGAGACCAACTATGGGAGACATGACGATGCACGGAAAACAGCTGCTATTTCAGTTTTACCAATAAAACAACCTATACTTTTGTTTACGGACAAGAGCTTTGAAGAATTATTTTGAGAACAAGGATTATAATTCTTGGATTAGAAGGATGAAGTGTATTTGAAAAATCTGGTTCTAAAGAAAAAGAGGATTAATTGTTTCTAACATTTTATAAAGCGTCATATTTATGAGTGAAAGAATAAAAAAAATTGACGAAAATTGGAAATTTCGAAGCTCTAGAGCGACCACTAAATATTCATTGGCCGGATAGAGCTTTCGCGAGGTTAATTTCAAAATTATAAAGCGTAAAATTCATGGGTGAGAAGTGGACAAGAAAAACGATTTTTCAATGAAAATTTGATTTTTTGGGAGGCTTAAGCAACCTCTCAATATTTTCTGACTGCTCGCAATGTTCGCGACAATTTTTTTTTTTCTTCTAAAATGATATTTGGATGGTGAGAAAAAGGAAAATGATAAAGCCCAAATTTGTTGCTCTCAAGTGGAGGCGCTTAGGAGATTTCAAGCTCACCATGTTTTTGAATGGGAGTACTATCTTTTTTTTTCAGAATTTTATCGAGAAACTAAAAATAAGTTCACATATCAAATGATCAATCTAAATTTAGTGTAAAAATCAATAAAGAAAGACATTCCAATGTTTTTAGTCTAGAATGGATTAAGAAAACGGCGCAAACACTTGCTTCTATAAAAGGTGCTCAAAGTGATGGCCACCACTTTCAATGCTCGCTTCCAATCTATTTCGCATTGTATTGTATTCTCTTATTTATCATGTCGGTCTGTATTAACAAACAGGCTCTAATTGAGGTTTCGATAGTTCAATGCCAAGCAAAATCCACGTAGGCTCCGGTGATATCCATAAATAAGCGTAGCCTGAAAAAAAAATGATTTCGTTCACAATAATCTTTTTCAAAAATAAACTTTACAAAATATTCGATAATCACGTAGCACACATAAAATATGAAGCTTTAATCACACGTTCGTGTTAACATTAATAACAAACTCTTGCAATATCTTAAAAAATAATTAACTAATTTTTCATCATCCTTCAAACTCTCTACCAGTCATTAAATTATACTTTCAGTAGGTACTCAATTGAATCCATCTTAGCTTTCTATTTTTTTTCTGCAAATCAGCCCAACACTTTTTTAGTTGGAATGTTTTCGGTCGTTATGCAGTATGAGGACTTTTCCGAAAAACGACGAGAATTTTTTTTTTTTCGCCATGATGTTTTTTCCATTACAGTGAGTCATATTCCGTCGGGGGAGGCTGAAATTTCCCATCAATTCCATACGTTATGGGGTTTTGAAGTTTCCAGAAACATGTAATATTTCGACGCCTCTTGTTTGTTGTCGCTAAGCAGCTATGTGTTTCCTAAGGGCCAACCCAAACAGACAAACCCTAACAAACTTAAACTAATTCCCCAATATAAGCATCGAAATATTTAAAAATTTCCTTTTTTGTCACATGTTTTTGCAAACCTCAAAACCCCATAACTTATGGAATCAATGGGAAATGTCGGCCTCCCCCGACGGAATATCACTCAATATAAGGAATAAAAAGGTTGACGGTGGAAAAAAAAATTTCCCTTCGTTTTCCGAAAAATTCTTATACTGCATAATTACCATTTTTTTTTCAACTAACATTATGTTTGATCAGCGGTGACATATAAGAGAATCATTCTTGAAATATTGTACTCCCAAGCCACATTTTCATCCGCCTCATGGCAGAAAAATTCCTCTCGCAGCCGGCGGAGCTCACTGGGGCTACTATTGCTGCTTGGAAAAGTTTATACAAGCTAGGGCAGTACGCCTTTTCACCCCTTCCTTGACACACTGGGTCATTTTGACTCGGACGAATTTGAAATAAAATGCTCACTTTCCTAACTGAAGGTTTTCAATAATTTTTACAACAATTCAATTAAATACTTTCCGGATGTTAATTATGCAGACATATTAAAAAATGTTTGAAGTGTATCGCGGATTTTTTTCAATAAATGCCGTCCGAAGGGTTGTTAAGGGCAGGTGGATGAAGTACTATCCGGGTCAATTTGACCTCGTGTGTCAAAGCCGTTGCGAAATATAAGTGTGTCAAGGAAGGGTTAATATGCTTTCTTAAATTTCTAGCATGTATTCCATCATTTTTAAATGAAAGTATATTTTTCATAACCATTGCTGCAGCTTCATGACGTTAAAGTTTGCATTGTGGAATGCAACGAAAATGATTTTTGTTTTGTTTAGAAAATTTCCGTTAGCAGATTAAAGCTACGAAAATCACGAAAACATTTTCTAGGATTCCTATTTAGTCATTTATAAGAAATCTGCAAAATATGATTTTGGATAATACTGAAAATAATAAATTAATAAGAATTCTCGTTGCTTTCCAAACTGAAAGCAACCTTAGAAGCCCGGTGCAGCTTCTAAGGTTTTCGTATCAATTATTAAGATTTAAAAATGAATATTGATGAAATCCTCCCCGTTCTTCCTATACAATTTAAAAAATTTGTCAACTGCATGAGCTGAAGGTAAATTCTCAAATCAGCGTTTTAACTTTACAATAGAATTATCTATTACTTGATAGTAAAACATTGATCTTCCAGTATTCTTCTGGTTTTGTATCGATCAGCAAATGTAATGTATTTCTTTTGCCCAAAATTAACTTATTGTACAATTTTTACATGGATAGTTACTTTTTATACAAGTTACGAAATGACGACGAAGAAAATAGTTCAAATTTTATCAGTAGCAGTCGTTCCACTCATATTCTCTTCTCCTTTACATACGACGTTGAAGTTTGCAACGTTGGAATACAACGATCTTTTTTTCTTAATTTCTAATTTTTGTCATTATCTGGAGGCTTTTTTGCAAATTAAGGCCGTAAATATCGAATAAGAATGTGCAAAAATATTTGAGTGATTTTTAAAGCCTAAATCGGCCAACTGAAGTGTGTGCCATTACATGAAAATTGAAATTTTCGTTGCGTTTCAACGATGCAAACTTCAACGTCATCCTTTACATTTGTTCTTACAAGTTACGTACATATCTTTCCGCTTTCATAACATTTTTATGACGTTGAAGTTTGCATAGTTGAAATGCAACGGAAATGATTTTCTTTTAATTTCCCAAATTACCTTGGGCAAAGTCGAGCTACGGAAATCATGCAAACATTCTTAGGATTTTTATTCAGCGAGCTACAACAAATTTACGGAATATGATTTTGAACAATAACGGAAATAAGAAATTGAAAAGAATTTTCGTTGAATTCCAACGATGCACACTTCAACCCCATACATTTTTATATGCCGGTATTTCCTTCTCTCCACGCTACCTGTTTTGCCAACATCTCGAATGTTAAAGTTTTATTAAATTACTTCTTTATGCTTGCTTGGGTCAAATAAATAAAATTCATCTATTATTTGTATTTAATTATTTTGTATCGACTTTTTTCTGTGAGTGGCTCTGCCCACGTGATGTTGAAGTTTGCATTGTCAAATCGCAATGAAAATTCTTTTTTATTTTTGTTTTTCTCCATTTTTATTGTTATATGAAATCATTTTTAATCGATTCAGGTTGTACGTATTTAATAAGGATCTTGAAACACCTAGCAGTAGCTTTTTATGTGCGAAAAAATAATTGGCAATAGTAGACAAGTTATTTTTATTGCGGTCCAACGATGCAAACTTCAACATCATGCCACGTGTGTATTTTGGCTACGCCAAAGGTGATAATCCTATATTAAGCCACATTAGCCAGGCTTGATACGCGAAAGGGTGAACTCACGCCCACTAGCTTCATCCCAGTCTACGACATGGGATACAATTCCACTTCTGACCCGAACAAACCCAAACGAACTGCATGGGTAGCCACACACCGACTTGCTCCTATCATATACAAAATTTTCCACATTTCCATAGCCCATTTCTCGTAACGATAAGCATTACATTGTTTCTTCCAATTCGCTATGTCATATCAGTCCCAGAAAGCCGGATGACATGGACTGGAGTTCCCTCTATCCGGATCACTTTACCGGAATGGAAAAAGAGCAGGATCGGAGGACACTCAGACAGGTCGAGTTTGCGGACATTGGCTGCGGTTACGGGGGATTGCTAGGTATTGCTTTGATCTCCTGAAGAATGATATACCCTCGTGGCCATACGGAAGGCGAGAATAACGCTTTTCTTGCATCTGCTCGTCAAGTTACCCTGTCACCGATGTTTCCCGACAGTCTGATACTCGGTATGGAAATCAGGATCAAAGTTTCGGACTATGTCATGGATCGGGTGGCTGCATTGAGATCCCTCAATCCTGGCGAGTACGGCAACATTGCCTGTCTGAGAACAAACGCGATGAAGTATTTGCCGAATTACTTCAGGAAAGGACAGGTAAATTCTATTCGATTATCTCAGGCCTGGAATGCCTCGTCCGATCAGTTGGTAATTGTCATCTGGGTGGGTTTTCATAAAAATCAATGCCATGGCTGTTACGCGTATGTAGGAGTTGCAATCCGGATGTCCGCCAATCTTTTTAATCCGAATAAAGAAAGGGACACTGCCTATTTTTAGGAAAGTCTCTAAAATTGGGTACATATACATAATATACCTATAAATGTCTATTGCATGTATTTACATGCAGCAAATTCTTCAAAAATCGCGTTTCAATTAATTCGCTTGAAAATACGCGCCACAACGCCCAGACCTGTAATTTGACGGCGCGTGACGTCACTCTGCAAAATCATCCGGGTCTCTGAACAAACACAATAACAAATATTTCAGAATGTATTGAAGACGTGCAATTAAATAAAACAAAACAAGTTGCGAGACGAAACATAACCTCAAAAACTTATACAAAATGTTACAGAGTTTGTAATGTTAATAATGCTATATACATTATTTATTGCACATATAACGATTCTTCAGGGTATACTTACATCAGCCCCTTGACACTGGTAGATAAATGGTGTTCGCAAAATGTCCTTGCCGCACAGTGGCGCTAGTAGTCGTGTGACAGGCATGCATTTATATGTTTGTTGCGCCGGTGTTTCGAATATCTTACACGAATGAAAGTCTATTGATATATTTCGAATGATTTTGCGTTCTAATGATTTTCCATTTGAACACAATAAATTACGTCGCCATAACGATAACAAGCGAAAGCCACGAAAGTATCGAATCGATCAGCTGAGCGGAGTATTTAGAGCCGAGGGCTGTCACACAACAGCCGACGCTAGGCAGTGGCGATTTCAAGAACTAAAAAGCCGGGACAAAACGCGTTTCCGTTTATCGTATGGGAATAGTAGGCCAGTGTCAGGGGACTGACTTACACGGTAGTCTTTACGTTTCTGAATTCTGCAGAGCAGAAGTCGCTGTTTGTCGTAAAGCAATTGGCCACGATTATGCAAGCAATCCTAGGCAATTTCGGACTATTTGCCTTCACGAATCCAGTCTCCATTATTACAGTTCGAATAAAATTCAAAATCAATCGCGACATCTCACAAATGTACTTCAAGACAAAGTAAACAGTAACAGCCTAGTATAAGCAGTATGCTTAGAGCGTCGATTCGCTCGTATTTTGCAAAGTGTGACGTCGTGCCCTCTGATTGGTGTTCTTTGTCACGTGACTCATAGATGTGTTTTACAATTTATTTATCTAAAGTAATGTACAATTTTTCACCAAAATAAAATAGGCACGTCCGAGCATACTCATAACCTCATAACAATATTTTTTTATTCTTGCTTACTGGCAACAACCCTACTCATAAAAAAAATTACGATTCGAACATGGAACTAACCATAGTAAGACAATAACTTTGGCATTGTGTGCAGTCAGTACACGCGGCTAACAAGTCATCTTAATTCAAAACATGTTTTTTCTTTGTTTTTAATATTTTGTGTGACGCATTCAATAGTAATAATAATAATAATAATAATAATAATAATCGAGTTTCATTTGCATAACTTGCCGTACAAGTTTTTTACAAAAAGCATTCAATTGTAATTCATTCAGAAAATCCCGCGCGAGTCGCGCGACTAACAAGTTCCTTACTGTTTATTGTGTTATGTCGTCCGAATTGCAAGATGCTTGCGCGAGATTGAAATACCTATTTTAATAGTGCATTTAATCCTTGCCACACTTCGCATCGACACATTTTCGCATAAGAAAAAAAGCGGTGGGGTTATTTCGAACCCCACAGTGGCAAGTAAGGGTTAAGTTGATTTGAGATCTCACTCGCATCAACGTTTGAGTATATGATTACTTGTAGTTTTTGTCTCAGAGGAGAGAAAGGTTAATTTGTAAATCTTAGAAGAAAAAAGTTTATTACTATGATTAATTACTTTAACTCTAGGACCTTACAAATGGGTACCGCAAACCCGATATCATAAGTGAGAAATGCTAAAATCATTTTTCTTGTTTTGTTCGATCGCATTTTTCACTGCGAAAAATGTATATTAGGTTTTTCGCACATATTCTATTCCATTCTTCAGTCTTTCAGGGTTCGAATAAAAAAAACAAACTTTCTACGACAAACAGTTTGTTAGCAGCGTTGATTCGAAGTGCTGGGGTGTAACCCCTGTGTAGGTTATTTGTTTCGTACATATTTTATTCTAATATTTTATGGTGAATAGTAGCATACTATTATGCTCGGTTATTTTGGGATATTAAAAATGTTAATGTCGTCCATTAGCTATAGTAGGGAGAGAAATTCTTTGGGTTAATTTCAATAAATACGAATAAAACTACTTTTTAACGGACCTCCTTTGTTTTTTTTCCTCAAAATTATCTGAAAAATTTGAATATCCGGATAAAAAGGTTCACTAATATCCATATTATATCCGGATATGAAAAATTAACGGATAATGCACGGCCTACGCATATGGAAAACAGGAAAAACCGAAAAAACCGAGGTATTTCTTTCTTTCCTGGAATAATCAAGGAAAAGTTCGGGAATTTTGAAAATTTTCTGGAATTTCTCCAGAATTCACTGCTTGCAAGAATCACGAAAAATGAATCCGACTTGAAAAAAGAAAACCGAAAGGTATAAAAATAAATATTTTTGTATATTTTTAATATTTATATTATTCTTCATTGTAAATAAACAAAAAGTTATGTCAGTGCCAAACATTGAAATTTTCAAAAGCTGAAAACTAATTTACTCTGACGCTCTATACGTTTGCATTCCATTTCCCGATACACAACCACACAATTATTAACGTAGATAAGTATTTATATTTTTCTTTCTATTTATCGGCACCGACAAACAATTCTGTTTATAATAAAGAAGAAGGTCCGCATTGCTTTTAATGTTTTATTTTTACTCAACAGTGTTTGAATTATTTTCCGAATTTCACTTTTTTTCTTAAATTTTATTTTAATATTAAAATTTGTCATATAGTTGATTAAAAAAATTATGTTCTTTGTTTCATCCCAATCTCGCTGAAATATTTGCAAAAGCTGTGTGGTCTTTCTGAGTCAATAATGCGTAACAACCATGAATCCGCTTGTTCCAGCTGACGAAGATGTTCTTCCTCTACCCAGATCCACACTTCAAAAAAGCCAAACACAAGTGGCGCATCATCAATAAAACTCTGCTGGCCGAATACGCCTACGTTTTGGCCGAAAAAGTACGTTGATATGTGACTTGCGTTTCTGTTGTTTCCGGGGATTGAGACCAAATCATTGAAAGACGGATGGTGCTCGGCTTACAGGCAAATCAACATAAAAACAATTAAATATAATGCAACAATGAGGCGAAAAAACAACGTCGTGAAACGTGTGGCATGAAAAAAATCAATTTCTTGTATTGCATGTTTGCCTCGAAGAATATTCTAACCCCCAGAGTGTGAGACGGTACAAATTGAGGGAGGGGAAAAAGTGATAGATATTTTAAAAAAATTAACGAATAAAAATCAACAGTTGAATGCAGGAATCAATATGATAAATATGTACCAATTGATAACGATTATTTTCAAGGCTGTCGTCTATACCGTAACGGATGTGAAAGACCTACACGATTGGATGGTTCAACACTTCGAGGAGCACCCGCTATTCGAGAGAATCAGCGAGGAGCAATTGGTGAGAATACAGCAACGCAAAAAAGATTTGAAAATAACACGAGATGTTATTGCAGCACAGGGGACTGTTCAATTTTTGCTTGAGGAGTTTCGGAACAATTAACAAAATATTATCATTTGATTTGAATTTATACAGTATATTTTTTGTCATTTGCTGAATGTACCCTCCAAATTTTTAATAATTTGTCCCGAAAGTCCTCAAAAGAGGACAGCACCGCAGGCCGAAAAAAACGTCGCTTTTTTTCCGAACTTTTATCGTCTGCTAGATTTTTTTGGGATTTGGAAAACGTTATGTTATTAAGCATACATTGAATTTATTTCGTGTAAATTTATAAAAACACAAAAATCAACAACGTTATTGTGGTATAATAGAGCCTCTGTATAAAAAATGTGCTCCAACGGCCGGATAACGTGACAATAGTAAATATAGTTCTGGTTGGACGTATAGTACAGTCGTGCTGTCGCTGAAAAACCCCGTAATCGGAAGAAATTAGAAGCCAGTTTTTTGACAGGTGATTCTGTAGGTGCCGCCGGTGCTGAATCCAAGTTTGCCTAAAAATCGGGGTGTCGGGTTTTTTTAGGGGATGAAGGTGGATGGTGGTGGATTGATGGCAAACTACAACCCCTACGAGATCGGTGCCGTGAGACAAAATGTTCCGAATAATGAGGGCTTTAGCTTTGTTTACAGCGCCGAAGTCGTGGAAATACATTTTAAGGGTGAAAAAGTGGAGTGAAATTTTGAAAAATCAGTTTTAATTCAATAACTCTTTACGAAAAATCCGTAGACTTTTTGTTCAAATGGGAAAGTTGTAGCCCTTGAAGAGACGCATCGATCGAGTATTTGTTCAGCACTCTCCGATAATATCTTCACCCCGCAAATTTTTTTTGAAAAACCAAAAAAAATTGTTTATTGAATAACTCAAGAACAATAGATTTTCCGAGCATGGTTTACCGGGCATGGGCCACCCTTGAATTTTGATTTTCCAACCCCTCTCGGAGGTTGAAAATTCAAAATGAAATTCTGGGAAAACTCTTGACCGCACGAGTTCGCCGCTGTGGAACAATTTGTAGCTTCAACCCTCAGCTACAATTTTTGTCCGCAGCGCCAAACCCGTATCTCTTTATTTTCGGTCAATAGATTTCCCAGAATTTCATTTTGAATTTTCAATCACGAAAATATAGAGAAAATTATTCTTTACATTTCGTACATTTAAACCATCCCCGAAGAATCGATTGTTTTTAAGTTATTGAATAAACATTTTTTTTTGATACTTCAACAATTTTTTTGGGGGCGAACATATTTATTATTGGAGAGGGATGATCAAATACTCGATCGACGCGTCTTTTCAAGGGCTACGACTTTCCCATTTGAACAAAACTTGTATGAATTCTTCCTAAAGAGTTACCGAATTAAAACTGATTTTTCTAAATTTGACTCCGCGTTTTCAACCACAAAATACACTTCCACGACTTCGACGCTGTGCCCGGATTTTTCTGAATATTTTGTCTCCCGGCGCCGACCTCGTGGGAGTGTAGTTTGTCTTTAATCCAACCACATCTCCCTTCATCCTCTAAAAAAAACCCTACACCCTGATTTTTAGGCAAACTTGGATTTGGCACCCGTGGCACCTAAAAAATCACCTGTCAAAGAACTAGCCATCTTCTAATTCTTTCCGATTCCAATATACAGCACGACTGTACGCCATTTTCCGAGAAAAAAAAATTCACAAGGCAGGTGTTCGAAAAAAAGTTGGCGACATTTTTAATCATATTCAGGGGCTTAAAAAAGACTAAATTTCAAGCAAAACATATTGGTTTCTTTTTAAATTGTATATCGGACTATTATAGCTAGAGTTGTGATTCCGCCCAGATTGAGAAAACTAGTCGTAAATCGTTGCACTACCTGCTCTCACTAAATTGTCTGTAACTTGGTCAATTTTCAATATTTTAACTTGAATTTTTTTCCACATATTAATGTCCCGCCTTAAGGGTTTACACCACTGTAAACGTCTAAAATTAAGTGATTTTTCGCGATTTTTGGGTGAAAGGATAAGCAAGAGGATAATAATATTTAGATAACAAATTTGAATTAGAAAAAAAAACATTTTAATTCTATTAATTTACATGAGTATAGCTAGAGAAATACGTAGAGGATTTCAAAAATATGAATTTTTGTGTTATTGGCAAGCATTTAAAGTGAAAACTTAATTTTCGACCGAAAAGAAGTACAATCATTTGTTAATAACTAATATTATAAGTAACTCATGGAAAATCCCGTGCGTATTTCTCTTCGGAATGTTATTTTAAAGACGTGCTCAAAATTTGGAGTTGAAAGAATAAAAATTGTTGAAGTTATGCTGCGAGCCGTTTTGAAAAATGGTGTTCCGAGAAAAACGGTCGACGTCTCGCACACGGGCCCAAGAAACACGAAAAAAAAACTGATGGTTGCGTTCGTTGAATCTTTGTGATCGATAAGGCACCTTGAATCGGAAAGCTCACCGTAGAAATAAGCAATCAATTTAGAAATTAAGTCGCAAAAACCGAAGTTTTCGGAGAGCGAGACTTCTCGTGACGTAACAGCAGCCATCTTGCTCGACGTGTGGCAACGCCGGATACCCGCGCAAATTTGATTCGTCTATCGGATATTTTCAACGCGAATTAAAAATATGATTGTGCGAAGCCGTACGTTTTTTAATGGATTATAAAGGGCCTTTCGGCGATATTTACTTGAAGTTCTTTTACGTACAGCAAAGGCATCTCAATTTTTCTGGCGACATGTACCTATGCAACGCATCTATATATAAATTCAGCATGGGAAAACCGTCGTATAAAATAAACGTTCTCTTTTATACCTGCAAATATTGTGAAAATTGGGAAAGGGAAAAATAACATAACAATCGATGAAATATGTTTTGACTTTGGACAGATTGGACATTGGACATTGAGGTTAACTTCAACGCGACGTTTTTTATTTGCAATCGCAATATTATCTTTTCATTTTATAATTCTTGTCCGTCAGAATCCACATTTGTTTCTAAACTGGACTACAGGTACAATCCCGTTACTCTTTTGATAAACTTCCACAGTAATTTCATTTTCCATGTTAACCGGCTACAAAAAATAATAAGTCGGGCGCCTGGAACCGATGACAGCCACCGAAAATGCGACGATGCTAAACGTCAACGATATGGCGTACTACTGAAGTCGAGTAGTAGATTATTAAGGTTGTTTCCATATTACAAAAATAATAGGAAACTTGAAATTCAATACTTAAAAAATATTTCTCGAAAAATAAGCCATATACATATATCTAAAACGTGGCGGTATTGCGGCGTGAAATAGACTCTAAGTTTACTAGCATGGTCATCACCGTACCTCCTCAAGCCAATTTAAATAAAAGCAAGTTTTTGAAAATTATCCAGTGGTTATATCCCCTTAACGAACCATCAATTGAGGCTGAACCTCCTATCAGCAATAAAAGCTTCATCGATAAAAACAATTAACGTACCCGACGATGCAACCCTACTTCAATGCGTTACTCAGGACTTGACCTTTTTTTGCAGACGACGGATCCCATCGTCGAGAAGCTTTACGAGAGTACCGAGGAGGGACAGAAAGTAACGAGAAACAAAGGAGACAAGTTTCTCGCTGTATTTCAACGAATCGCCGATCCGTACTCGAACGTAACAAGTTAACGAACGAGAGACTATATTTTTCAACCCAACCTCGAATATATTGTCCGGAAGGTGACTCACTATTTTGTCGATTGAGACGAGTGTTTAATTTCCAAAAAAAAAAAAAAGAAACGACGATAAAAGAAGTCACAATTTATTGAGTTTCCGAGCTTTGTTCCAATCGCCCTTCTGCGCTCGGTGACGCCTGTTGCCATATTTTCGAGTAAGTGGCCTGTCTGACATCGGACTCGCGCGTCAAATGAATTGTGTCCAAAGCAAACTCTTCGTGAACGATCATAAATATCATCTGCAATATCGAGTGAATAATTGACGAATGAGAATCGCGTATTGACACAATTCCCGTATTTTTTTCGCGGTTACTCACGTTTTCCAATATTTTTTCTATCGTCCTGGCGCACGGCGTTTCGTAAGATCGCTCTTGTATCCTCGTTCGTTCAAGCGGCGTCACCGCGATTTGCGAATATTTCAAGACGGATTTTCCGCCCGCGTGCTTACTCGCGTCTTGCACGATATCCCTGAATGAACGAAGATCGATGAAGTTCGACGATCTAATAACGCACTACGGTAAACGAGACTCGCTGATGTCGAAATTTGACGCGAGCCGTGTGCGCGCCGAGAATTAATGGAACGCGTGGCGTGGAGCAGAAGAGGAAAAATTCTCGGTAATTTGGAATAAATAGTTACGAGATTGGGTAATGTGAATGTTAATCATTTATGAATGGAAAAAGGAAGAGCGGATTTATTCGTGAAGGGGGTACAGGGCCGAATTTAGAGGTGGGAGACCAACGATAATTTTTTTAATAGATGAACTTTTTTTTAATAGTGTTTGAATAATTTATTGCAAATAAACAATCTCTTTTTCAACAATGTGCTTTGTTTGACGTTAAGGCGGGATATATATTTAGTTGGGAAAAAATTAAGCACTTTTGAGGGATTTTTTTTACTAAGAAATAATTATTCTACAATTATCAAACTATGGGTATACTTCAATAGTATATTTAAGTATATAAAAACATCTTTAATATTAAATTATCATAAAAATGGCGGAGTTGCGAATCGGCGTGCAGTCTAGCTTACCGTAGACTTTGATTTGCAAAAGAATTCAAAATGTTTTCAGTTATAACATGTATAGTTTGTATGTGACGGTAATTAAAATCGAGAAAATGCAAATTAGATATAATGGCACACAGATACAACAAAAAATTCAACATCTCACGCAACATTTCTGTAAAATTGAGATTTAAAAGTTATTGTTCTAAGTTTTTTAAAATAATTCTCGTCAAGTACACTGAAACAAAAATTCGTTCATCCATGCAAAATTCAGTTGGTTTAACAAAATGTATCTTTAAATACGTTCAACTTGATTTTTGGTTGGCATAAAACACGTTTTGTCAATCTAACTGATAGTTTTAGTGGTGTGAACTGTAGCTTATTTAGCATGTCTGAGCAGCTGTTAAAACAACAAAATTTCGAGACAACAAAATGCATTTTGCACATTCAACGATTTTTTTTCTCAGTGTAGACGGTAGCAATATTATCAATATTTCTACCAAGTTTCAACATTCAAAGCATTCGTATGAAAAAGTGATTCACTCATAAAACTAATTACACATCTATTTAGTATGAATATCAAGTTGTTAGAAAATATATATTTTTTTTGTTCGATGTTCAAAATGGCCGATTACTAATATTTTCTTTTGTCATCTTTTTAGGCGCTCCGTGCCGTGATATTTAGCATCCACAATTTTTTACCTAGAACAAAAAACAAAAATTCTCGTCAATCTACATTAGAATACCTAGAGAAGTACGTACGGAATTAAAAAAATATTGTTTTATTCAAAAGTTGTAGGTATTTGAACTGAAGAAATGAATTTTCAGTGAAAAATTTCTTCATAACTGCTCATAAAATGTGAAGTTTTCGATTAATCAGAAATTCCGTACGTACTTCTCTGCGAAATGAAATTAGGAACATAACTTTTTAATTTGAAGTAAATCGAGTGAAAGTTGTTGAAGTTATTTGTCACGCCAATTGGAAAAAAGCTGTTTCGAGAAGTTTCGAGTAGTCGGCCATTTTGTACATCGAAAAAAATAATAATTCTAACAGCTTAATATCCATACTTAATAGATGTGTAATTAATTTGATGAGTGGATCACTTGTTCATACGAAAAAAAATTGTTAAATTCACACATGATTTCATACCCGCTACTGTGGCCTAAGGCCTTAAGGGAAGGGTAGGGGTTTCAGCGTGAAAAAAAACACGTTTTTGCGATTTTTTTTCATCTATATGTACAGAGAAAATGTATTAAGACCTTTTGTACATTGTTAAGTGTCATTTCAAGAACATTCCGTGAAATTTGTACGCGAAAATATCCACAAAAAATCATCAAAATTCCGCCATTTTAGGGGTGGAAAACCCCCTCAATGTAAAAAAAAAGTTCAAACTAACCGTTGGGGGGAGGTATTTTATATGTAGAAAGTGTGTACCAAGTTTGAAATAAATCGGTCATGTAGTTTTCAAATGGCAGTGAACACGGACTTTGAAAAAATGGTTTCGAGAAAAACACGGCACCGTTGTTTGTGGATATTTTCGCGTACAAATTTCACAGAACGTTCTTGAAATGACACTTAACAATGTACAAAAGGTTTCAATAAATTTACTCTATCCATGTAGATGGAAAAAATGGCAAAAAAGTATTTTTATTGTACGCTGAAACCCCTACCCTTCCCTTAATAGTTTTTGAGTAATCCTGCACGTCAATTTCGATAATGCAGTTTTGAGAAAAAAAACGCGTTTGAAGTTTACGCCCACTTCGAGTCCGAGCGGTGAGACACAGCGTTGACGGGCTGTAACGTTTGAAGTTTTTCGAATTTCGCTTTGAAACTGGGAAAATATTCTACATGTATAGTTCTATACTTTAGAGAAAAAAAAGAAATCGTTTTTTTCATCGGTGTAAATGTATATTCCGCAATAAGGAAAGAGACGTTTCCTGACATCAGCTAAATTCGATAACAATTATAATGGTTTGCCATTTTATCATGTCAGCAAATTCGTAGGGTTGAAGTTTGCATCATTGGAGTACAGTGCAAGTATTTTTTTTACTTTCCAAAATTTCTTTTAGCAGATTCTAGCTACCGATTCTAGCTAACTCAAGTATTTTATAGGATGCTTATTGTGAGAACTGCGATTGAAATTTACAAAAAAATTAACGAATTCGTATCTTATTATAAACAAGGAAATGAAAATATGAATTTCCGTTGCATTACAACGATGCAAGCTTCAGTACCATATAAAGTCATTTTTTAGTGTCTAACTATATACTTTATAGTGTAATTTAGTGTAATTGTATACTTTACACTACACGCGAGTTGGATTTACCAACTTAAACTTTTTTTTTCTCTTTCCATTTATGCAATCTTAACCAGTTGTAAAAAACAATATGAGTAACCAAATATTTTTTTTCGTATACACTGTACAATGTTGACAAATGAATGGTTTGCTCCATCCTCGTAACATTTTTCAAATTGTAATCCACTCCTCTGTACAGAATTAATCGTGTTTGGTGTTATTCGTTATTTTTTTTTACAGAAATACGCTTTCAAATGTTATCATAAAAGCGTTTCTCATAAAAGTGTGACACTTTTTTATTTGTCAAATCTCTGGAGTGATTTTTTTTACCAAATATTGGATACCATTCGTCGGCAAATTTTACCTAAACATTGGAATTGTGGAGGCCCGGGGGCTACAGCCCAAAAAGCGGTGGAGATTTTCGGAATTGTTTCCTAAATTATTTTCACAATTTTTGACCAAAACTCCTGCGACAAAAACTTATTAGTATTTCGTCAAGGGGTTAGGCCACAGTGAAAATAACGAACACTCGTTCGTCGCTTGAGGCACCTCAAATTGAAGAGAAAGGTCCAACATATGCCGTAGGAATCGCAGATTGAAGGTAAACTTATGATTACAGCATTAGAACTGCTAGTAGACCTTTAAGGGGAGGGTAGGGGTTTGCACTTTTGAAAAATCGTTTTTTTTTGGTCTTCTCTTATAGTTAAACATTTCAAGAATATAATCCCAAAATTTCAAGTCAGTCAGAGCAAAACTCTCGAAGTTATTGACTATTTAGTCCCGCTCCTCTAACACTGTAGCTCCGACACCTAAAACTTCAAACGCGTTTTTCTCGAAACCACTTTTTCAAAGTCCGTGTTCACTGCCATTTGAAAACTACATGACCGATTTATTTCAATCTTCGTACAAACTCTCTACATATAAAATACCTCCCCCCAACGGTTAGTTTGAGATTTTTTTACATTGAGGAGGTGTTCCACCCCCCAAATGGCGGAATTTTTCGTGAAAAATAGCACTTTCCACTTTACATGACCACCAAAAATTTAGAAATGAAAAAAAAAATTATCAAAGGTCGTTGGGGGGAGGATTTGACGATACTTTGACTAAATTTTAATGGTACTTGATTTCAGATAATTTCTAGCTGAGATACAGTGAACACCGCAAATCGTGTTTTTCCAAAGGCGTTCTTGGAAAAGCTTTGTCACCGGCTTGTTCGTGGATATTTTCGCGTAAAAATTTCACGGAATGTTCTTGAAATGACACTTAACAATGTACAAAAGGTTTCAATAAATTTACTCTATCCATATAGATGATAAAAATTTGCAAAAAAGTGTTCCAACGCGTTTTCTTTCCAACGCGTTTTCTTTCTCGAAATTTTGTTTTTCAAAACAGTGTACACGATTTCTCGACATCTAATGAACAAATTCACTTCAAATTTTTTTCAGTGTAATATTAGTTTACTGCCGTCGTTTAGAAGAAGGCGACATCTACAGAATAATCGAAAATGCGTTTTATTACAAAGAACGATGGGAAATTTTGTACCGATTCCAACGGTATCAAAAAGGCATTGATTTGATTGATTTTTTTTGTAGATCCCGCCTTCTTCGAAGTGACTGCAGTTTAGTCTTAACCGTCGTTTATCCTTTTTTATATTTTCTTTCATTAGTTATTAACAATAATGATGTTATTGTTCCTCGAAAAATCGACAAAAAAATTCAATTAAGAAAAAAATTCAAACACAATAACAAAAATAGCTCGGTTAAGTCTGTTATCCAATATCATCTGTTTTAAGGGAGAAAAAACTCGTTTTTTTGTTTCAGATCAACCGGGTGACTAAAATCGAGCACACGTTGAGGCCCTCACGTTCAAAGGTCCTCCACGAGATTGTTTAGAACGTCTAAGTATAAATATTTTTTTATGAAAGTTCCTATACAACTTAATTAATGTACAGGCAGCCTTCGTACTCACGGCATGTTCGGTTCTCAAAATATTCGCCGTACATCGAAACAATTTTTTTTTCATAAATTTCCATATAAAATGAAGGAGAAGGTTGTACATCGACTTTTGATATAATTAATAAAACTACATTTTATATCATAATCATGTTTTATTATAAAGAATAAGTATATATACATGTATATCTATTACAAACTTGGTAATTATGTTTCTTTTGTATTATGTACTTAATTATACCATATATGTGTAATTGGCATATTGTTCAAAATGGTAAAAAATGCAAGAAGCTGACTTAACTCGAGAAGATTGACGCTTTATTTTGAAATTTTCATTTTTGACGGAATTGCGACCGTTTTAATTTAACATACGTTTTTCGTTCGCAATTTCCGACGATTTTGGATTGCATAAAAAAGCAATGGTTCAATCAAATGAAAAATCCCTACGTGACGAACGAGAAAGACTATCGAAGAATATTGTATCCAAATTTGAACAAAATCGGACAAGCCGTTTTCGAGATACATCTGGCACCGACTTTGAAAACTATGTTTTGAGATAATCGCGTTTGAATCGCTTCCAGTCAACGAATTTATTTTTAAAAATTCCTAAACATACCTCAATGTACATATTTTCCGATAAAAAAAACCCGGATCCAATGGAAACATTAGTTTTTGAGATAATAATTCCCGAAGTTTATCTGTTTTTCTCGCCGTTTACTCAGGTACCTTCCCGTAAATTTGTATTGTTTTAAGTTCAATTAGCGTAAAATAGAAACTCTACATGTTCTTACTGAAAGAATTTCTGAATATTTTTGCAAATCAAGTCCACGGGAAGACTGCATGCCGATTCGAAACTCCCGCAGAAACCTTGCTGTAACACTCTGCCACAGCTCCGCCATTTTCATGATAAATGTATTCAAAAAAATGTTTTTTTTTTTTAATTTAAATATACCATTAAAGTATACTTACATTTAGATAAATGTAGAATAATTATCGATTAGTTAAAAAAATTCCTCAAAATTGCTTAATTTTTTCCCGTCTAAATGTATATCCCGCCTTAAGTCGAAACGACGCAATTCGATGACTGCCTGTACATTAGGGTGGCACAGATTTGAGCTCTATTGTTTTCCCTTTTTCTCACCACCCAATAATATTTTTTAAAGGAAAAAAAAAATTATCGCCGAAGCTACGAACGGTCAAAGAATATTTTGAGGTCGTTCAAGCCTCCCGAAACTTCAAACTTTCATTAGAAAGTCGTTTTTTTTCCGTCCACTTCTCACCCATGAATTTTACGCTTTTTGATTTTGAGATTAACCTCGCGAAAGCTCTAGCCGGCCAATGAACATTTAGTGGTCGCGCGCAAGGTTTTCGAAATTTACAATTTCCGTCAAAAAATAATTCTTGCATGCATTATAATTCTTTGTAGCATAAGAACTCAAATAAACAACGAAGTGTTACATTTTCTAAATAATTTATTGTAATAATTTGTAACAAACATCAATTGGACGATATGGGTTATTATGTATTATTGTGGATTATTGTATTATGGCGTCGCTCGGTTTAACTACCGAGACCAACTGTGGGACGCATTACGATGCGCGGAAAACAGCTGCCATTTCGGTTTTACGAATAAAACGACCAATAATTTTGTTTACGGACAAGACCTTTAGAGAATTATTTTATGAAATTATAATCTTTGATCTCATAAAATAATTTTAAATTATTGAATTCTTGGGTTAGAAGAGTGAGGTAAATTTGGAAAATCTGTTTTAAAAAAAAAGAGGATTAATTGTTTTGAAAATTTTACGAAGTGACAAATTTTTAAGTGTGAAGAGTAAAAAAAATGGCGAAAATTGAAAATTTCGATGCTTTTGGGCGACTACTAAATATTCTGTGGCCGGCTTGAGCTTTCGCTAAGTTAATTTAAAAATAATAAAGCCTAAAATTCATGGGTCCGAAGTAAACGGAAAAAAAAATTATTTTTTAATGAAAATTTGAAGTTTTGGGAGGCTTGAGCGACCTCTAAATATTTGTTGACTGCTCGCAGCTTTCGCGACAATTTTTTTTTCTCGTTAAAACAGATAATTAGATTGTGAGAAAAAGGAAAAAAAGGTGCCACCCTTGTACTGTACATACAATGTACCGTACTGTACTGTACATACAATGTACCGTACTGTACTGCACATACAATGTACCGTACTGTACTGTACATACAATGCACCGTACTGTACTGTACATACAATGTACCGTACTGTACTGTACATACAATGTACCGTACTGTACTGTACATACAATGTACCGTACTGCACTGTACATACAATGTACCGTACTGTACTGTACATACAATGTACTGTACTGTACTGTATATACAATGTACCCTACTGAACTGTACATACAATGTACCCTACTGTACTGTACATACAATGTGCCCTACTGTACTGTACATACAATGTACCCTACTGTACTGTACATATAATGTACCCTACTGTACCGTAAATACAATGTACCCTACTGTACCGTACATACAATGTACCCTACTGTACTGTACATAAAATGTACCCTACTGAACTGTACATACAATGTACCGTACTGTACTGTACATACAATGTACCGTACTGTATTGTACATACAATGTACCGTACTGCACTGTACATACAATGTACCGTACTGTACTGTACATACAATGTACCGTACTGCACTGTATATACAATGTACCGTACTGTACTGTACATACAATGTACCGTACTGTACATACAATGTACCGTACGTACATACAATGTACCGTACGTACATACAATGTACCGTACTGTACATACAATGTACCGTACTGTACTGTACATACAATGTACCGTGCTGTACTGTACATACAATGTACCGTACTGTACTGTACATACAATGTACCGTACTGTACTGTACATACAATGTACCGTACTGTACATACAATGTACCGTAAATACAATGTACCCTACTGTACCGTACATACAATGTACCCTACTGTACCGTACATACAATGTACCCTACTGTACTGTACATACAATGTACCCTACTGAACTGTACATACAATGTACCCTACTGTACTGTACATACAATGTACCCTACTGTACTGTACATACAATGTACCCTACTGTACTGTACATACAATGTACCCTACTGTACTGTACATATAATGTACCCTACTGTACTGTACATATAATGTACCCTACTGTACTGTACATATAATGTACCCTACTGTACTGTACATATAATGTACCCTACTGTACTTTACATATAATGTACCCTACTGTACTGTACTCTACATATAATGTACCCTACTGTACTCTACATATAATGTACCCTACTGTACTTTACATATAATGTACCCTACTGTACTGTACATACAAATAGATGTCCAAACGATTTTTCATCTTACTTATTCCTTCAAAATTATTTTTTTAACCCAGTTTATCGGGTCGTCGGAGTAGCCTAAGCCCTCAACAATATTCGGTAAAAAATCATCCATCCCACGATAGCCGACTCACCATAAGATGCCTTCGAGCACGAACGTTGCAACGGGTATTGTTTCTCTCGGTGCAGAGAATTTCGGTTTTCCCACGTGTATCTCGATCGGTGGAGTATTTTTCAGCCTTTCCTGCCTTTCGATCTTAAGTTCCTCGTCTTGAGGATTACACGTGTAACATCGCACTGTCAGCACTTTGTAAAAAGGCTCGGGCTCTGTCAGCGCATATTTCTCCGGTTTCTAAAAGATACGTGACGCCAAGTGATTGAAAAAGAAATAAGAAACAAGATAGCAAACGAGGCTGCAATGGGCTACTGAAAACGTCGTGCCCCTCTCCGTTATCGTGAAGTGATCCTTCGTTTGATTGCAAAGAGCTTCCTGAAGCATGACGCTTCTCTCGTAAGCTCGTTTCTCGCTCTGATTTATAAATTCACAGGTGACGTCAGCATCCACGCAGCACGCTTTTCCTCCAGTCGTTACGACGAGCCGAAAGGTCTGCAACGATTCAGGCTGGATTCTTCCCGTCTGAGGCTCCAAATTGATGTCCAATAGTCCCGGTAGCGTATATCTGCTATTGCAATTTTCCACATCGAACTAACGAACTACAGTATCCTACTAATAAGCAAATGATCGTCCACTTGGCCGCTTGTGGCAATTTACGATATCTGGGACCCCTAAATGTGACCACGCAGCCTCCGTATTTGAACCAACATAAAACTTTTTTTGAGTGCGGTAAAAATCGAAATTCGACCCACAAAGGGGTTAAACGGGGGCGTTAAAGTTTGTATAGGAAAACATTTTTTGATCAGATTTACTTAAAACTTGACATAAATACAGTGCGGCACAATTAATAAAACATGTAATTCAGCAATTTCCAAAATTTGTCCTTCCACCCTCGGTCTGTGACTTAGTGGTCACATGGGGTCCGTGTGACCCCAGTCATGCTTGAACGATTGGCACGTTGATTCTATTGTTCCCAATGGCTTACGAAAATTCAGGGTGTTAGTTCGAACCTTCTAGAATGTGGCATTCTCAGTATAATATTGTAATCGACATTTAAAGTTGCGGAAAAAAATCAGGAAGGCATCAATGCGTCAAAAAAGCCATTTTTTACTCGAATAGATAACTTGTGCAGATTTTAAATTTAAAAAATTGAAGGTGATACTCTTGAGATATGATAGTTTAAGGGAAAAAATAGCTTCATAGTGGGCATTTGAAAAAAGGTATTTATTTTGATATTGGAAGAGGGCCCGTTTCGGAGTAAAAAACAGAACGTGGAAAATGAAAAATTTATTCGCAACGGCGGCTCGAAAAATTATGCAATCATAGTGTAAACGGGTGGGGGTCAAAATGTCGAACGACCAAATATAGAACGACAAAGATTTCGAAACGACAGAATTATGTAGTCTCAAAATAACGAAGGTTACATTTTTCGAAATTTTATCCTTTGACCGATGACGAAATCGAATAACTATTACACCAAAAGACTATTTCGTCGAAAGCTCATTTATTCGAGAACATATATTCAGATAGTCTACAGTTTCAGTCATAGAAATACAGAGTCGAACAATCTACAACATTCATATTTCCGAAATAGAACAAAGTGAGTATCTAATATTCGTAATACCGTCTATAGCAAAAAGCCATATATCAAGACTACAAACTTCGAATGTGTAGATCTTAGAAACGCAATTGATCGATGGTCCAAAATGGCGAATACCTAAAGGGAGACTTTGTCCTTGGAGTGCCATATTTCAGGTGTTTACATTTTATTTTTTTTAAAGGAAACGAGTAAAGCTTTTTGAGTGCGGTTTTTTCTTGCTTTTATTCATGATATACAGAACGTTGAAATTTTTTTTTTTAAACCAAAATGGCGGCCGTTGCAGCTCCGCGAAAACAGGTCCTCAAATCGCGGCAGGTAAACGGCTGACATCACTGCCCCCTCTTTGTTGATCTGAAACACAAATTCAAAGCATATTATGAAACTGTGACCCTTTGGTCATGGAATGACGGATGGGTTTTTCGTTTAGTACAAATTTCGGAAAATGGCGGCAATTAAAAAAAATCGAATTTTCGCGTTTTTTTCGCATAAAAAGATAAATAATAAATGCAAAAATGTATCTATCGAAAAAACGATCCGCCATTCCGTGAAGACATATTTTCTGAGTATGCTCTCCAAATTTCAGGTCGATATGTTAATTACAGCAGTCAGGAGAATGTCAGCCATTTTTAAAAACGTGTTTTCGAGAAAAACGCTTTTAAAGTTTTGTAACCCAAACAAATGTGTTTATAATTACCGCTAATCGGCAACGCCTGGTCCATAGAGGCATCCCTCCTCTTCTTCCCATGTAGAGGTTGCCATGAGTTGCCCAATGTTACGATCAGGACAATATTGGGACCATAGTATAAGCCAACAAAAGAGAAATAATATTGGCCCATTACTGTTCCGCTCTCAACTGAAAACTGGCACAATATCGGCCCATCCCTAAAGCCTGTCCTGGCCCATCTTTAAAAACTAATAAACAGCCGTGACAGTTAAACTAAATTTGCCAAATTAAAAACTGGGGATACTAAAATACTGACAGTTCCATTGGCCCAATATTGTTCCGTTATAAATTGAAAACCGGCACAATTACCGATCGGCCCATCGTTTAAAACCAATAAATAGCCGTGATGGTTGAACTATATTTGCCAATTTAAAAACTGGTAATGCTAAAATACAAGCAATTACATTGGCCCATTATTGTTCCGTTATAAATTGAGAACTGGCACAATATCAGCCCATTACTAGAACCTATCCGGGCCCATCTGTTAAAACTACTAAACAGCCGTGATAGTTCATCGAAATTTGCCAATTTTAAAACTGGCCATGCTAAAATACTGGAAGTTACATTTAATTAATCTAAGCCCTTTATTGGCTAAGTGGGTCAGACCATATCTGCTTTTATTTTATTTAAGCCTTGGGTTATTCATTATCTGTATATTGTGCCAGAATAGGCAAATAACTGGCACGTCATATATTAATCGTCTATATTTTGTAGTTCAGTTTTTGTAATCAAGTTTTGGCCTATTATTGGCATTTGTAAATAACCAACATAAGTAAGTAAAATATGCCAATTTTGAAACCTGTCATATACGCAAATCACAATTTATTTCAAGGTTATTCCATGAAATATGTATTCATAAGTACCAATCTCGGGCCAATCTTGGCCCGATATAGGTTGAATATTTATCACGCACCCAAACAAACCCAAACAAACTCACGGCCCAATATTCTAGATAGACTAACTTCTAGATAGCCCAACTGTGAAGGCCCATCATAGAGCCAGCGGTCAATTTCTACATAGGCCCTTTAAGAAGGCCCACATAGGGCCAAGTGCAATCACCAACATTGGCGCTACAATGAATTAAATCATTGGCCCAATAATTGTTGGCTCTATTGGCCGATATCGGGCCGTTCTTATCATTTCTACAAAGGCACCTCATTGGTAAATACTCACGGCCCAATATTCTAAAAAGGCTAACTGTAAAGGCCCGTCCCAGGCCCAACGGTCAATCTCTACATGGGTTCTAGCTGCTCATGTTGAGCCGCTAACATCTCCCGCTGCATTTCAAGAACAAAGTCTCTCTAAATGGCGAACATGGCATGGCTGCCTGACCCGAGAGACCACTAACGCTATCTGTCACCTTTATTCTGAAGCGTAAGTGGTATTTCTCGATCTCAAGTTTTCGCTATCCGGACTGTTCGCCATTTTGGCCCATCGCTATTTTAACTGATCGACTTTTTGGTCCTTCGCTTCAACGAATTCGAAATTGTAAACTGTCGTAATATTTACAATTCGACGATTTGACGTCTCGAATTGTTTCGTGTATATATACAGGCGAATCGATATTATATCTTTCATTGTTTTGTTATATCTGACATTTGTTTTCGCTATAAATCAACTTCGAGATTTTTGTATTCACAATTTCGATTAACTATTTTACAGACTATGATAAGATTGATCTATCTATATTGGAACATTCGCCATTACTGAATTCGAAATTTCGGTCCGCCTGAATATCGATCGTATGAATTTCCGATCCCCACCGAATTTCTTTTATATACCATTACCATGTTTTCCTCGCATTTCGGTGCGTGTAGACAGTAGAGCAGTACTTTTAACCCTTAAGGGGAGGTACCTGAGTAAACGGCGAGAAAAACAGGTAAGCTTCGGGAATTTTTATCTCAAAAACTAATGTTTCGATTGGATCCGGGCTTTTTTCGTTGAAAAATATGTACATTGAGGTATGTTTAGGAATTAAAAAAAAATAAATTCGTTGACTGGGTGCGATTTAAACGCGACTATCTCGAAACATCGTTTTCAAAGTCGGTGCCAGATGTATCTCGAAAACTGCTTGTCCGATGTTGCCCAAATTTGGATAAAATATTCTTCGATACTTTTTCCCGTTCGCCACGTAGGGGGTTTTTATTTCATTGAACCATTGCTTTTTTATGCAATGTGTATACAATCCAAAATCGTCGAAGATTGCGAACGAAAAACGAATGTTAAATTAAAACGGTCGCAATTCCGTCAAAAATGAAAATTTCAAAAAAATCCTACGTCGCGAACGAGAAAAACTATCGAAGAATATTCTATCCAAATTTGGACAAAATCGGACAAGCCGTTTTCGAGATACATCTGGCACCAACTTTGAAAACTATGTTTCGAGATAATCGCGTTCGCACGCTTCCAGTCAACGAATTTATTTTAAAAAATTCCTAAACATATCTCAATGTACATATTTTCCAATTTAAAAAACCCGGGTCCAAACGAAATATTAGTTTTTGAGATAAAAATTCCCGAAGTTTACCTGTTTTTCTCGTCGTTTACTCAGGTACCTCCCCTTAACTGTACATGCCACACATATGGGCAAAAAAAGTCGTGCCACTTTTATATTATGACACAGATGTGAGCATCATAAAAAACATGTTTTGAGTGGCCAGTTCACTTTGAAAAATTCAAAAAGTGGATTTTTTTCACTCTTTGCGAAAGTACATACATTCGGAAATATTGTGTCAAAATTTTATGAAAATCCGAGCTCTCTAAGTATTTTTTTTTTACCTGAACGTCAGGACCTCGTTTCGTCTACCTGAGCGTATAGTGCGCTCGGCCGACCCATCGGCCTTTCATAGTATAAACTTCAAACGCGTTTTTCTCGAAACACCGTTTTCAAAATCTAGCTCCATCGTATCACTAAAACTAATAAACAAATTTTCTTCAAATTTGAACCGCATATTGTAAACATGATTCGCAACACGATGACCCTCGATGGTTTTAAAATTTTGATTTTTACTCTTTATTTTTCGAAGAACTGCGAAAAAACGCGTTTCTTAAAACTTTTTTCATTTTTCATGTGCCATTTTTTTATTTTTTGATAAAACTTTATATCCGAGGGTCATTTTGTAGCGCGTTTTAAAAATACTTTTTCCGTTTTTCATGTGCCATTTTTTTAATTTTTTGTCAAAATTTTATATCCGATGGTCATTTTGTAGCTGGTGTCATACTGAATCTAATGGACTTTGATTTTTTTGTTTCGGACAAGCCGTTGCCGAGTTGTGATGGAGCTACCTAGCCCACCTATTTTTGAGGCGTTACGTTAAGGGGTTACCCCCACTTGCGATTTTGAAAAAATCGATTTTTTTTATTGCATTTTTTTGAAGTATAAGTATCTGAGAATATGTCCTGAAAATTTCAAGTCGATCCGAACAAAATTGACTGAGATATGAGCGTTGAAAGAGAAGAATCCGCGTTGAAAGAGAAACTTTAAACGCGTTTTTCTCAAAATGGCATTTCTGAAGTCGGTGACCAAGATTACTCGAACACTAATGAACCGATCTTCTTCAAATTTTGCAGGCTTATTTAATACATAAAAATGTAGGCTTTAATCGTTCGATTTTTTTTTTTCGAAAAAAAATGGCCGTTTTATAGCCAAAAAACGGTTGGTTTTTTTCCTTAAAATCGAACCATTAACTTTGACTGTCCGCCATTTTGTGAAAGATGAATATTTTTTTAAATCCTTCGATTAAAGACTAGTTTATACTTATATTTGACTAAATCCATCTGCATTTTTTTTCAGATGATCCACTTCGCCGCAATGTTGGTCACCGCAAACCGTGTATATAAAAACATTATTTCATTGACGGCCATTTTCCACTAAACAATGTAATATTTTTCAATAAAAAAATTACTGAAAGTTCTTCAAGATGTGTTCTTTAAGATGGTATATTGATCGATTAAAAAAGTTTTGTAGTTTTCTTTAAAAAAATTCATGAAAAAGGCCTTTTTTTGCGCTACAAGTGGGGGTAACGCCTTAAGGAGATATATACACCTAGATGGTCGAACAACAAAATTTAGAAGCTATGAACATTCCGTCGACCGTAGAAGAGCTACACTATGGGCCTGGTATCGATGATTCCATGTAAGTTGACGAATTTCACGATTTATTCATTCCCAAATTTTCAAACGCGTTTTTCTCAAAGCCACGTTTTTCAAATCGGTACCCAAAATTTCTCGAAAACCAATGAACCGATTGCCTTGAGGTTTTTTGTGGTTATTCTATACACCATTGTCTAGTACTTGTCATAGGATTTTTTTTTCGTTACTTAGTTTTTGTTTTATAGGCAAAATAATAACTAATTTTTGGCCCAAAAATCACTATTCATGTTCAAACGTCCGCCATTTTGTCATAAATCGATATTTTTAAAATCGGCTATGAAAAGTACTAGATTATAGTATCTAATTTACTAATCTTTTTCGTTTTTTTTTCAGATGATTTTTGAAGAAACGCCAGTGGGTACCGTATACGCAGATTTTTTTACGACGCTCCAAGGATCATACGATATCCTTGTATATTTTTGATATTTTTAAATAAAGAAAATTAAACATATTTTGAAATGTATATACTTTTAGATAATTAAAACCCCAATTCGAAATTTCAAATAGTTTTCCTTGAAAAAAATCACAAAAATGACCTTTTTCCGGCTCCTAGGTGTTGCCTCCCCTTAAACTATAGTTTTTGTACTTAAAAATGAATTAAAATGAATTAAAATGAATTAAATTAAAAAAAAATGTTTTTCAAGACTTTATTTATCAAGCCCAACAACTTTTATATTCATATCTTTTATAAATCCTCAAAAAAAAGCCGAATATCGACTTTTGTCACTCTTGTGTTTCTTTTGGTGTTTCTTTCGACCAAAAGTGTTTTTTTTTGTCGAAATGTGAAGGCTACGTGGTCCAAATTAAGGGCCACAAATATCGTAATGTTTCCGCTTTTCAACATTCTCCGTTCCCACCTGCCAATTGGCGCATTTACCTTTTCCACCTATAGGCAACGAGTTCGTGTTCCAATCGATTGTGGATCATGATCATTCTCGTCACGCGGCTGTGCAGGGGCACGAGAGGTATATCAACGCTGTCCGTATTGAAATGCACGGGACCTTGGCCTGTCTGAAGATGATCCTGACGGACAATCGTGACCTTGGCACTTCTGGCCACTGGGTCGTTCGTGCATTCGCCTTTTATCGTAATCTCCGTTGTTTCCGTGGCAATCGTCAGGGGGACCGTCACCTCGATACGCGGAAGAGGACGATATTGAACGAAAGCAATCACGAAATGTTGAAACTCTTGATCGACTTTGTGTCTTTTCTCGCACTTGGAATACTCCCAATCGTCGCGGCTGAAATTTGACGACAACAGGCTCGCAGGAAAGTTCACCGACGATTCCGGAAGGATTGAAGCAATTGAAGATCTCCAGTCGATTGCTTTCGTTGAATTTCTTCAACGCTGTCATGTCCAAAGAGTAGGAAACCTTTCTCTCCGTTGGATTGTACAACCAACAAATCTGCAAAACGATTTTTATTGTTCATGGCTTCTACGCAGGGAAATAGGCATAACTCAGGGAATTTCTTCCCGCCTGGAATAATCAGGGAGAAGGTAGGAAATTTTGAAAATTCTCTGGAATTTTTCGCGAATTTACTTTTTGCAAGAGTAACAAGTGGCAGCGACTTGAAAAAAAAACTGAGAAGTATAGAAATAAATATTTTTAATATTTATATTATTCTTTATCATATACAAAAAAGTTATGTCAGTGCCAAATATTGAAAATTAATTATTAATTAAAGAATTATTAATATAATAATATTAATTATTAATTTAAATAAACTGATAACTAATTTACTCTAAAGCTCTACACGTTTGCATTCGATTCATCGATACACAACCACATCATTATTATTGTAGATAGGTGTTTATATATATTTTATATTTATTGCCACCGACATAAAAATTTCTGTTTATAACGAAGAACAGGTTCTGTATCTGCTTTTAAAGGATCTTCTCACTTTAGACGCTAAAAAGGCTATTTTCATGAATTTTTTTGATACGTTTATATTATAGATATTGATATAACAGTTGTTACACTTAATAAATACACTTCCGAAGTACATTTAAAAAAAAATTATTCATTTAAGTCACCATTCATAGACGAAAATGGTAATTAAACAAATTTCCTTAAAAAATTGTAGATCTGCGCTGTTGATGAAATCTCGGAGATGGATCATCCGCAACAAAAAAAATCAAACGGTTTTAGATTCAGTATGTTAATGGCTATAGCGCACATCATACGATTTTTTATGTATGCAAAAATGACAAAATGGCGGACATTTTTCGAAAAAAATTTAAAAAAACGTTTTTTTCACCGTTTTTGGCAAAAAAAGTAGTAAATAGCACAATTAAAAAAAATCCTTCATATGCGCTATAGCTATAGTTGTAAAGAATATGTGGTCAAAATTTAATAAGCATCGGTTCAGTAGATTCGAACATTTTATCAACAAGCCGTCGAAAAACGTTGTTTCGAGAAAAACTCGTTTGAAGTTTGTTTGGGTTACATAAATACATTTTTAAAAAATTAAATGGATTTCGAAAGTGTATTTATCAAGTGTAACAATTTTTACATCAATATCTATAATGTAAACTTATCAAAAAAATTAATGAAAATAGCCTTTCTTAGCGTCTAAAGTGAGACCCCTTAATGTATTTTTTTTACTTCATAGTGTTTAACCCTCCGCGGTCACATGGGGTCCAGGAGACCCCACGCGTGATTTGAGCCAAAATTACTATAAGTTGTGGACGGCCAAAGGGGCTGGCCTGCCTCGTAAGGGTGCTTTGGAGAGTCCTTTGTAAGTACCGATTAGGGTTGGACGATTCGCGACTACAGTTTCGTCATGGTAGTCGATCCAAAAAAAATTGGGCGGCGCTGGGGTCGTTTTCACCCCCATGTGACCTGCACGGATATTTTTTCGTAAAAAGTGGTTTTTTTTCTGCGTGGGATCACTGCACGTAAGGTAAGTATGAATATGAGAACGGTAAAATTTGTTTCTATCAAGTTTATGTGAATTACTCCGAAATGCGAATTCATTGCGACGGCCACGTCATTCAAAACTCATTACAATACTACGTGAAAAACAATAAAGCCATTTGGAATGTGCGACGAGCACAGAGTATTCATCTGTGTCGACTGTGAAGCAAAAACTGGATTTATTTATTATTTTTTAATATTTTGTATTTTTTAATATTTTTAAAAAGATTTTTCAAATATATTGTGTTTACATTATGATCTCATATTTTTTCGAGCCGCTGTTGCGAATATGCTAATTTTTCAGGTTAATCGTTCCTTTTTTACTCCGAAATGGGCCTTCTTCAAATGTCCAAATAAATACCTTTTTTGAAACGCCCACTATGAATCTATTTTTTCCCTTAAACTATCATATCTCAAGAGAATCACCCTCAATTTCTTAAATTAAAAATCGCAAGATTTATGATTTTTCAAATAAAAAAAATGTTTTTTTTTTCACGCGTTGATATCTTTCTGATTTTTTCCGCCATTTTAAATGTCAATTACAATATTATACTGAGAATGCCACATTCTAGAAGGTTCAAACTACCACCCTGAATTTTTATAAGGTATTCAGAACGATGGAATCAACGTGGCAATCGTTTAAACATGACTGGGGTCGCACGGACCCCAGGTGTGACCTCGAAGGGTTAAATTCCTTTTAGAATAACAGTTTTATTTTTTATTTCAATATTCAACATTTTTATATATTTGATCTTTAAAAAAATGATGTTCTCGATTTGTCCCCAATCTTCCCAAAATACTTGGAAAACCAGTGCGGAAAACCTGGAAAAGTCAGGGAATTTCTGAGTCAATAATGCGTAACAACTGTGTTGCTATCCCTCGAATTTTATGTGTCGGGGCTTATTTCTTTGTCTTTTGTGCACACGTGTAAGGGTACTTTTTCTTTCACCTGATTTACGGGATCCCCGTCACCAATGTAAATATTTTCCAGTTCGATTATCGAGCCGTAGAGCGGGAAAGCCACTGTTTCGCGTCCTGATAGACAATTTGTGTTTATCGAGAGGTAAACGTGCCGACCATATCCAATTTCCAAGTCCCATTTCGTCGTCGTCTCGCCCAATACTTCGAAACGCAGTTCCATCGTGACGACACTTTTTTCCTGCGCCTACGTACGTTCGATGGGCGCAAAAAAGTATTTTCTTAGCTCGGACCAACATTTGGAAAAAAGACCTTCAGCTTGCCTTACAATAATGAAAATTTCGAGAATTGATGAGAAAATCGCATTTTTGTAATTGTCAGATCGATACGATTATTTTAGCAACGCTTTTGTGCAATTTTTTTCCCCGGGTTGCATTACCTCGAGTGTACCAGATTTCGGATGAAAATTGGACAACCCTCTGTGCGGGCAATCGTACTTTTTGGAGTGACGAGTCGTCCCTTTGCGATTCTCGCTCATCTTCGAGCCGCATGCGCAATTTTTTATTTGCTTCAATGACCAATTTACCGTGCCGCATGTGCTATTCGATATAAACAACTCGACGATCGATTTATCGTTCTGCACGAGCATGGGTGGCACGTGCATCTCTAGATTCTCACTCTGTCCAGGTTGAAGGTCGTTCATTGCTTTATTTAGCCTGTAAATTCACCATTTCAACACCAAGCATCTTTAATTATAATTTTAACGAGTTATTATCAAAAATATATTTTATTGTCAATATTATGAGTCTGCTATTTTTTAATATTAATTTTTCGAAATTATGAATAAATGAAAAAAAAGAATAATAATAAAATTAATTCATAATAAAATAAAATAATAATAAGATAAAAAGTAAATTAACTTTACGTAAATTATACCAGCCGAGGGTGTGACCGCGAATGGTTAACAATAAAAATAATAACAATTAATTTTTATTATTACTTTTAATCAAGTATTATCATCACGATGCCTATCACGTATTTGAACAAAGTCATAAAAGTGGCATGGGTGTTCTCTAAGCATGGAAGAATTAATAGCTTCAACAGAAGAGTGTACCTAATGGAAGTAATAGTGAAAATTGGAAATGCGGTGCGTTGGTCTAGTGGTTAGCGTGCTGGCCAGCGGATCGCGAGGTCGCGGGTTCGAAACCCAGTCGCGGACATTTCGTCGGGAAATGTTTTTCTTCGACATTTCTCGGCGAAAGACGACTAGTTCCGTGACTGGGAAGCGAACTTGTGACCGGCTGTATCCGGTATAGGTTTTCCCGCAGTTTCCCTATGCCCATGGCAGATATGCCATGGTGAATACGATACAGAGGCCGCAAGGGCGGGGCGGGGGGGGGGGGTGGATGGGAGGTATGGGAGAGTTGTGGAATAGTTGATGATAGAGGGGGTATATATGTGGAATGGGAAGTAAGAACAAAGTTCAGGCGGATTAGGGCTCGTAAAAAGGGGAAGTCTTGTACGACTGGAAACGAACCAATAAAAAAAATAGTAAAAATTGGAATGCTGTATGGATCCGAAATTTGGAGTGGAAAGGAGACAGGTGGAAAAATGTCAAGCGCGGTAGTTTAAAATGGCCATGGTATTTAGTAAAAACATCCCAAACTATATTTAGAAGATGAAAGCGGAGTGCAGGAAATGGAAATGGAAGTTGAAGTATGGAAAAGGGCCACGACATATCTACTTGAAAAAATAAAGACGGGGAAGATGAAAGTGGCCCAAAAAGTGCCTAAGGGTAGAAGTAAGAGCAATTATCATTGGTAGCCCATAACAATGGGGAAAATAAATGAAAGAAGCAATGAAAAGCGCGTACATGAAGAGGACATCTGGCAAGCCGTATGAGATGAAGATGTAAGGAAGCAGGAAAGAAAAATAGAACGAGGTATAAAAATTAAAATTGAACAGGAGATTCAATACGATTGGGGGAAAATCGATGGGTTGACATACTGCAAAGGATTTAAAAATAGAAAAACGGGAATACCCATGGAAACATATTGGGAGGACAAGATGACTAGCGGAGAATTAAAAGAAACGTGGGCGAGGATGAGATGTTGTAATGTTTAGAAATGGCACCTTAAACCAAATTATTGGCACTTTAACGGCCCAATTATTGGCACTTTAAGGACCACTGCGTAGTTAGGAGAGAAGTATCAATAATTGGTGGGGTGCCAAAATAAGGTCACTTTACCCTATGTAGGCCCCAAATGTAGAACATGTAAGCAGGCAAATAAAAAATGTGAGACATATTTGCGGGCGTACGGAAGTTAAGGAAAAACTAAACGAAGAAATAGTAAATAAACTGGAGCAATGGTTGGAAAATATTAGAACGTTGAATAAGTTCTCGCTGTTTTCCAACAGCCGGCGTTACCAGATCTACGTGCATATAGTTTAAGGCCTTAGGCCACAGTCACGGGTATAAAATCGTATGCGGATTTAACAAAAAAATTTCGTATGAAAAGTGATTCACTCATAAAATTAATTACACATCTATTTGGTATGAATATCAAGCTCTTATAAAATATATACATTTTTTTTTCGATGTACAAAATGGCCGACTACTAATATTTTCTTTTATCTTTTTTTAGGCGCTCCGCTGCGTGACATTTAGTATCCACAATTTTTTACCTAGAACAAAAAACAAATATTCTCGTCAATCTACATTAGAATACCTAGAGAAGTACGTACGGAATTTAAAAAATATTGTTTTATTCAAAACTTGTAGGCATTTGAACTTAAGAAATGAATTTTCAGTGAAAAATTTCGTTATAACTGCTCATAAACTGCTCATAAAATAAAAAGTTTTCGATTAAGCAGAAATTCCGTACGTACTTCTCTGCTAAATGCAATTAGGAACATAGTTTTTATGTTTGAAGTAAATGAAGTGAAAATTGTTGAAGTTATTTGTCACGCCAATTGGAAAAAAGCTGTTTCGAGAAGTTTCGAGTAGTCGGCCATTTTGTAGATCGAAAAAAAAATTCTAGCAGCTTGATATTCATACTAAATAGATGTGTAATTAATTTTATGAGTGAATGACTTTTTCATACGAAAAAAATGGTTAAATTCGCACATGATTTTATGCCCGCTACTGTCGCCTAAGCCCTTAAGATGGTAACGCATCTATAAAGAAGTACTATAAGCAAGCTTGAAATTCAGTGTACGTCATTTCGCCGAAGTGTAAACAACTGTTTTTTTTTCAGTGTCGAATATGTCAAATTTTGTGCCAAAAAGAGTATTTGCGGGCAATTTTACGGCACTACTTTATTTTTAAAAAATCTGCAGCTAAAGCACACAATTCTTGATGAGACCTGCGGCGACCATGCTCTGTCGGAAAGAACATGCAGATATTGGTTTAGACGCTTCAAGAACAATGATTTTGATGTCTTGAATTCGAGGCGTTCGTGAAGAGTCATGTCAGACTCTAGGTGAACTTGTAGAATTAGGAGTTGATCATATAATAGTTTCAAAACGCTTGAAAGCATTAGGAATGATTTTTCAAATAAAGCATTAATTTTCACGAAAAAACAGCGAGAACTTATTCAACAATTAACTTAAGGGGCCAGTCCACTTTGGAGCCACGAAAAAAGGCCTTTTCGCGATTTTTTTTTGGAGGATTTTATAAACGATATGAATATAAAAGTTGTTGGGCTTGATAAATAAAGTCTTAAAATACATTTTAAAAATTGAACTCATTTTTATTCATTTTTAAGTACAAAAACTATAGTTTAACGTAACGCCTTAAAAATAGGTGGGCTAGGTAGCTCCGTCACAACTCGGCAACGGCTTGTCTGAAACAAAGAAATCAAAGTCCATTAGATTCAGTATGACACCAGCCGCAAAATGACCCTCGGATATAAAGTTTTATCAAAAAATAAAAAAAATGGCAGATGAAAAACGAAAAAAGTATTTTAAAAAACGCGTTTTTCCGCAGTTTTTCGCAAAAAAAGAGTAAAAATAAAAATTTTAAAACCATCGCGGGTCATCTTGTTGCGAATCATGTTTGCAATATGTGGTTCAAATTTCAAAAGAATCGGTTTATTAGTTTTAGAGATACGATGGAGCTAGATTTTGAAAACGTTCTTTCGAGAAAAACGCCTTTGAAGTTTATACTATGAAAAACTCTTACCTAAACTCAATCGGCAATTCCTGCACCCTAAAAAATCCCTTCCGATTGCTCATCATCGTCGATTTCTTCTAGTGTTGCTGGCTTTCGATTTTTTGAAATTTTCAAAGTGGCCCGGCCCCTTAACGCAATAGCAGGGGATTAGAAATAGACCGGAAAATGGAAGCGGCACTGAAAGTTCAACCGGCAAAGGAGAACTTGAGAAACTAGCAACTAGGATAGATATAAGAAAACCAATCTAGAATAATTTATGTAAATAAGAAGAGCATTTATGTGAACGCCCTTAAAAGGGGTATACAAGGAACCCAAACGTACTTGCTGATATTCAGTAGACGCCAGAGAACGTGTTTACTGATTTTATTGCCAATTCGATGATGCAGCAAATCCTCGATCTGCAAGCAGAGCGAAGATTTGTATAAAAAGAATCCTTGATCACTTTTCATTCCATTGTTCCTCGCAAAAAGTGTACACTTTGAACGACGTTGAAGTTTGCAACGATCTTTTCCCTCCGTTCTTTATTTCTTTACGTTTACCATTATCTGAAGCTTTTTTTGCAAATTGAGGCCGTAAACGTCGAATAAGAATGTGTAAAAACATTTGAGTGATTTTTGCAGCCTAAATCGGCCAAATGAATTTTGTGCAATTAAATGTGATGTAAACTTCAACGTCATATACTTTGATTACCTTGATGACCGGCAGCTCACAGAAATATTTCAGTCTGCAAATCTCAGTGGTTTCTTTCGTGGGAATGGCCGGATCGATTTGAAAATCTTTACGCACGCAGTATCCAATCGAGATCTCGTTATATCCAGGTTTACCGGGTACAAGAGTAACTACCACAGTTTTCTCATCTCCGGGCAATAAGTTTGCCGAAATTGGATCCAATTGGATTCGTTGCTCGAGACGTGGTGCGTCGGAGGACCAATTCCTGTGTTGCACGGTCAATAGATAAGGTACCTCAACGGTGCTGGAATTCGTCAATTCGAAGGAGATCGTTCTGGGCTCGTCGTACGGCAATTTCTCAAAGATAAGCTCACTGGGTTTCGCCTGCAGTGATCATTCCATAGGTCAATAATAATAGGAAGATAATAATAAAGATAATCATTTTCAAGAGCAGGTTACCGTTCATGACAATGAAAAATTCGATTTTTTTTTACATAATATTCATCCTTAAAGTGTTTAGAACACGTGGCTTTTTTTGGGTTGACAAAAATAAACATTAAATACGATTTTTATAACGTTAAACTTTCGATGCTTCCAAATCTCTGCGGAATTGAGAGAAAATTCAATTTGCAATCAGAAAGCGATTTTTGTCAGGAATTGATTTAGAATTTTTTTTTTCGTCCGTTGAAGCAAAGAAATCGGCGTTTTTTTTTCCAAACGGCTGCCATTTTGTTATTCAGGGATTTTTCAGAAAACAAAAAACGATAAGGAATATAGTCTAGTTTAATCGTTTTTAACTCGTTTTGCATGGCTTTATTTGACGGGAGCTGGAGCCGGCAATTGGGATTTTTGTTTTGTAAATAAAATTGTAATGTATTCTCCATTGATAGGAGAAGAAAATACGTCGAAACCTATTTGTAAGAGGTTTTTTTTAATATTTAAAAAAATTCCCGAAGATCGTGTATTTTTCATGCCTCATGACGGTAACCCGGGGTCAACATGACCCCAAGCGCAACTTCAAGCGAAAATTAATATTATAAGTTGTTGGCGGCCTATGCGACTGGCCTGCCTTCTAACGGTGCTTCGGTGTACCCTTTGTAAGTACAGACTAGGGAAGGACGTGGAGCTATTTCTTCCTTAAGTTAGTACGAGCGCGCAATCTTGATTTCTATAAATTTCGTTCAAATTTTTACCGGACATTGTTCATATCATTATGCATGTTTGAGTGAAATTTCAGAACAGTCGACTATTTAGATTAGGAGATAATGGGTTTTAAAATTGCAACTTTTAACACTGCAGGCTCCGCATTGAAATTTAGACAGCATAATTTTCCGTAAAAAATATTTGTCCCCTGTAAAAAGAAGACACATGGCAACACCGCATTGTTTCACGTATCCAATGACGTAAGTTTGCGCGGCATATTTAAAATAATACTGCAACACAAATTTTTATTAGGAAGTAATTTTTGATCGAACAAAGTTTTCAATTAGCTACGAATGAACCAACACTTTTATTTGTTAATGAAGATAACACGAACAATATAAAATATTAATATTTATAATGCAAATATTTTTTTACGACAAAATTTTTAACTTTAGGAACAGGATAATTATTTTTTTCTCGAAATGTTGAACGATACTATTCTGCGTTGTTGCCATATGTCTTCTTATTATAGGGGACAAATATTTTTTACGGAAAATCATTCTGTCTAAATTTCAATGCAGACCCCGCAGTGTTAAAAGTTGCAATTTTAGAACCCATTATCTCCCAATCTAAATAGTCGACTGTTCTGAAATTTCACTCAAACATGCATAATGATATGAACAATGTCTGGTTAAAATTTGAACAAAATCTATAGAAATCAAGATTGCGCGCTTGTACTACCTTAAGGGATCATCACAGTGTAAAATTATCAAAAAAATCGATGTTTTCGTTGCGTTATCCGATAGTATATATGGTTATAAACATGGACTTGGCATCGCCGATTGATCGTAAGTAGACTATTTATATGAAAATTCCGCACTTGAAACATCAAGCGCGTTTTTCTCGAAATGTCGTTTTTCAAAACGGTGTACACTCTCAAAGGAAGACTTTTCAAGCAATCCGTCCCAAATTTTGACTCAACATTCTTCACGCCATTCTTGATCTTGCTATGGAAACTTTTTTTGAAATCTTCATATTTTCTTTAAGGCGGTCTTCTAGTTTCTCGGTTCGAAAAAATCGATTTTTTTTTCTTCATAAATCACATCTACAACATGTGTAGAAAATGTGTGCCAAAGGATTTTTCGATATTCGAAGTGGTTCACAAGTTACGGCCCTGGAACGGAGCAGGTATACGGAGCAGGTATACTTTCAAACGCGTTTTTCTCGAAACACCATTTTTCGAAACGGTGACCATGATATTTCAGAAACTACTGCACCGATCTTGTTCAAATTTATACAGCATCTTTAATATGTTATAAGCCAGCGATTGAACTAGGATTATCATGATTGCTTCGATAGTTTTTTTTTTGTACGAGCGAAAAACTTAAGAAAAAATGAGTAAAGAATAGAATGTAATTTTCAAAAGTGTATAAAAAAGTCAATTTTTGTAATTTAGAATTCACTCTAGTTCAATCGCTAGTCTTAAATATGAAGATCAAAATGCCGTTTGGCTTTTTGATTTCAGATAAGCAGAACAGCCGCAATCTTGGTCACCGTCAAGCACCTCTTTTACTTGATGTCTTCCTGTCGGCCACTATAACTTTTATTCTATTATATATTTTGACGTCAAAAAATTTGTAAAGCTTATTTAAATGTTAATAAAGATTATGCAAAAACAATGAGATTGATTATTTCGATGCTTTGCCCGTAAAAAATTATTGAAAAAGCCGTGAAAAAACAGCCGAGAAACTAGAGGACGGCCTTAACGAAAAACTGCCAAAAAATAGGCTAAATTCGGTACTTTTTTTAACGTCGCCATTTTGTCAAATTTGATTTAAAAAAAACCTCCATAGCAAGATAGCGGCTTCCATACGAATGAATAATCTGTTCGCAAATTTTGTTTCAGATAATATTTACGTCCACAACCGTGTACACCGTGAGGACTCCTCTTTTTTTACATTTTCAACCGTTAAAAAATGTTTCAAAAAAACAAAAATAATTGTTACCATTTTTTTGTTCTTCATGAGTGTTTTGATTTGACAAAAAAAATCAGACTGATTAAGGTATTTTAACCATCGAAGAAAGATCGCGAAAATCAATTATTTTTCGACCCGTTACACGAGCAATTTTTTTCCTTAAACTATCATATCTCAAGAGTATCACCCTCAAATTTCATTGAAACTAATTGAATATTGCAAGAGTTATGATTTTTCGGTAAAAAGGGGCTTTTTTACCGATCGGAGGCTTGCTGATTTTTTTCCGCCATTTTAAAATTCGATAAAAATATATTACCAAGATCGCCACATTCTAGACCGTTCAAACTAATATCCTGAATTTTTACGAGTCATTCGGAACGATATGGCCAATGCGGCAATCGTGTGAAACGTGACTGGGGTCATTGCGACCCCCTGTGACCAGCGTGTTATAGCCCGAGCGTGTAATCGCGGAGGGCTAAAAAGCATATACAAAGTTACGATTTGGAATTGCCACCTCCAAAAACAAGAGGAAAATGTCAAGTGTTATACCGTTATTACTCCTTACACTTATTGAAAAGAGGAACAGATTTTCCGATAATCAAAGTTCAAATAAAACAAAGAGATGTTTCACGATGAGAAATTACCAGGAGATATCCTCTCTCGCAAGTTGCCACCACAGGCAATTCGATGTGCGCAATCGTCTCACCATCTTCGTTCTCCGATTGGGTTCTTGCAGAGTAACAGCACGTTATGGCAAGCTCGTAGTGTCCCTCTTCGGGAGAACAAAATGTCCAGTTGTGCGTTAAAATTTCGTTGGAGTAGATCTTACCCTCGACCGTGTCGACCCTTAATTCCGCAGGTATATCGACGAATCTGTAACTGCAACCAACATATTCGCAATTTTTTAATTCGCATTGACCTGCTTGTCTGCACTTGGGAAAAATGTAACTTAAGGGGCCATACCAGTGTGACACTTTTAGAAAATCGATTTTTTTTTCGCCTTTTTCGACAGTTTATACTTTCAAGAATATCATTATCATTTATATCATATATATCAATATCATTTTATCTTGCAAAAATCGATAGTTAACTCTTGAAACGCGTTTTTCTCGAATTGAGATTTTTCAAATTTGCATGACATTGTAACTCAAAGAGCAATTGTCCGATTGACTTGACATTTGAACCGAGTACTCTTGAATATATTTACTCTACAGTGACGTAGGATATTTTTGATTGGATGAAAATGGACGATTTGGAATTGAAAAAAAACGACCATTTTATAGGCGCAAGAAAACAGACTTTTTCCATAACTACGCCATGTTGTTAGATTTTGATATTTTTCGAAAATCATACGTCATTGTACAGGAAATACCTTCCAGTTTAACAGCATTTTTTTCTTTTTCGGTTTCTGCTACTCAATCGGCCGGAATCATGTCAGCAGTGGAGAAACATTTTTTTTTGGCGCCTCCGAAGGCAGCGCACAAGTCGCTTGGATCTCAATATGTTTCTATAAAAAAATTATCTAATATAGATCAAATATAGCCAAATATATTCATAATTTTCCGAAACGTTTAATTGAATACTTTTCTTCCAAAAAAAATCCCGAGAATCACCCAAATTTTCAGCGTTCACACTGGTATAGCCCCTTAAAAATGAGACATATGAATATGAACGAATACTTGATGTGATGACGAGTGCGATTCATCATCAGAACGGGTTTAACTCGCTCGCAGTTCGGATGCGTCGGTGGATATTGAACAAAAATTTGATCGAAGTTCAGCCGCGGCTGATCGGCGTATCCTCGGAAATCCACGAAAGTCTCGTAATTCGGATTCCCATTGAATCTTATTGCCCACCTCTCGTAGTGAAGACATTCATTCTCTTTGGGCGACATCTCAACGACGATAACTTGATAGCTTCTGTAACATTTTACTTTGTCGTTATTGTTTAGTAACATTCGACAATTCATTCAATAATGATACTTATGATAAAATTATTATCCAATTTTAATAATAGCAATAATAACGATTTCAAAATGGCAGCAGTAATAATGATATATTTATTATAACTTCTGTCATTAATAATCAATGATAATAATCATAAAATTATCGGTCAATTTGAATAGCAATGATGATTATTTTTTTTAATTGTAGTAATAATGACGATGTATCTGTTACCACCGCTGTCATTGATAATTATTGATAATAATAATAAGAATCCATCCATCCATCCATCTAATTTACACTACATTACAATTTATACGACATGTCGTTCGGCACTTTTCAATCAATCACAGGCGTTTAGCATGTCGCAGCTCCCCCCCACTCTATTACAACACAGTGGCAGTGGAGTGGGGGTAGCGTTACTTTCGTGTGACATCCAGCTAACTCAGGCCCCTATACCCAGCCAACCTCACAATCATATACATTTTTGAAGCATTTTCAATGCTAAAATGGTAGTAATAATGACATGACGTTGAAGTTTGGATCGTTGAAGTGCAACGATGTTTTTTCCTAATTTTTAATTTCTTTATGTTGATCATTATCCAAAGCCTTTTTTGCCAATTAAGGTCATAAATCTCTAATAATAATACGTGAAAACGATTGAGGTAGTGCGGCAGCCTACATCGGCTAAAAAGAAATTGAGCAATTAAAATTCATTAATTTTCGTTGCATTCTAACGCTGCAAATTTCAACGCTATATAATGACGATGTATTTATTATCACTGCTGTCAATAATGAATGATAATAAAAGTATCGTGCAAATTTAACATTAGAAATAATAATCATTACAAAATAGTAGTAATAATGACGATTTAAATATTTGAATGCTGTCATTAATAATTAATGATAATGATAATATAATTAGCGTGCAATTTAAACAGCAATGATTATTTGAAAATGGAAGTGACAATGACGACATATTTATTATCTCTGCCGACATTATTACTGCTGTTGAGCTAAAATATCTATATGAAGAAAGAATAACATCAAGCTTTACTTTCGTATAACGCCCTGCATGGGTTTGACGGTAAACGACGTTTCGCCCGGTGGAACGAAACGATACATGATAGGCAAGTGTCCAGATTTTTTGATGACAAAAGTTGTATAAGCGGATCTCGAGGGCAAGCACGGTGGCATTATAATATTCCGTGGTACATCGTATTGCGGTATCCAGGTCGAAGCGTCCGCAGGAAACGTATGACCTATCGACGATTCGCACAAGATACATCTCGTTTATTTTATCATTTCATATCATTACCTGGCCGATTAGTGCTCACGTAGAGGAAAGAGACCTTATTTTGCTACCCCACGAATTATTGACACTTCTCTCCTTCCTACACAGCGGTCCTTAAGGGATCAATACAGTGTTAAATTTTCAAAAAATCGATTTTTTTTCGTTTCATTATCCGATAGTACAGACGGTTATTAACATGCTGTTCAATTTTTGGCGCGATATTCGACAATTTTCGCTCGCTACGGCCTTTCTTAGAGAAAGTGATTGGATTAGCGGCGAGCGCACTCGAACCTTGAAACGCGTTTTTCTCGAAATGTCGTTTTTCAAAACGGTGTACGCTCTCAAAAGAAGAGTTTTCAAGCTATCCGTCTCACATTTTAACACAACATTCTTCACGCCATTCTTTATCTTGCTGTGGAACGTTTATGTGAAATCTTCATTTTTTTGCAAAACGCGCGATTCTGTCAATTTTTATTTAAAAGAAAACCTCCTTAGTAAGATGGCGGCTTTCATATTGATTAATAATCTTTTTACAAAGTTTGTTTCAGATAATATTTACGACCACAACCGTGTACACCGTGAGGACTCCGTTTTTTCGAAGACATTATCAACCGTTAAAAAAATGTAAAAAATCAATAAAATCAAACGTTAAAAATGTTATTTTTTGTTCATCATGAGTGCTTTGATTCGACACAAAAACATCAGACTGATGAGCGTATTTTAATCATCGATAAAAAAAAATCGCGAAAATCAGCTGTTTTTTTTACCAGTTACACTGTGATGATCCCTTAAGGTGGAACGAGCGCGCGCTCTTGATTCCTATAGATTTTGTTCAAATTTTAACCAGACATTGTTCATATCATTATGCGTGTTTGAGTGAAAGTCGACTATTTCGATTGGGAGATAATGGGTTTTTTAGTTGTAACTTTTAACACTGCAGGTTCTGCATTGGCCGAATGTCAGGTAACATAATTCGTCGTACCATTCAATTGTGCTTATGAATATTGAAAAAATATTATGTTTCGATAGCAAACTAGTTAGGGAAAGAGTGAAAAAAGTTTGGATTGCCTTTACTATTCAGTTTTGCTAAAAACGTTCAGTAAACACAGAATAATTAGCCGTAAAAAATATTTGTCCCCTATAATAAGACGACATATCGCAACACCGCAGAACAGTATTGTTCAATATTTCGAGAAAAAAAAATATCGTGTTCCGAAAGTTAAAAACTTGTATCATAAAAAATATTTACGTTATAAATATTAATATTTTATAATGTTTATGTTTTCTTCATTAACAAATAAAAGCGTTGGTTAATTCACAACTAGTTGAAAACTTGGTTCGATTAAGAATTACTTCCAAATAAGTATTTGTGTTGCAGTATTATTTAAAATATGCCGCGCAAACTTACGTTATTGGATACGTGGAACGATGCGGTGTTGCCATATGTCGTCTTATGATGGGGGACAAATATTTTTTACGGAAAATTATTCTGTCTAAATTTCAATGCAGAGCCTGCAGTGTTAAAAGTTGCAATTTAAAAACCCGTTATCTCCCAATCTAAATGGTCGACTGTTCTGAAATTTCACTCAAACATGCATCATGATATGAACAATGTCTGGTTAAAATTTGAAGAAAATCTATAGAAATCAAGAGCGCGCGCTCGTTCTACCTAGTGTCAATAATTGGGCACCTTACCCTATATAGTATACGTGTACATATACGAGAATACGAGAGATCTACCGATTAAGCGAAGCGTGGCGATCATGGAGACATCGTAAATAGGTAGAGAGCTATCGTCTTCGAGGAAGAAAACGATCGCTTGGAATTCTCTTTCATAGAAGATATTCTCCTCACGGGGATGAAATTGAACTTCGATCAAGCAAGTTTCACCCGCTTGCACTCGTGCCGAATTCGGCGAGAGGCTGAATATCCCGTCGACATCTGGCCAATGTTCTTTTGTCATTCATATGCACGATAAACATTTCAAGTGTACTGAACAAATATAGGGTGTCTCAAAGTGTCCTGACATTTTAACTCATTAATAAAACGTATTATTTATTTTTTTAAGTACGAATTTTTTTATTTTAATACGAGGTACAAAGATGGAGGTTATGTGTGGAACAGAACATCCGATGAATGGCCGCCTCGTTCCTGTTTGCCAACGTTCACTCTTTGGACGAAATTTTCAATAACATTTTGGCATATTTGCGGACTAATTTCATTAATAGTGCGTCCAATTGCTTCCTCGAGCTCCAGAATGCTCAGTGGATCATTGGGATACACTTTGCCTCTCAGAAAAACCCAAACAAACAAGTCCAATGGCGTCAAATCGCACGATCTTGGTGGCCAATTCACATCGCCGCGGCGCGAGATAACACGACTATGAAACTTCGTCTGTAATAACTATGCGGTAACAATGCAGCCAATAACAATTTCTATGCGTTGCTCGATCGTGGAATTCTCCCTGACTGAACCTGAATACGTCCTGATGCTAGTTGTCAAAGATTAGGGGACGTACGCAAATTACGTAACGCAATTTGGGGGAGGGGGGGTCAAGGTTTGCGTTACGTCACGATTTTGGAACTGCCAGAAATTGCAACATTTCTGCATGTTCAAGTTTTGAATTTAAAACTCGCGCGCAATTTTCCCGCGGAAAGTTGACAGCTTCCCATACGAAATGTCAGTTAAGGTAGTCCTATCGCTTCACACTAGCACGGTCTCACATACAGGTCTGACAACGGCGGTAGTGGGGGTAGGCACCCTTAGTGGTTTTGTTTTTTATTCCGATTTCTGCCGCTTGGTGCGCGACGTCAAGGGGAAGTAGTGGTGCGACGAAGAGAGAAATAGCTCTTCTGTCCTTTTCCCACCTGAACGCAACGCATGCGCCGTTTGCCGTAACTTAATTTACCGTACTGTCGTGTAAACTGCATAATATACGAAACCAATAAAAAATGTGTTGCTTAAAAAAAAGATGACTACTTTCATCGAAAAAAAACTGAAAACTTTTTGAATACATTATTTCATACCAGCACATATTACGACCATTTACATCCTTTTTTCTCCAATGTCTCACAATACATCGTTCTTCGAAATGTTTTTCGCACACGTACTGAGACTCTTTCAGTCCCGGAATAGCATCGAGCCATTTTTTGTATCGTTCGGCGTTTCTGGGCACGCGAAACACGGAGCATTTCTGCTTACAATTTTTGTACCCCGTTTTACGGTTGCGAACCGCGCAACCCTTAGCCATTTCGCATTTTTTGCGCAAACACTACCAAAAAAAATTCACGCTCATGCGTAAAAACACGATAAAAAAATGTATCACGGTAAACCGCGTAGAACCTTCTAGTATATAGTCGCAAATAAAGGTTATTTCGACAATCGCGCCACAAAAACATACGTAAACACCTCGGGCCCATTCGCTGGTAAGAGGTAAGGGGGAAACTGCTTCCCCTTGCTAGTAGCGACGCGTAGTGGCGCTTAGTGAATCGAAAAGTGAAACCGATAAGCGTGCCTACCCCCACCACGAAAATTTAGCTTCGTTGCAAGACCTGTATGTAAGACCGTGCACACTAGTCATACCACTGGTCATAGGCCTCCGTAGTAACTCTAGTGGCGCAGCCCTTACGGCGAGTTTTGGCTAAACTTAGATTGGTTTTCGTCTGCTAGTGCAGTATGCTGTCGCCATTAAAATCAGGTGTTTGCGTGGATGACAGTACCGCGTGTGACGTTTACGTTGTAAAAACAGCGTAAACAAGTATTATAAATTAATAAACGTGATGGGTACTCGATCGATTATAGGCGCTAATCGCAAATATTGTGTTGAGGGTTGTCTCCACACGGAAGCGACGAATCCGGAACTTCATTTTTATGGTTTTCCGAATCGACGTTGGGAAGTGCATCGTAAGGAATTGTGGATAAACGCCGTAAATCGAACGTATGTTATATTATTTACGAAGTAAATATGTAACATGTGGGTTCGATTTCAGCAGACCATATATTTTATTTGCCTTTTGTTTTGCACTATTCTTAATTACTTGTAATATAACCTATACATTTGTCCATTTGACTTTATGAAACTTTTTTTTTATCGATGATAATGGGGCGAAATGGTTATTGGTTCCATCGAACTATATTATTTTATTTACAAGCACATTCCATTCACAATGTAATATCTACAATCGATTATGCTTGCTCAAGCCTAGCTCTTTCGTGTTTGTGCCGGTTTGACTTGACCGCCATGCGCCAATCTACTTTGTCGCCGGCAGCCGTTGCGCGGCGCTACCACGAAAGTTACGTCAGAGGCCTATACTTGAGACTTGTACAATATATATAGTTTTAACATGTGCCAAAAAAAATTGTAATAACTAAATTTACCATGTGTAAACTGTTTAATGAATGTTCACATTTAATTAGAAAAATGAAAAATAGTTATTCCAACGATTCGCGCAGTATTTTTACGTTTGATATTTGGCAATATTCGTTCTATCTCCGTCTCTTTTTATTCAACCAGGCGAGTTTAACCTCCATGCTTTTCAACGTCGATCTGTCAAAACAATGTCAGGTGCGGGAAATATAAAGCATTGTATTCGGGCCACGTCTGGTAAAAAGCGTGGAAAATATGTGACGGCGAAATATGTCGGTTAAAAACGAAATATGTGTGGAAAGTCGAATGAGTGAGATGAGGTTAGGACTACAGTCAGCTGTTGCCTTGCCGTCACGTCTCTTTATCGTAGCAAGTGGTAATAAAGCCAATACCGGAAGTTCAAATTAAACTTAATATTACATGAAAATTAGGTCAATAAGCGTAATTTTTTCTGAGAGTACTGGATTACTACAAGCGTTACGTATGTAAATCTCATTATTCTTAAGAATCGGACGGATTCCCACTATTATATACACTTTCGTAGCGACCGGAAATTGGGTTTTTGTATGTCGTCTCGGATTTCCTTCAGAAAAATACGCAATTTTAATATCTATTTTCTCTGTAATTAGGTCGATGAACGACACTGACATTTTACAGAGCCGATTATTAATACACAGGACGGATCAATAACTCTTAGCACCTTGGATATCTTCGAAACTATAAGGATCACAGAAATATTTGCTGAAATGAAATTGCACAGTACGAAAGGGGCCATCTGATAGCGATAATAGTTTTTTTGCAGGTGGAGGTACTTCGGACATTTGAAGGTCAACTTCATTTTTTTTAATGGATCGGTACGTTTTTTTTCTATATCATGATAGAGGAGCTTGAAACGAGTTCAACGACCTATAACATAAGGTCATGGAAAGTACAGAAAGGCGATAATACTTACAGTTTCGGTATCAAATAATATTACTACGTTTATAGTAAGTGTTAGTAATGGAATAGAGGAGGGCAAAAATTGGGGAATTTGGCGGTACGTAATTTGTGTACGCCCCCTTGTACTCTATGTTCACCACGACAAAAAAATTACGCGCAATTAAAAATATCAGGTCATTTTGAGAGAAAATTATATTGAAAAGATTGTTATGTAAAAAAAACGAGATCGGGTTCCAGTTCTGCAAGCTTACAAAATTCGATATTAGGGGAAACGCACAATGTCCTTTTTGAAACAAGACTCGCCAATGTCAGAATATGGAAATGGATAAAGAACCGATTAAGTGTCGATCGGCACTTACTTACCGTCGTGCCATTTCAACAACATATCGCTGAAGGCGTGATTGGTGAAGCACGTAGTTCGAGAAGGGCGAGTCATCCCAGCTACGATATTCAAGTCGAATCTTCCAAAATCAATATAGCTGCTGGACAAGGATATTGGATCTCGTTGACACGGGCTCGCGGCTTCGATTTTCCTGATGTGATTGCAATCCAACATGTACACCTTGAATGTATTTTTGTCCAGCGTAGGATATATGAGGGTAGGAACGATGGATAGTTTTCTCTCCTTTCGCTGTTTGCCACAGTAGCCGTACAGTCGAATTAGTATCGGAGCCTGCAGAAGAAGAATGGCACTTTAGAAACGGTACATTGCAATGATAAAAATGAAAAATGAATTTATCGTTGTTATCAATTTTCAGGTAGCTATTGTAGCTGGAAATAATTATATTGTATGAAGAAAAACGTTCGACCAATTGACTCCTTTCGCCATTGTACTCAAACAAATACATGCGCTGTTAAGGCGGAATATACATTTAGACAGGAAGAAAATAAGCAATATTGAGGGATTTTTTAAACTAACAAGGAACATCCCTCAGGTGACTTCGATTTTGTTGAAATTTGGATATGTTATAATGCACCGAAAAGTAAGCGATACGTATTTTTTTTGTCGGCGGAAAAACGGTTTTAAGGGGTGAAACGGACCCTCGAAAATAGGGATGTTTTTCGTCGATAACGTTATCGTTCTCATCACCAATGTATAGTGCACAAAAAAATAAACATTGTTGCAATTTGAAATTTTTTTAATCTCTCGCACCGTTAAAACGTTATCGACGAAAAACGAAAAACATCCCCATTTTTTAGGGTGCGTTTCAGCCCTTTGCTTGCAAAAAATTCAAACATTTTTTTCAGTTAGAACATGTATAGTTTCTATGTGACGGTAATTAAAATGAAGAAAATGCAAATTTGAGAAAATGGCACGCATTTACAAAAAAATCAACATTTAACGCAACATTTCTGTAAAATGTGGATTTAAAAAGTAGTTTTTTTTCCAATTTTTCAAAAACAATTCTTGTCAAGTGGAAGGTACCAATATTATCAATATTTCCACCAAGTTTCAACTCAATCGGCTTAATAGTTTTTGAGTAATCCTGCACGCCAATTTCGGTAATGCAGTTTTGAGAAAAACGCGTTTGAAGTTCACGCCCGCTCCGATTCAGAGCGGTGAGGCAAAGCGTTGACGGGCTGTAACGTTTGAGGTTTTTCGAATTTCGCTTTGAAACTTTGGGAAACTATTTTACATATATTGTTCTATCGTTTAAAGGGAAAAAATAAATCGATTTTTTGATCGTTGTAAATGAATTCCCGCCTCAAGGGGTTAGGCACTGTGGAAGTGACGAACGATCGTTCGTTACTTGAGGCAAATCAAATTTGAGGGTAAGGTCCGACGTATGGTGCAGGAATTGCATATTGAAAGTGAACTCATGATAACATCGTAGAACTGCTAGCAAAACTTCGAGGGACCATTCCAGTGTGACTGGCTTGAAAATTGCTGATTTACATGATTTTTTTAAAAATAAAATTCGATAATTCGATTTTTTAAAATAAAATTCTATAATTCGATTTTTAAAATAAAATTCGATAATTCAATTTTTTAAATAAAATTCTATAATTCGATTTTTTAAATAAAATTCGATAATTCGATTTTTCAAAGTAAAATTCGATAACTCGATTTTTTCAAATAAAATTCGGTAATCAAATTTTCTAAATAAAATACGATAATCCGATTTTCAAACAAAATTCGATAATCAGATTTTTTAAAATAAAATTCGATAATCCGATTTAAAAAAAATACAATAACATATATTATTCCGATTTTTTAATTCATTTATTCAAATGACTTATGTTGAACATAAAAATATTTTTTAATGTTTTAGTTTTATTTTTTCTATAATTTTGTTGGCCACGGCAAAATGATGCCTGAAAAAAATAGCGCCTGAGGGTGGAAAGTCCTACTCCTCCAAAAGTTGTTTGAAAGAGACACGACCAAAAAGATTATTAATCAGGATGAAAAACTGTAGAGGCGTAGGAACAATTTATTTTCGATGAAAATTAACAAAATGGTGGCCACTTCGAAATTAAGTGTCAAATTGGGTCTTTTTCGACAGTTTTTCGTTGAAAACAAAATGCGAATTTATATAAAAACGCTTCCGTACGATGTTACGGAATGGCGTGAAGAATGATGTGGCAAAATTTGAGAAGGATAGCTTGGAAACTCATCGTTTAAAATCTTCCACCGTTTGGAAAAACGACGTTTCGAGAAACGTCCGCGCCAGATCTCACGCAGAATCCCTTTTTCTAAGAAAGGCTGTAGCGACCGAAATAATCCGAATTTCGCGACCAAAATTTAACAGCATATTTATAAAAGTCCATATTTTTGGATAATGCAAAAAAAAAGATTTTCAAAAAATATCACACTGGAATCGTCCCTTAAACGCGTTTTTCAAAACGGTGTACACAATTTCTCGAAATCGAATGAACGGCTTGACTTGAAATTTGGTACCTTTATTCAGTGTATACAGTAGTGCAGTCTCGAACGACGTTTTTCTTCTTAACATTTTTTTTCATCAGTTATTAACAATAATGATGTCATTTCTTCTCGAAAAATCGGAAAACAAAGTCAAACTTTTTTTGCGATGATTAAAACATGACAACGAAAAAAGCTCGGTCAAGTCTTAACCAATATTATCTATTTTAAGAAAAAAAAAACTCGTTTTTTTTTGTTTCGGATCAACCGGGTGGCTAAAATCCTTCACGAAATTGTTTAAAACTTTTTTCCTTTTTAAATATTTTAAATAAAATTTGGTACACAACTTTGTTAATGTACATAAAAACAAATGTCCAAACGATTTTTCAATCATCTTGCTTATTCCTCGAAATAATTTTTTTTTAATAATCCTGATTTTCGGGTTGTCACAGTAGCCTAAACCTTTACATTTTTTTATTTTTCGTCTCGCTAAGCGTCATTACCTGATGCAGTACCAAACACGGCAACAGAGAAACGTGATATCCCTGATATTTCGGTTCAAACGTAATGACGATGTATACGTGCGAATTTGCACCGATGGAGCCTTCGATGGGGCAAGGCTTGAACGAGTTCTGTACCACGTCGACGTCAAACACGAAGATCGCCTCCACGTTCGATTCGTTGACGAGTTTCACACGATTTCTCACACTCTCGTGCATCGAAGAAATCATCAAAATTTCATCATTCGCGATTGATACTTTGGGACCTAGTTATTTAAAAATATATGCTTTTTTTTTAGAATAGTTTAGGTTTGTTTTTCGTTTTTGGAAGAGTTTGGGATTGCTTGCATTGGTGTAGTCAGCATTTTGTTCTGGGGGGGGGGGGGGGGGGGGGGGCAAAAAAGGCGTTTCGTTTACAATCGTTTTTGTGTAAATAAAATTTACATAAGAGTCGATAATCACGTACATAAAATATAAAGCTTTAATCGCACGTTCATGTTAACATTAACATCAAACTCTTGCAATACTTCAAAAATAATCAGCTAATTTTTCGTCATTATTCATTCCAGTTACCAGTCTTTAAACTTTACTCTCAATGAAGGTACTCAATGAAATAAGTCTTAGGTTTCTATTTTGTTCTGCAAATCAGCCCAACACTATTACAGATGATTTTTTTTCAACAATGTCACTATTTATGTTCAGCAGTGACAACATATGAGAGAATCGTTCCTAATCCGTTTTCTTTGGAATTAAAAAAAAAAGGAATAACATACATGGTCGAAAGAACTTTTAGGCTTTATTAGGTATATATTGAAGTATGTAAAAAAAAAACTATTTATCAAAGGAATACAAAATGGCGGCGCCCGAGTCGATATAGCACTACTGGTTTTCAGCCAACCCTCTCCGCGGCACGCAGTAGAACTGTCGTAAATTTAATGCAGGAAATAAGAGTGAAATATTTTCGTTACTTATGTTAGTTTCAGCAGTCAAGTACGGGGGGAAATTAAAAAATAATGAAAAAAGAAAAATAGAGACGAGTTTGAAAAAAACGTTCGTTTTTTCGACCATAATTTTCATATAAAAAGTGATATGTTTTTTACAATTTTCAATTAATCGAAAAAAGCGATCGTACTTGACTGTTGAAGCAATCTAAGAAGCTACAGTTGAGAATTCAAGGCGATTGGACGAAAATTGTTTGAGTTCTGTTGCGTGCCGATTAAAAAAACATGGGTTTTGATAAAAACGTGTTTGAAGTTTTCGGTACGCTTTTCAGCGCTCGGAGACGTCCTTCAAAAAATCTCAGAAACCACTTTAAAACGGGTTTTCCAGCTATAAACAAATATGCATCATATTTTCGAAGGTTCAAACGATTTTTAAAAAGTTTTTCCAAAAAAACCATTTTTCTCTACTTTGTTAAGCCGAAAATTTTTTATTTTATTTTATTTTTCAGTATCGAAAACTTTTCGAAGTAGAGGAAGGTAAAAAATCGTACATTTTTTGGCCCAACATAGTAGAAACCTCCCTTAATGTGCTTTTTCAAATTTCCAGCATTTATTTAATCATTTTCGAACGAAAGTATGTTTTTCATGGCCATCGCTTTAGCCTCTAAGTCTGACGTATGAATTATTAACATTTTAAAATAATTATCGATAAAACCCTCTCTGTTCTTCATATTCAATTTAAAAAAAGCGACAACTGCATGATCGAATTGTAGATTCGCAAATCGGCCTATTAGATTTACAATTATAGTATCTACTACTTGATAGTAGATAATATAATTTTAAATCTGTTATCAGTCATTATAAATCATTATAAAATTGATAATATCAAATGTTGATCATCCAGTATTCTTCTGATTGTGTATCAGCCCACAAATCTAATGTATTCCTTTTGCCTACAGGCAAATCTGAATATCTATTTGTGACATCTGAAAATCGATTCAAATTACGTAATGAAATAGCAACTTTTCATATAAGCTACGAAACCACGATGAAGAAAATAGTTGAAATTTTATTAAGGGAAGGTTCTGCCTCGTTGGGCCAAAAAATGTTCGATTTTTCACCATTTTTTAATGCGGAAAGTATTGAATATAGAATGTTGATATTTGGTATGTTGACTAAGCGGTCTTGATTGAACATCAAAATATTTTTTAAAGTTTGACAAAACATGGTGGTGGGAGTGGGAGGAGCCACGTATGTCGGTGCGCGGGCGATAACATTCTTCGCTTGCGGAAGTCCTAAGTCCCGGATAGGTGATCTGAAGCCAAAAAATCAAACATATTTTACTTTGTACAATATTGTGTATAAGTTGACCTAGAATCAAGAAGAAAAATTCAAAAATAAAAAAATAGTGAGCAAAAAACTGCGAAAAATTTTGGGGAAAAAAACAAACTTCCTTCCGATTGCTCACTATTATTTTATTTTTCGATTTTTCTTATTGATTCTAGGTCGACTTATACAAAATATTGTACGAAGTAAAAATGTTTGATTTTTTTGCTTCACCCCATCTGTCTGGGACTTCCGCAAGCGAAGAATGTCATCGCCCATGCACCGACATACGTGGCTTCTCCCACTCCCACTACCATGTTTTTTCAAACTTTAAAAAATATTTTGATGTTCAATAAAGACCGCTTAGTCAACATACCAAATATCAACATTCTATATTTAATACTTTTCGCATAAAAATTGGTCAAAAATCGAACATTTTTTGGCCCAACAACCCCCATGGAAATTTATGTATGTAAAATATATGCAGAAAATATATGCGACCGATATATATATATATATATATATATATATATATATATATATATATATATATATATATATATCGGTCGCATATATAGTGACGAAAAATAGAATAATACGTATATATTCAGTATATATGCACCAAATATATGACGCATATATGACCCATATATTTTCGATAAATTTTTCTGACCAAAAAAATATATGCTACGTATAAACACTATATATGATGCATATATGAGGTATATACGACGCAGATATTTTCGATATATTTTCAATCTATTTTTTTGTCAGAAAAATATATAAAAAATGTATGCGTCATAAATGACTCATATATGTGTCATCTATGCGTCATATATGACGCATACATTTTTGATACATATTCCTGACGAGAAATATATGCTGTGTACAAACACTATTACAGTTAAACTTAATAAAACTTAACACTTAAACTTAAAAAAACTTAACTTACAGTTAAAGTACACTATTACATGTAAACACTATATACAGATATGCTACGCATATCTGTAAATATGTGGCATATTTGTACCATTTATGCAGTATATATGTGGTATGTATGCAGTGTGTATGCAACATATATGCTAAATATATGTGGTATATATGCAGGGTAAATGCTACATATATCATTGATATATGATACATTGATATACAGTAATACCACGCATATACATCTCATGTGTAAAAACGTTCCGAAAATTAGAATTTGGCACATATATGCAACATATATTTTCAATATATGGCATACATTTCACATATATTACAATTATTAATCAAATAAATTTCCAGTATATTTTTGGGGATATAAATTTCCATGGGGGAAGGCAGAACCTTCCTTCAAGGAATCATCACAGTGTAATATTTTCAAACAAATCCATTTTTTTGCATTATCCGATAGTACTAGACGGTTATAAACATGCTGGTCATATACTTACACAAACGTAAGTAGTCAATTCATCCGAAAATTCCGCACTCGAAACTTCAAACGCGTTTTTCTCGAAATGTCGTTTTTCAAAACGGTGTACACTTTCAATGGAAGAGTTTTCAAGCTATCCGTCTTAAATGTGCACACAACATTCTTGACGCTATTCTTTATCTTGCTATGGAATATTCTTTTAATCTTCCTATTTTTTTTAACGAAAAACGACATTTTAACAAAATTCGATACTTTTTTTTACAGCCCGTCTCCATTGTGTCAATTTTGATTTAAAAAATCCTCCATTGCAAGATAGCAGCTTTCATACTGATTAACAATATTTTAACAATCTTTCTTTCAGATAATATTTACGGCACTCCTTTTTTTTTTAAACATTTTCAACCGCTCAAAAAGGTAAAAAAAATGAAAATAAACGTTTAAAAATGTATTTTCTGCTCTGCACGAGTGCTTTGATTTGACATAAGCAAAAACCAGACTGATTAGCGTATTTTAACCATTTAAAAAATGAATCGGAAAAATCAGTTATTTTTCGACCCGTTACACTGTGATGATCCCTTAAACTATTTCTTTATGCTTGCTTGGGTGAAACACGTCACATTAACTGTTTATTTAAATCAAATTATTTTCGATGGATTTTTTTTTCTGTGGAGGTACCGGTATGTGACACGGGGGGGGGGGGGGGGGGTTCCTATCAATACCCCCGTTCGGCTACGCCAATGTTAGTTTGGCTTTTTTGGAAAAGTTTAAGCCCAGGGATCTCCTTATGTTCCTCGATAAAATACCATAAAGAAAAAAATTGGTCCATATGAATAGCAAAAAGACCAATTTGGAGTCAACATGTCTCAGAATCGTAACAAATAGTTCCATCCAAATTTACATACGATAACAAGCATCAAGCATAAAATAAAAAGCATCATTGATAACAAGCGAGAACCAAAGAGCATTTGCCTCTGGGAATTGAAAAAAGAAGTATTTTACCGACACTCGTGCCTTTGGCTGTAATCCTCAAGATTGTAAGGCCTCTGTTGACGATCGTAAAGTAATCCAGACACCTCTCGTTCACCATCGTTGGATTATAGCGCACTTGAAAAATGTCCGAGCCGCCAGGATCGCACGTCCACGAATACTTGTTAAAATGGAAAACGGCATCCAATGGATTGGTCGTCGGATCTCTGTGAACTTCGTACAATTCTTCGTTCTAGGAAAAGTCAATATTTCGATCGCCATAAAAAGTTGGTTTTTGTTCCATCGAGCTAAACTCAAAGTCAAAGTGTTCCAAAAACGAATAAAAATTTGTACTCCCTATTTTTTGGTAAAGGAAATAAACAAATAGTTACCGAATATTTGGGGACGACTTTAAGGTGAAATTACTGCGGCAACTGTAGATTCATTTTTTTGGGGAAATTTTTGGTATCAGGCGTGTAATATTTAGGGCAAAAGAAACGTTGATAACATGAAAATGACGTGGAAAAAAGTAAACAGTTTTTATACACGTACACGGGTGCCATTTCTTATTTTCAAAGACTTAACAAGTGTGGAGTCGACAGGAATATTCTTAAAATCCAGGGTAACGGTAGAAGTGACCTCGTTGCCCTCGGAACATCCAAACTCATCGTGCGAAATTTCGGAAGCCTCATCACTCAGGCGCGATGTGATAAATCGCATTCCGACAAGTTTCGTTTGTTTTCGCTGAAATCTGAACAATCCCTATGAGTACCAGGGTGATCACGCGGGAGCCTGAATTAGAAGGTTCAAAAAAGCGTTTTTTCGGGAATTTTTTTTAGAAGGAAAAGAACCAAGTGAGTCTAGTAAACTTGAGGTACCTTTTCATGTATATTTGAAATGTATGAAAAAAAGTTCAATATGAAACAATAAATGATTGCAGATTTATCAGCCTTTCCATGTGCGACTTGCCACTGCAGTCCCTAATCGGCGGGAAAGATGCAGCTCGTAATTCTTGACTGAACCAAATAAACCGATGAAATTTTCAATTGTCATTTATTTTTCTTCTTGGTGAATTAAGAAAAAGCTGAAAAAATCGTGAAATTATAACTTTTCTCAGACTTTAAGGGGTTACCCCCACTTGCGATTTTGAAAAAATCGATTTCTTTTATTGCATTTTTTTGATGTATAAGTATCTGAGAATATGTCCTGAAAATTTCAAGTCGATCCGAACAAAATTGACTGAGATATGAGCGTTGAAAGAGAAGAATCCGCGTTGAAAGAGCGTTGAAAGAGAAACTTTAAACGCGTTTTTTCTCAAAATGGCATTACTGAAGTCGGTGACCAAGATTACTCGAACACTAATGAACCGATCTTCTTGAAATTTTGCAGGCTTATTTAATACATAAAAATGTAGTCTTTAATCGTTCGATTTTTTTTTCGAAAAAAATGGCCGTTTTATAGCCAAAAAACGGGCGTTTTTTTTCGTTAAAATCGAACCATTAACTTTGACTGTCCGCCATTTTGTGAAAAATGAATATTTTTTAAAATCCTTCGATTAAATACTAGTTTATACTTATATTTGACTAAATCCATCCGCATTTTTTTTTTCAGATGATCCACTTCGCCGCAATGTTGGTCACCGCAAACCGTGTATATAAAAACATTATTTCATTGACGGCCATATTTGCCACTAAACAATGTAATATTTTTCAATAAAAAAATTACTGAAAGTTCTTCAAGATGTGTTCTTTAAGATGGTATATTGATCGATTAAAAAAGTTTTGTAGTTTTCTTTTAAAAAATTCATGAAAAAGGCCTTTTTTTTGCGCTACAAGTGAGGGTAACGCCTTAAAGAAAAAATGTTTAAAAAAAAACCCTTTATCGTGCTATAAAAATTATTTAAAAATACGTTTTCAACGACTTTTATAGTTTACTTAGAAGATATTTTCATACTGAAAAAAATTAACGTTGGTTTGATTCAATAGGTCGTTTAGTTTTTTTGCTATCACGCCCGCCAATTTGTAAAAATCGTAAAAATGAAAACTGGAGAAAACGCGCTTCAAAGTTTTCTATAGGAGGAAATCGCAATATCTAATATCAATCCCTTCTCTGCTTTTGGCCTTGTATCTTCGAAAATATTTACAATTGGCCTCTCTAACTTTGTAAATATATTCTTGGACAGTTTATCTATCGATTTGAGCAATAAAAAACACGATTTTTCCGACCTTCTAATTCAGGCGCCCGCCTTAAGGCGGTCATCCCATGAGAGAGGTCCAAAAAATGGAAAAGAGTGTTTTTGCACAAATCGCAAAAAATGTGTGCGTGTTATATGCACTCGGCACAGCAGACTAACGGTGAGTCAACATTTTCATTGTGTAAATCGTACTTCAACTTTTAAACGAGTTTTTCTCAAAACTGTATTTTTCAAATTGGCTGCCATGATATTTTAATAACTATTGAACGGATTTCGCTCAAATTTCTTTGGTATAGTCAGCACATCTATAGTTCTCACCCGAACTAGAATATTTCTCATATCTGACATAGTTTTTTTTAAGCTGAAAAAGTAAAAAAAAATGACGAAAAATGGCACTGAACTTTTAAAACCGTGCCAAAAATTCAATTTTCGATATTTTTACTTTATTATAGTTCCGGCGACAGCCTCGGGTCTACGAATTGAAATGCCTTTCGATTTTTTTATTTCACATGAGCAAAACCTCCGAAATCACAGCAGCCGTCAACCAACTTTTTTTTACACATAAATGTCTTCTGGACGGTGTAAAGTCGATTCAACTGCTTATTTTTGTTTGATAAAATTCTGGGACTGTAAAAATGTTTATAAATGTGTGGTACAAATTCAGAGGTAGTATGTTTCAATGGTTCGTAAAAAAAAATCCCCAAAAAGCCAAAAAGATAGCTGTCACATGTGATGATCCCCTTAAAAAAGATATCGACCATTTATTTTCACATTTCCCTATTCAGTAGTTGCAGTAGGATGAAATAACAAGCCTGTGAAAATATGATCCCTGAATATTAATATTTAGAGGTTGGTCATCGCGATTTTCTATTTTTTATGCTAATAACACGAAGAAAACTTTGCTTGCTAATTTAGAATTTTATAACTCGCCAACGGGTGAACGTACAAAAATGTCCGATAATTTTTTTCTTAGGGATTTGAGCGCTCTACAAAGAAGGTCTCTCATCGTTTTATGATAAATCTACTCGTTCAAAAGTTCTTCAAGGTCAAAGTTGAACTAATGGTAAATTTAAGATTTTTCACTTTTCCGGCGAAACTATCAGACGTATCACAAGAAGTCATAGAACCACTTCATTTTCTACACAATGTCATTGAATAATTTGAAAATTCAATAGTTTGATAGTTAACGGCTTTGCAAAATCATTTTTTGGAGAAAAGTTGCTATTTCCGTGAAAATGATTATTATATTAACCAAAAATATGAATAAAAATACGCGAACTTAAATTAACTTACTTTTCATTATTTATTTACAGTAAAAAAAGGTTATTAGGAATTTTTTTCATAACTTATGTCTTTAAAAAATTTTAATGTATTTTTTTTTAGAAAAAATTACGCACAAAACGAAAAGAATACTCATGTTTTGCAATTGTCATAAACAGTAAACATTAAAAAGTAACTTGATAAAAATTGGCATCTTTTTATCTATATTTTTGGTTGATATAACAATTAATTTCACGGCGATAGTGACTTTTCTCCAAAAAGTGAACTTGTAGAGCAGTTAACTATTAAACTGTTCAATTTTTAAATTATTTAGTGACATAATATTGCAGAGAATGAAAGAATCTACACAAAAAAGTTCTATGGCATTGTGTGACAAGTGTAATAGTTCTGCCAGAAAGTAAACAAAATCTTTAATTTACAGTCAAATTCAACTTTGACCTTGATTAACTTTTGAAAGTGTAGATTTATCATAAAACGATAGGAAACCTTTATAGAGCGTTCAATTCCCGAACAAACTATGTCTTGTGAAGTGCTGTGCGTTTACCCGTTGGCGAGTTATAAAATACAAAAGTAGCAAGCAAAGTTCTCTCCATGTTACTAGCATGGGAAATATAAAATCGCAATGAGGAACCTCTAAATATTAATAATAAGGGCTCATATTTTAACAGATGTCTCATTTCACCTTACTGCAACTACAGGATAGGGTAATTTGACAAAAGTCGATTTTTTCATCACTCTGATTAGTACGTGAGACAGTTTGAAGCTCAAAATCCTAGCCAAGATTATTTTACGTTTTATTTTATTGTTTAATTTTATTTTATTGTTTAATTCTTTATGATATTATTTTATTTTTATCATTCTCAGTCTAGTTGCAGGAAAGCTGCCAGTTCCCAATTTTTGATCGCGACTATCACCATAAAAATAAAAAGAAGCGTATAGATTGAGGCATTAATAAAAAATGATTCAAATTTCCATACGAATCACCGTAAAAAATGCTCAATATCTCGATAAACGCGATCGTTGCTTCGTTTTTGCGCTGAGCAACAAGCAGCTCCGTCCCATAAAGTCAAAGATGGGACGTGCACAAATTGTAAAAAGCGCGTCAAATTCAAACCTTTCTCAATCGTCTATCTGCGTTGCGGGAAATGTCTAGAGCGGAACAAACGACTGAGAGCCCCTGACGCGTCCGACGAGCGACTGAAGTAGGCGCAGGCGCATTAAGCAGCCTGCTCTGAGCAGCGGCGCACGCGCACCGCACGCCGCAATGACCCGCGAGAGTGGGAGCAGGTCCTGGGTGGAGGGGATCGCGTAGTGTCGTTGAGGTGGCACCGCGTTCGTTCTGTTGTGATCGACATTTAACTCACCTTTTGTCAACTCTATTCATGGCGCAATGAGAGATGCTCGGGTCAAAATTGCGTGACGCATCTGTCAATAAAAATACTCGAAGCGCGGAACCTACGCGCTAAATAAATACGATTCCGAGTAAATGATAATTCAATTCGAGCGGTATCTCGACTTGGTGCTTTTCTCAGCTGCGTCGTACGATCGTATCCATTCCGTATACGCCAGTTACAAACTCGCGTACAAGATACGGGTCTGTCGCTTTGTCTTTTCCGTGTAAACGATTTCGCGACTTTTATCCGACTAGGGTGACACATTTACAATCGTTTTTTATGATTCGCCGCTGGAACGACGTGCAGTGAGGAACAATCGGGGATAAAGTGAAGCGACAGACGACGCACGCACTGCTCGCTATTGTGATGTTATAAATGGCTTTCTGACATTTGCATTAAAACGGGAAAAAAATGGCCGAATTTGACTATTTCAAGCTTGTTTACGTACTGCTGTTGACGGCATACGTCGTCGTTGCTGTGGAGAGATACACCGAGTGTAAGTTGCCGACTTTGCGAATAATCTTGGGAATATTATTTGACGTTTCTATGCACCTATCGACCTGTCAATTCTTCCAGGAAATTCTGTGAAATATCAAGGAACAATGCGATTATGACGTTATTCCATGATTAATTCAAGATGAATTTCATAGTAAAACATTGATAAGTAATTCTCTTGGTGGTTGAGTAGTTTCGAAGTGGCTATCGTAGTTTCATAACCTCACTTTACTGTTGATTTTGTCCGGATAATAGACGCAAAGAAGCCCAACAAACCCAACAATGCAACAAAAACCAATAGCCCAAACAAACTTAACAAACTCAAAGCCCAGCAAACCCAATCATCGTGACAGCCTGCTAAACTCAAACAAACTTTAACAACTTTAACGCTAAACTTAAACAACATACTCAATAAGCGAAACAAACCTAAATAAACCCAAACCCAAGGAAATGCAACATAGCCACTCATCCAAACAACGCAACAAATCCTAACAATAGAATAGCCAATTTCATGTTTTTTTCACTTACTCCAATATGAATAATGAAAAATGAAAAAAAAAAAGATCGTAGTATAACCCCACTTTTTATTAGTTTGATTGTCCTCACGATGAATTTCTTCGTACAAACGCAAGCTAAAAGTTCGAGTGCAAGTACTCAAAGTTTTTGGGTGTATTATCTGTACTTTGAGCGATCCACTCGGCCACTCAGTGCCAAGAGCGTACAAGTTATTGCCTTTTTGTATTTCGCAGATCATTTGGAAGATCACAAAATTTGCAATCCCCTTGGGAGAAAGGGGAAACTCACGCTGTCGGACGATCCAAACGCAGCTGCGATAGTTAAGCCGGTGCGCAAGTTCGAACATTGGCTCGTACAGAGCAACGATTTGTGCAAATTCGTTATTAAAGCACCCAAGGGAGAGCACTTGTTTGCGGTGATACAAAATATGTCATTGCGCGAAAACGATACAGGCTGCTTGGATTATATTATGGTAAGACATGATGAGTATTTTTACGGCTGCTGTACACAGCTAGGAATGAAGCCCAGGAAAAAAGAAATTCGATAATAAAAGTTTGGCTATAACGTCTATCGTTTTTTTCTTTCCAGTTTAAAAGAAAAGACGGGCACAAGACTAGCCAATTCTGTGGGCAAATAGATCGAAGAAAGGTAACATCGAGACCCATGCAGGAAGAATGTTGCGATCCGGACAAAGAATACGACAGTCAGATGCATGCGGACTTTGCCGAATTCGACGTGGAGGGAGAGATCGAGACGACGATATTCGTTTCGAAAAATCCACTGGCAAAGGGCCAAACTCTCGATCTTACTATTGTCTACACGCCGTACAAAGGTGAGCGCACTAACATTAATACCCATTAACGGGCTTTAAGGAAGTTGGAGCAGTCCAGTTGAGTCAAATTATGGTTTATGCATTTTTTTTTTCAGTGAATCAAAAAAATATGCATCCGCGGTTTAGATTTCATAAAATATATAGCTAAAGAGCAAAATGAAAACCGACTTGAAAAACTATGACATTATCGATGATTATTATGAAAAAGCTGCGTCATCGAATGTTTTATACAACTCGGAATTAAATTTTGAGAAATTTATAATCATGCCTATTTATATTTATGCCACGAGATTGTTTATTATCATCATTAATATTAGGTGTTGCCGAAACACAGCAACTTCATCCATCCATCCCTGAAAAAATTGAATCTCGGATTGCGACTAACGCTCCAACCTCCTTAACGCGGTCCTCTAGTTTCTCGGCTGTTTTTTTAGGGCTTTTTCAATAATTTTTTACGGGCATTGACATAATCAATCCCATTGTTTTTGCATAATCTTTATTAACATTTAAATAAGCTTTACAAATTTTTTGAAGTCAAAATATATAATAGAATAAACGTTATAGCGGCCGACAGGGAGACATCAAGTAAAAGAGGTGCTCGACGGTGACCAAGATTGCGGCTGTTCTGCTTATCTGAAATCGAAAAACCAAACGGCATTTTAATCTTCATATTTAAGACTAGCGATTGAACTAGAGTGAATTCTAAATTACAAAAATTGACTTTTTTTATACACTTTTGAAAATTACATTCTATTTTTTACTCATTTTTTCTTAAGTTTTTCGCTCGTACAAAAAGAAACTATCGAAGCAATCATGATAATCCTAGTTCAATCGCTGGCTTATAACATATTAAAGATGCTGTATAAATTTGAACAAGATCGGTGCAGTAGTTTCTGCAATATCGTGGTCACCGTTTCGAAAAATGGTGTTTCGAGAAAAACGCGTTTGAAAGTTCGCGCTCCCGGCGCTCTGTATACCTGCTCCGTTCCAGGGCCGTAACTTGTGAACCACTTCGAGTATCGAAAAATCCTTTGGCACACATTTTCTACACATGTTGTAGATGTGATTTATGAAGAAAAAAAAATCGATTTTCTCGACCCGAGAAACTAGAGGACCGCCTTAAGATGTTAACGCGTATCTCGCTTTTGGTTGCGAGCAAGCAATTTGACAAATTGAATTTGGCAATTGACTTTCCTGTGTTCTCAGAATGCGCAAAAATCAAGACGGCTCGAGAAGAGTACAGATCCGCCGTGAATAACAGTGTATGCCTGGGCAAGTCATATTTTTGCGACGGTTATCAGAACAGCATAAACGAGATATTTCACGACGAGGAGAACTGCGAGCAGCCACGCGACGTTGTTAGCAACGGGACGGGAACGAAGGTGACGATAGGCGCCGTAACGACAATGGTACTGTGCTTCATAATATTCGTGATGGGACTGTGGATATGCCGAAGAAACAAAAAATTGTGTTGGTCGTCGGATTGCGCCGGGCCGAGTGCACACGAAAATCGGCTGTCGAGAGTCGGACGCGAGACCGCCGGCGCGGCCCATCAGTCGGTCGCCGTTGATCCGATGCTCGAAGTCGCCACGGCTCCGTCAGTCCTCGCCAAAGATCTACCGCCGAGTTACGACTCGCTCTTTCCCGATCAACCGAATCCGTCCGCTAATTAATCGAATTTCCATCCAATCGTGCGAACAAAACGATGATTATCTAATGTTTTAATTAGATAATACCGTGTCGTGCGAGCTTTTTGTATGTTTGATACAATCTCGAATTTTTATACATAGATATACGGAGGCCGGGCAGCGAATTCAATATACGTGCCACCTCGAGTCGCGTAAAAATTTGCACGCAGGCACAACGCCGACACGCCAGACGCTGCGTTGGCATTTTCTCGGGGACGCGGTGTGTCCCGAGGCACGAATAGTTAATTCGTTATTTTGATAGACTTTTGCGGCATTGGAGGATTCCATCGTTGGAATGCAACGGACTTGTTTCTTTTCTCGTATTGCCCAATTTCTGTTTTCCTTCAGTCTACAGAAATTACCGAAACATTTTTGATGGTCCTTCTTGGCAAGAAAGTCTTTGCGTTTTATCACCAAAAATAAAATTAATCGTTCGTTTCAAGGCTGCTTGTTTCATTTTATCTTTGGTGATAAAACGCCAACCTAATAGTATTGAAAAGCTGAGGAGGAAAGAGCTAAAGAATTTTCGTTGCATTCCAACGATGCGAAATTCGAAACGGACGTTTTTTTCCGTTGGTACAGTGGGCTACGAGTATTGATGGCCGGTATCATCTGCGCGTGAATGACCGGCCAATTTTCCCGCGATGGCCAATTTGTGCATACCAAATTTGGAGTATTTTTGCTATTGCGAGCTGGACTAATTTATTTCTCGTCGAAAACTATTTGGAAAATTGTACAATCGTAATTTAAAAGCTCAATGTGTTCACATGAAGAAAAAGCAACGATAACGGTATGGTTTTTTTCGGCAAATTCGCCGAATTGCGATTGTCGAATTTTCCGCGCGTTACTCTCCGGGAATGTGGCGAATTGCGCTCCCTTAACGAGAGAGTGAGCGTGGAAGGAAATATTTTAACACGCCCCCGCGTGATGTGTACAACGAAAATTGTACGAAACTGCTGCACTTCCGGTAGCAATTGAAAAATATTCGCACCGTGGCAATCTCCTTTTACAATGAAACGTACAAATATAATTTTTTATATCGTGGATATTACGTGTAACGCTCTTTCTCGTGGTCGCAATCGTCACACTTTCTTTCTTTTCAAAGAAAGGTTTGCGCGAACGAAAGCCCCGCGTCACGAGTCAGAGCAAGAAACAAAAAAGATCCGTCGCAATACGAAGGGAAGGCGAAAAAAAAAATTGCCAGAAACGAATCAACGATAAGGATAGCTCGAGGATGTCTCGAAAAACAAACCAATGTACATATTAAAGTTGTAACGCATTGAAACATTATACAGACATATTTGCGTATATAAGAAATGTTTATTTTCTTAGACCTATTGAAACATTAATCTCGCGTGTAAAAGTACTAAAATTCAGAAAAAATAACGTATGTGCTATGGATTTTACTATCGTTGAGGGAAACGGAAAGTTTCCGGCAAGCGAATCGAAAGTTGTTGGTTCGGAAGTGCACATCGGCTAAACTGCCTTCTCGATAGAATTGACCCCTTCTTTTTCGGCTGTATGGTCGATCAACCAAATGGCAGAGTTGATGATGTCGTCGATCTCCGCGGTGACTGACGACAGCGAATGATTCTCATCGTACACGAGCATCCTGCGATCAAGACGGAAAATCAGTCGGAAGATCTTTCACGAACCCGATATTTAACGATTAACTCATTTTCGTCTACAATGAAGTAAAAATACACGACTGTGTACGAAAAAAAACCACTTAAAAGATCGTAATTTATTATAAATCGTATTTATATAATTTATATAAAAATAAAATTATAATTTATACGTAAAAAAAATGTAATTTATACGGCAATTTGTGGAGATGACGCGGGGGCCACATTTTTCTATCTAATGATTTATGTACTGAATAACTCTGGATGTCTGATAAAATTCGATTCATGTGAAAGATTCCCTCATGAGGATAAAAACAGGGAGCTACCGAATGTTTAAGGGGTTAGGCTACTGTGAAAATTTTCAAACATCGATAGTCACTGGAGGCAACTCAAATTGAAGAGCAAGGTCCAACTCATGGTGCGGTATTCGCAAATTGAAGGTAAACTTGTCATTACCACGATAGAACTGCTAATAAAACTTTAAGGGGTCTTCTCACTTTAGACGCTAAAAAAGGCTTCTTTCATTAATTTTTTTGATAGGTTTATATTATAGATATTGGTATAAAAGCTGTTACACTTAATAAATACACTTTCGAAATACATAAAGAAAAACATTTTTTATGTATTTATGCAACCCAAACAGACTTTAAACGCGTTTTTCTCGAAACATCGTTTTTCGACGGCTTGTTGATAAAATCTTCGAAACTACTAAACTGATCCTTATGAAATGTTAACTACATATTCTTTACAACTATAGCTATAGCGCATATAAAGGATTTTTTTTTTATACTTACTATTTTTTTTGCCAAAAACGGTAAAAAACCACGTTTTTTTTGTTTTGTCGAAAAATGTCCGCCATTTTGTTATTTTCGCATATATCAAAAATCATATGATCTGCGCTATAGCCATTAATATACTGAATCTAAAACCGGTTGATTTTTTTTGTTTCGGATGATCCATCTCCGAGATTTCGGTGATTCGAAAATGTATTTCAAAAGTGTATTTATTGACGTGTCGAATTGACTTGAAATTTGGTACACTTATTCAGTGTAATAGTTGTTTAGTCTTGAAGGACGTTTTTCTACTTAACATTATTTATTCATTAGTTATTAACAATAACGATATCAGGTTTCCTCGAAAAATCGGAAAAAGTAAATTTTTTAATCATTGAAACTCGAAAAAAAAGTTCAGTGTCTTAGCCAATATTATCCATTTTAAAAAACTCGTTTTTTGTTTGTTTCAGACGCACGAGGTGGCGAAAATCAAGTCACCGTTGAGCCCCTCACGTTGAAAGGTCCTTCACGAGATTGTTCATAACTTCTTTAATTATTAATATTTTTAATGAAATTTGGTACACAATTTTGTTAACCCTTCCTTGACGTACTTATATTTGGCCATAACTTTGACACACCGGGTCAATTCGACCCGGATAGTACTTCATCCACGTGCCCTTAATAACCCTTCGGTCAAATTTTTTTGAACAAAAAAAGTCCGGTATACCCTTTAAATATTTCTTAATATGTCGGCACAATTTAAATTCGGAAAATATAAAATTTAATTGTAAAAAATGATTGAAAACTTTCAATTTTGGGCATGTGAGCATTTTATTTCAAATTCTTCGGGGTCAAAATGACCCAGTGTGTCAAGGAAGTACATACAAATAAATGTCCAAACGATTTTCCAACCATCTTACTTATACCTTCGGGATTAATTTTTGGAAATAACCCCGATTTTCGCGTCGTCACAGTAGCTCAACCCCTTAAAGAAAACATAAATGTTAAAACTTAGAAAAATGTCATGTGCAGAATTTTCGCAAACGCGCCTTTTAACCGAAAATCTAAAAATGACTAAATCCACTAAATTAATGCGGATTTTTGATATCCCAATTTATGATTGGGTATAATAATTGATTGTAACTTATTTTTATTAACCGCCGCTGTAGTTTACTAATGATTCGGGAGGGCCCTGCTTATGCGCCTACAAAATACGACCCTCTGCGAAAGGAAAACCGCAGGAAGCGCGTTTCATTGTGGAACGGATTCTGAGTTGTTTTTTACATGGGTGTGTAATAAAAGTTGCACTCCGAATCTACCACAAGGTTCGCTACATTTTTCGCTCGTTTTTCCTGGCGGAAAAACCAGCTCTTGGCCGAGAATGTAAGTGGGACACATTCTTAAAGTATTTCTTTCACGAACTCTAATATTTAACAAGCAACTGATTTTTGTCTATAATTGAATAAAAATACATCCCAATATACTGGTAAAATTGTAAGCCAAGTTATCGAACCTTTAACAAAAAATTACGACTCGAGAAATCATCTCATTTATACGGCACTTTATGGCCGTGATAAGCTTTCTTCCAGGACATTTCTATCCAATAATTTATACACTAAATAACTCTAGATGCCGGATACAACATGCTCACGCGTGTAAAAAAATTTAAGGATTCCGTAATGACAACAAAAACAGGGGATCATGAAAAGTTTAAAGAAAATATTAATGATAAAACGTAGAAAAACGGGACTAGCAGAAGAATTTTTGTAGCCACGACTTTTTAGAGAAACTATATAAATCTAGTAAATTTGGGGGAATTGTTTTATTCCAGTTTATCGTTGGATATAATAATTGATGATAACTTATTTTTCATTAAGGCAGGATATACATTTACAACGATAAAAAAATCGATTTCTTTTTTGTTTCTGTAAACTATAGAACTATGTATGTAGAATACTTTCCCAAAGTGTCAAAGCGAAATACGGAAAAATTTAACCGTTACAGCCCGTCGACGCTGTGCCTCACCGCTCGGATTCGGAGCGGGCGTAAACTACGAAAGCGTTTTTCTCAAAACTGCATTTTCGAAATTGATTCACTTCAAATTAAAGAGTTATGTTCCTAATTGCATTTCGCCGAGAAGTACGCACGAAATTTCCGATTAATCGAAAACTTTTCATTTTACGAGCAGTTTATGAGCAGTTATAACGAAATTTTTCACTGAAAATTCATTTCTTAAGTTCAAATACCTACAACTTTTGAATAAAACAATATTTTTTTAAATTCCGTACGTACTTCTCTAGGTATTCTAATGTAGATTGACGAGAATTTTTGTTTTTTGTTCTAGGTAAAAAATTGTGGATGCTAAATGTCACGCCGCCGAGCGCCTAAAAAAAGATAACATAAGAAAATATTAGTAGTCAGCCATTTTGTACATCGAAAAAAAATCCTAAGATTGATATTCATACTAAATAGATGTGTAATTAACTTTATGAGTGAATCACTTTTTCATTAGAAAAATATTGTTAAATTCGCACATGATTTTATACCCGTTACTGTGGCCTAAGGCCTTAAATATACTATTAACCCTTCGTGGTCACACACGCGACCTTGAGCCAAAATTACTATAAGTTGTAGACGACCAAGGGAGCTGGGTTGCCTTGTAAGGATGCTTTGGAGTGTCTTTCGTAAGTACCCATTAGGGTCGGACGATTCGCGACAGCAGTTTCGTCGTGGTAGTCAATACAAACAAAAAATCGGGCGGGCGCTGGGGTCATTTTGACCCCATGTGACCTGCGCGTATATTTTTTCGTTAAAAAGTGGTATTTTTTTTTGTTTTCTTCGCGGGATCTCTCTATCTCTATGGGTAAGTATGAATATTATAGCGGTAAACATTTTTTCTGTCGAGTTTATATGAATTACTCCGAAATGTGAATTCTTTGCGACGTCCGTCTACGTCATATAAAATTGATTACAATACTACCTGGAAAACCATAAAACTGATTAGAATGTGCGACAAGCACAGAGTTTTCATCGGTGGCGACTGTGGGAGACAAACTCGATTTATTTACGATTGTTTAATATTTTGTATCGTTTAATATATATTTTTTAATACCTTTCAAATATATTGTGTTTACACTATGATCTCATAATTTTTCGAGCTGCTGTTGCGAATTAATTTCTCATTTTTCACGATTATCGTTCGTTTTTTTTACTGTGAAATGGGCCCTCTTCAAATGTCCCAATAAATACCTTTTTTGAAACGCCCACTACGAAGCTATTTTTTCCTTAAGGCGGTCCTCTAGTTTCTCGGGTCGAAAAAATCGATTTTTTTTTCTTCATAAATCACATCTACAACATGTGTAGAAAATGTGTGCCAAAGGATTTTTCGATATTCGAAGTGGTTCACAAGTTACGGCCCTGGAACGGAGCAGGTATACGGAGCAGGTATACTTTCAAACGCGTTTTTCTCGAAACACCATTTTTCGAAACGGTGACCACGATATTTCAGAAACTACTGCACCGATCTTGTTCAAATTTATACAGCATCTTTAATATGTTATAAGCCAGCGATTGAACTAGGATTATCATGATTGCTTCAATAGTTTTTTTTTGTACGAGCGAAAAACTTAAGAAAAAATGAGTAAAAAATAGAATGTAATTTTCAAAAGTGTATAAAAAAGTCAATTTTTGTAATTGAGAATTCACTCTAGTTCAATCGCTAGTCTTAAATATGAAGATTAAAATGCCGTTTGGTTTTTTGATTTCAGATAAGCAGAACAGCCGCAATCTTGGTCACCGTCAAGCACCTCTTTTACTTGATGTCTTCCTGTCGGCCACTATAACTTTTATTCTATTATATATTTTGACTCCAAAAAATTTGTAAAGCTTATTTACATGTTAATAAAGATTATGCAAAAACAATGAGATTGATTATTTCGATGCTTAGCCCGTAAAAAAATATTGAAAAAGCCGTAAAAAAACAGCCGAGGAACTAGAGGACCGCCTTAAACTATCATATCTCAAAAGTATCACCCTAATTTATGTTGAATTCAAAATTGCAAGACATGATTTTTTAAGTAAAAAATGGCTTCTTTCACGCGTTGATTCCTTCCTGATTTTTGTACGCCATTTTCAATGTCGATTACAATATTAAACTGAAAATGCCACTTTGTAGAAGGTTCAAACTAACACCCTGAATTTTTATAAGCCATTCGGAGCTCTAGAATCAACGTGGCAATAGTTTAAACATGGCTGGGGTCACACGGACCCCGTGTGACCAACTAACAAGGAACATCCCTCAGGTGACACCCTTCGATTTTGTTGAAATTTGGATATTTTATAAAGCACCGTAAGTAAGATACGTATTTTTTTCATCGGCGGAAAAACGGTTTAAAGGGGTGAAACGAACCCTCGAAAATAGGGTTGTTTTTCGTCGATAACGTTATCGTTCTCATCTCCAATGTATAGTGCACAAAAAAATAAACATTGTTGCAATTTGAAATCTTTTGATATCTCGTACCGTTAAAACGTTATCGACGAAAAACGAAAAACATCCCCATTTTTGAGGGTGCGTTTCAGCCCTTAGAACCGTTTTTCCGCCAATAAAAAAATACGTATCGCTTACTCTTCGGTACTTTATAACATATCCAAATTTCAACAAAATCGAAGGGTGTCACCTGAGGGATGTTCCTTGCAAGTTACTGGCCGAGGGTGTGACCTCGAAGGGTTAAAGTATACCTACAGATTGATAAAGGTAGAATAATTATATCATCGTTTAAAAAATCTCAAAATTGCTTATTTTTTTATTTATTTAATTTACCGTTAATTTAGAAGGGCCCTCCTCATGCCCCCACAAAATACGGCCCTCCACGAAACAAATACCTTAACGAGGTAAGACTTCCATATCGGTGAGAAACGTGGAAATAAAAATGATATGTACATTCTCCTAAAATTGTCGATTTCACTCACTTGGTCTTAACGCCATTGGCCTTGAGTCGTTGGTACCAGTGTTTTCCCTGAGACGGCGGGACGCGAAGATCGTTTGTCCCGATCATGACCAAGGTCGGCGCCTTAACTTTGTCAGCGTGAATAATGGGCGAGCATTTGAACATCTTGACGACCATTTCGGTCGATTCGGGACTATCCATACGTGGAACGGACTCCTCGTAGCGCATTCCCAGAACGCCTGCACACCTGCAAAATACATGCGCTCTTTTTTTTTTACGAAAACTCCGCGCTTTTCGGTTCTGAAAAACTGTCGGAAGAACTTTATCGGTCTGAGGCATGAGCGAGCACAGTAATCGACGTTTCGTATTGGCCGTCGTTTGCGTCAATCGTTCCGTATGAAAGTTATCGGAATTTCACTTGGCGAAGTGTCGTATTGCCAATAACAAAAAATCGAATATCGATAATTAAGGGGGGAGATCCCTTTGTAACGCGAAGAAGAGCTTACGGCCGGAAATGAACTCCACCAGGAAGCTGAGAGACTCATTTGTCACCGTGGATTCGCAGATTAATCGGTACCGTAAAACTACACAACCAGTCCAAATTTGTCAGGTTTCAAATTTGTGTTTCTCCCATGAAAGAAAGGATTTATATATTTAAGGTAATCCTATCGCAAATCCATAGGATTTTCATGATTTTTTTAGCCTCACTAAATATATTAATAATCGTCTCTGTAAAATTTCAGGGTCGGTCATCGACCTAATTACAGAGAAAAAAATATTAAAATTGCGTATTTTTGTGAAGGAATTCCGAGACGACATTAAAAAAACCCAATTTCCGGTCGCTACAAAAGTGTATATAATAGTGGGAATCCGTCAGATTCTTAAAAATAATCAGATTTACACACTTAACAATTATAGTAATCCAATGCTCTCACAAAAAATTACGCTTATTGACCTAATTTTCATGTAATATCGAGTTTAATTTGAACTTCCGGTATTGGATTTATTACCACTTGCTACGATAAAGAGACGTGACAGCAAGGCAACAGCTGACTGTAGTCCCAACCTCATCTCACTCATTCGAATTTCCACACATATTTCATTTTTAACCATATTTCGCCGACACAAATTTTCCACGCTTTTTACCAGTCGTAGCCCGAATACGATGCTTTATATTTCCCGCACCCGACATTATTTTGACAGCTCGACGTTGAAACGCATGGCGGTTAAACTCGCCTGGTTGAGTAAAAAAAGACAGAGATAGAACCAATGTTGCTAAATGTCAAACCTAGAAATACTGCGCGAATCGTTGGAATAACTTTTTTTTCATTTCTCTAACTAAATGTGAACATTCATTAAACAGTTTACACATGGAAAGTTTTAGTTATTACAAATTATTTTTTTGCATATGTTGAAAATATGAATTGTACACGTCTCAAGTATGATCAGTGGTATGACTGGTGTGAAGCGATAGGATTACCTTAAGGTAGTTCCTCTGCGAAAATCTCAACCAAAAGTTTACATAGCATGTTCATGTTTAAAAGATTGATAATTGGTTTAATTAGTAATGAATAAAATTAAAAACTACGCAATATTGACTCGGTACTAGTAGATAATACGATGGATATTATTTATTGCCGTAAAATATATTTTGTATTGTGTTTTTGATCGACCATTGCCAGTAAACTTTTTGCCGGGACTGTCCAGGCTTTGCCCCAATTGTTTTTTTTTCCAGGCTTTGCACCAAAATTGTGAAGGCTTCTCATGGTTATATCTTGGAAACTAGATGGTGAATCATTCTCATTTTTTTTCACATTATTCGTGATATCTTACTCCAGCTTATCCTCGTTTTTTATCAATTTCTTAATTTTAGTTTTGACGGTAGAATTAATGATGCTCTGTTTGCCCATCATAACGCATTTGTTACGTGTAAACCAAGCCAACTTTAAGTGTAAATATCTCAGGTTTGGGGTGGTCAAATTTATTCAAATTGCACAAATGTTTCGATAATGTATTAAATAACATATATGTCAAATTTCAACCATTTCTTAATTCAACTCTTCTGTGGAGGTACTACCTTAATACCTTGGATTCAAATATTTAGAAGTCGCAGCCAATGCGATTTTGTTTGAAGAGGTAGCTGGACAATAGTTGAGGCCGTGGACTATAATTGTGTAGTTTTACGGTAAGTCATTTAGTCACAACATTTTTCAGTCCTGAAGCTTCGAACGTGTTTTCTTAAAAACCACTTTTTCGTGAACCTCGTACGTGATAATTCAAAAACTATATAATCAATCATTTAAAAATGTTTTATACATTTATGTAACATAATTATCGTCTATATGAACCTAAAATTGCTTGAATATTATTTTTAAAAACTACTTTTTCATTGAAAAATAGTTTTATAGACTATTATCCTTATTTTCATTGACTATAGGGATAATGTGCCGAACCCCCCCCCCCCCCCCCCCCGCCCCGCCGAACGAGCTGAAATTTTGCACAAACCTTCCTTTTAATATTTTAATACAACACCTTGAGAGATTTTTGACGACCGGCAATAATTTTTGAGATATTTAATTTTTTAATTTTTTTTAAACGCGCGCCACTATATATATATATATATATATATATATATGTTCTACGTTTTGTCCAAACAAAAATACGCGCTCTCTGTTTTGTCCAAACAAAAATACCCAAATAAACCGAAACAAACAAACCTGAACAAACCCAAGCCCAAAAACTATTGCGCGTCACCAAAAATTCCTCCTAAGGGGTGTCTCAAAATATTAAAAGGAAACTTTGTGCAAAATTTCAGCTCGATTGGGGGGGCGGGGGTCGGAACCTTACCCGACTGTAGTAAAAATTCCACGAAAAATGGAACATTTTGTTTTGTCACGTACTATTTTTCGAATTGCCACTTTTCTTTGGATTTTTGAGGTTCACACAGAGCGTGTGGGTCTTGGGAATCTAAAAATGCTTGGCTCTGATGTTTCAGATCAATGCACCAAACGCTAGGTTGTACGCCGTGGAACGACTCAGGCGGCAACCGGCTCTGAAGTGTCGCACAGCTGCGATTTCAAAATATTTTTAAAAAATTGAAAGATGTAATAATGTGTACATGAAATTTTAATTATAAATTGATTTTAATTTTTAAAAAACTCGAAAATTCGCTTGTTTTCGGCTGCCTAGAGGGATCTCCCCTCGACAGAACTGTCCCACGGGGCATGACGCACTCGACTTATATTTTTATTGTGCGGTTTCTCAATTAACCGAGATTCGAACGACGTAATGCTTACACATCGTGACGGTATGCAATTTTCTCATCACAAGTCAGTGTATTGCGACTGAAATAACAAATTGATGGAGTTACGGGAATGATAAAAAGATAGTTTTTCAATAAAGAATAAATAGGTTCTATTACCAGTCGGGTATGTCCGAGATGGTGAACATGGCGGCGATGTCGATCACCGGATTTCTCATCACGGCTGCTCGGTACCGGTCCTGCAAATAACACAAATCCGATTCTATCATTGATTTTGCTTTTCGATCAAAAATAAATCGATTTTTGTGACACTGGAGGTTTTCGTCTCTCGGACATGATGAATTTCAAAACCACGAAGGAACAAAGGTAAATATTCTCACGCTGTATTGTCCGCTCAAGTGAGCAACCAAGAATCCACCGTGAGATCCTCCGCAGATGGCGACCCGGGACTCGTCGAGCCACGGATATTTTTTCAAGGCGTCCTCGGCCGCTTTCGCGCAATCTTTGACGTCGACGTCGCCGACCCTTCCTTGAAGGTACTCGATATTATCGGCTCCTGAACCAGCGGAGCCACGATAATTTACTTGCAATACACCGAACCCCAAACGAGCAAAGATCGCGGCATCGATCGAGAATAAATTCGAGTACGAGCCATGCGGTCCACCGTGCAGAGAAACGATCAACGGCAGAGACTTGTCAGCGCCAGTTTTACGCCCGAAATACATCGAATTAAATGTTTCTGTAATGAAAAAAAAAAAACAATGTCGTATGAAATTGAAAAAAAGCAACACGTGAAGTTGATTTTTTTGGGCTGGTTACCAGACGCAGGTGAATTATCGAGTACTCACTGACTTTGTCCCCGTTCTCATACTCGTGCTCGATCGTCTCGTACTTGAAGTCCTCGAAACCCTCGGGCACGGATCTCGGGGTGACCGGGCTCTTTGCTATTTGTCCGAGGGAATGTTCCTCGTGTCTTCCGATCATCAATTGCGGCGGTTCGAGCAACGACGTTCGCAAAAAGAGCGCAACGTCGTTGCAAACGTCCAGCAAATTCAGACTCGTCTGATCATTCTCAATTTCCGTGAGAATTTTTGTTTCTGCGAAAACGAGGCGGCATCAATGGCGTTCACCCGCTTGGCAATGAACGGACAAGGACGAGGCTTATGAATTACCGATATTCAGGGCGTAAGAACGGACGTTGGAGCGCTGCGGTGTGCTGAAGAATAAATACGAAGAATCGCTGCTCCAGCAGCGCTTTGGGAATCCTCGATTGTACAGCCCGTAGAATTTTTTACCGTAATTTATCGTTGTAGACGTCCGTACGACATCGACGAGAACTTCACTCTGCAAAACGAGAGAACTTAAGGGGTTATATACAGTTAAAGTTTTCGAGAAATCGATTTTTTGCTGTTTTATTTTCGTAATACGAGGTACATACGAGGCATTCTTCATCAACTGGGCCACTTTTTTTCAACCTCTCCAATTTTTTTTTTCAAAATCTGCCAGTTTGAAATATTAGTCAAAGGAAACGTCTGTGATTTTTTTTTTGAATTTTTTTAGACGTCCTTTTAGGATTTTCAATTTTTTTATTACGAATACACTGTATCCGAAAAAATATTCATCAAACAAAAGAAAACATAAGAATAAAAACTTTTTATTTTTTCCGTTTAATCGAGAAAAAAAAATCAAAATCATAATTTTTCTGCATTGAGAAAATTGAAATTTGGCAAAAAAAATGAGAATAACATTTTTTTAAACCTAATAACACACTTTCGATTTCGGTACAAATTTTACAGAATGTCTGTCATTGGGTAGAGAGTCTGCGAAAAAATTCAACATGGTACCGGCAATGGTTAGGATGAAAAAAAATAAAAACCCTGCGAAATCTCATAACCGCATGTATCAGGTTATAAAAACTCTGCGAAATCTCATAAAAACCCTGCGAAATCTCATATAAAAAAATTAAAACTTTTTTTTTGGTATTTTTGTATACAATCTTTTGTTTGTTTGTATTTTTTTTTATTCTAACCATTGCACGTCCCATTCTGTTTTTTTTTCGCAGACTCTTTACGGAATGACAGTCATCCCGTAAAATTCGTACCGAAATCTAGTGTTTTATTAGGGTAAAAAAATGTCACTCCCCTTTTTCTTGCCAAATTTCCATTTTCTCAATGCAGAAAAATTATGATTTTTTTTCGATAAAGCGGAAAGAATAAAGAGTTTTAATTCTTATGTTTTTTTTTAGTTTGATGAATATTTTTTCGGATACAGTGTTCGTAATGAAAAATTGAAAATCCTGAACGGACGCCTGAAAAAATCTTTAAAAAATCACAGACGTTCCTTTTGACTAATATTTCAAACTGGCAGATTTTGAAAAAAATTGTAGAGGTTGAAAGAAGTGGCCTAGTAGATGAAGAATGCCTCATATATTTAAGTACACACACGGAAAAGTCAATCCGGCGAATATTCTCGAATTTACACGCACATTTGTAATGACGGGTCAGAGCATTCGAAAGTGCTTTTGAAACTTTAAACGCGTTTTTCTCGCAACTGTGTTTTTAAAGTCGGTGAGCAAGATTTCTCGGAAACGGCTGAACCGATTAGTTTCAAATTTTAACACATTCATTTGAAGTATATTTTTTAGTAATTAATCGAAGGTTTTTTCTCACCGATAAATATTTTCCATTTTATAAACAATTTAAGGCCGAAATTTTTGTCGAAAATCGATTTTTTTTTAGAAGCCGCCATTTTGTCTGAAATTATTATTTTGCTTATTCCTTCGATCAATTACAACATAATCCATTATATTAACGAAATATTTTTGGTTTTTTCATTGTAGATGATCCAGTCCAGAGATATCGTGCTCACCGCAAGACGCCTTTTTTTTAGAGGTGCTCCCGGAGATCAGCTGTAGCAGCTTTCAAAATAATTATTTTTACAAATGAATAATATTAAAATACAGTTAAAAGTTACCATGATATGTGTACAAATTGTTACGTTAATAGATTTAAAGGTCTTCACAAGAAAAATTCTTGAAAAATCGTCCTTTTTGGGCCTCCTGACTTCATATAACCCCTTAAGAGAGGGTTTCTACTTTGTGGGGCCAAAAAAAATTGATTTTGATGGATCGGAACTTTAGAGGAAGATGTACTCTATGGTTCCGGTATAGCAGATTAGGTGTGAGTATGAAACTTTTCATTTTATTCGCGCATAAGCTTCGGTTTAACTTTAAACGCGTTTTTCTCGAAAGCACGTTTTCCAAGGTTGCAGAAGTGTTCCTTACACGCCCTAGATGAGCAGTCATTATGAAATTTGGCACAGGCACGTGTACAACAAACGTCATCATTAGTTGAACTAGAATTATCGAAAAATATTCAAACTTCTTCAAATCAAATTTTAGAACAATCGACTATCTAGATTGGGAGATAATGGGGTTTAAAATTTCAACTTTTAACACTGCAGGGTCTGCATTAAAATTTAGACAGAATAATTTTCCGTGAAAAATATTTGTCCCCTAAAATGACAAGACATATGGTAACACCGCATCGTTCCACGTGTCCAATAACGTAAGTTTGCGCGGCATATTCAAAATAATACTGCAACATAAATATTTATTTGGATTTTTTTTTAATCGAACAAAGTTTTCAATTATTTATGAAATAACCAATACTTTTATTTGTTAATGAAGATAACATAAACAATATAAAATATTAATATTTGTAATGCCAATATTTTTTTATGATAAAAGTTTCTAACTTTAGGAACACGATAATTTTTTTTTCTCGAAATATTGAACAATACTGTTCTGCGGTGTTGCCATATGTCTTCTTGTTATAGGGGACAAATATTTTTTTACGGAGAATTACTCTGCCTATACTAAACGAAGTTTCCAATTGGTTATGAATTAACCAACACTTTTATTTGTTAATGAAGATAACATAAACAATAGTATTAGTATTCACTTAGCGATTCTTGCCTCTCGGGCTTAAGAATATTCCATTAAATTACAGCGGTTACATACTTATCACTTATCCTACGCTTAAGGAGGTTGGAGCGTTAGCCACAATCCAAGGTTAAATTTAATTAAAAAAATACATGTTATTGCTTAGACTGTACTGGGTCATTACGAATTTTTTGAACTTTTTTCACTACCAAAAACCAGAGATAAAAATAGTTTAATGTATGTAATTTAACGTGCGGTTAGATGGGCAAGACTTTCACACTAAAGGTTACGTATTTTTTTTTTTTGTTATTTACCACCAAGATCAACCATTTCTAGCAACGGATTAACGCAAACTGAACCTTTGTAAACGTTTAGAAAAAAAAACCTCATCTTGCCCATCGTAAACCATGGGCCAATAATCTCGTGACGTAAATATGAATAGGCATAATTATAAATTACTCAAAATTTCATTGTGAATTGTATAAAACATTCGTTGTCATAGTTTTTTCCATAATAATCATCGATAATGTTATACTTTTTCAAGTTGGTAGTACCACAAAAGTTTTTCTACTTTACGTAATAAAAATATTAAAATGCATAAATTTGCCCTTCAATTATATATTTTTAAAAAATAGCATATACAGGATAAATCTGTACCTCGTATGCATTTTTTAAGGTCCATTGAAAAAAGAATGAATAAACCGTCATTTGACTCGACTGAATCGCTCCAACCTCCTTGAGTCTAGATATAATCTCATCTTTGGTTTCCATTAAAACTTATCGTCTTGTACCCTTTTCACTTCTTGTTTTCTCTTGTTCGCACCTTTTCCTCGAACTTTCTCACATATTCACAGAGTACGGGCCTAATTTCTCTATTTAACAGTTCGTTCCATCCTATCTGCTTCTTTGCTTCTATGAAGAGTTCTTCCACGCTCGTCCTTACATCTCTACTTATCATTTTTTTAAATTCCTCACATTGCCTGATATGCTCTAAATTCTCCTTTCCTTTCCCGCACAGTCGGCACGTCTCTTCTTTAAACCCTTTATTTCCCTCCCTTCCCACGTTGCCGCATCTCATTCTGGCCCACTGTTCTTTGTCCTCTCCTTTTATTTTTTCTTGATCCCAATATTTTTGCATGCTTACATTGCTTATATTGCTTACACGATTTGTATACTCTACGCAGTATTTCGAGCTTTCTATTCTGCACCAGTCTCCCTGTATCCTTTGATCATTTAATGTTTCACATCCGTTTTCTTGCTTTGCTTCTAGTTGACTCAAGTTTCCACCGATTCCCATTCTCAGCATCGACTCCCCACATAACCAATATAAAATATTAATATTTATAATGCCAGTATTTTCGTATGATAATAGTTTCTAAGTTTAGGAGCACGATATATTTTTTTTCTCGAAATATTGAACAATACTGTTCTGCAGTGTTGCCATATGTCATCTTATTATAGAAGACAAATATTTTTTACGAAAAATCATTCTGTCTTTACTGAACGTTTTTAGCAAAACTGATAGTAAAGACAATCCAAACTTTTTACACTCTTTCCCTAACTAGTTTGCTATCTAGACATAATTTTTTTTCAAAATTTATAAACACAATAGAATGGTACTCTAAACTAAAATTTCACTCAAACACACATAATGATATAAACAATGTCTGGTTAAAATTTGAACAAAATCTATAGAAATCAAGAGCGCGCGCTCGTTCTACCTTAATCTGCCGAAGGAGACGATTTTTTCCATTTTTCACTATCCCGAAAATGCTCAAATTCAAACCTCCGAACAAATATATTTTTTGGAAAGACCGTCGACACTGTCTTTTTTCGTATCTACAAACCTTCCTCTTTAAAAGCCTCAGAGAATTTTTTCTTATATTTTGAAAAAAAAAAGAACTTTTTCGTGCAAGTACGTATTTTTCAACGCATCTTCCACTTTGAACGAAAGTTTTGGCACTTAATTTTTGTTTTTCTTAAAAAATAAATGTTGGGCCATAAAGTAAGGATCATTGACTAAAAAAAAACCTCTCTACAAAAAAATGCATTTCCACCGAAATAGAACAAGTTGAAAGAGTCTGGGGTCGGGTCGACCCCGTATGCAATCAGAGGTTCGTGGCGGAAGTGTGCAGTCGAAGGGTTAATAATGAATACCATAGGAATCGCCTAAACAAAAATCAGAGACCCAGTGCTACCTTTTCCAATTCCGGCTGCCACTTCACGTGCATCAGTCTATGGGCGTTGTGATGCGGACCACCGGAGCCTCGCTCCAGCCAAACGAGATGCTTGCCATCCAAACTGAATTGCGGTGAACGGACGGAGCATTTGTCGTCGGTCAAGTTGCCTGGAAAACACCGAGGTAACGAACGAGCGAGATTGTCAAATTATTGTGTGAGAATAAACCGGATGGCGAATGAAAAACTGTAAGTGATTATTGCACTTACGGTATTGGCCATTTTTCAAGAGGAATATCCAAGATTCCCTGTTAGTACAGAATATGAGGCCGAGATATCTTGGTTCGTGGGTCCAAGCCACTCCTACGATACCATCACCGTTGGGGGTCCAGATAACTTGGCCGGGTGAAAGATTTTCAGCGATCCCAGGCAAAACGCTTATCGTATCAGCTATAGTATCCAGAACAACGACTACTGGCCGATGCTTTCCGACCAATTGTTCGCCCCAGTGTGGCTTGTACACGTACTCGTTGCCCTGATTTTCAGCCGACGTCAAACGCAATCGGAGTCATTATGAAATCGTTATTTTACGTCTACGTTGAAAAAATGGAGTTCTTTGTTTGAATTGAGAAAAAATTACGCATGAATTGCACGTGATTCAAAATTGAATTCCATCGTCAGCCAAGTGGCTCCAATCACCGATTTACAAACTCTAAAATGGGGTACACACTATTGGAAATTGATAAATTGAAACAATGTCCTCATCGATACAGGACTAAATTGCGTTTTCGGATAATCAACTCGGAACCTTTGATTCACGTTGCATTATTGGTCTTCATGATTTTTACTTTATATTAAGGCCTTAGGCGACAGTAACGGGTATAAAATCATGTGCGAATTTAACCATTTTTTTTCGTATGAAAAAATGATTCACTCATAAAATTAATTACACATCGATTTCGTACGAATATCAAGCTATTGGAAAATAAATATATATTTTTTTCGATGTACAAAATAGCCGACTACTCGAAACTTCTCCAATTGGCGTGACAAATAACTTCAACAATTTTCACTCGATTTACTTCAAATTTAAAAGTTATGTTCCTAATTGCATTTCGCAGAGAAGTACGTACGGAATTTCCGATTAATCGAGAACTTTTCATTTTATGAGCAGTTTATGAGCAGTTATAACGAAATTTTTCACTGAAAATTCATTTCTTAAGTTCAAATACCTACAACTTTTGAATAAAACAATATTTTTCAAATTCCGTACGTACTTCTCTAGGTATTCTAATGTAAATTGACGCGAATTTTTGTTTTTTGTTCTAGGTAAAAAGTTGTGGATGCTAAATGTCACGCCGCGGAGCGCCTAAAAAAAAGATAACAAAAGAACATATTTTCAGTTGGCCATTTTGTACATAAAAAAATATATATATATTTTCTAACAGCTTGATGTTCATACTAAATAGATGTGTAATTAATTTTAAGAGTGAATCACTTTTTCATACGAAAAAAATTGTTCAATTCGCACATGATTTTATACCCGTTACTGTGGCTTAACCCCTTAAGATATTTGTGAGTGATATAGTGAAGCATAATCGTGAACGTAATTTATAAAGTACATGTTATAAAATTACCCGTAGTACTTCGTCGTCTTTCTTCTCCTTGTCTTTTTTGTCCAACGGTTTTTGCTTGTAGAAAGGTTCCGTTTTTGCAAGCTTCTTCTCAGCTATGTAAAGGAGCTTCGTCGCGTCTGGTGACCACTGAAACGATCCGAATTCCGCTGCGAAACAAACTTATTGATAGAAAATCTTGCCATCGTCAAAACACCGTACAAATATTTGGGGCAAGCAATTTATGATTGAATAAATGTCACATTGCAAGAAAAGCGCCCTGTATTTTCATGCTCGAAAAAAAAATCTCTTTTCTGCTTAGAGCTTAAGCGAAATAGCGTTATTTGCTAAAAGCACGTCGACTCTTTTGACAAGAGAAAAACATTTTGTCAAATGAAAATACTTTGGAGCAGACTCACTTATATTGGAATATCCAACAATTCAGCCTCATTAGTTCATTATAATAATAAAAATAATAAATATTATCATTATTATACTCAATGATAATAATAATTATTATTATCATTAATATACTCAATAATAATTATTATTATTATTATACTCAATTATTTTTATTGTACTCTCTAGTCTCAAAAAAGCAATGCGACATTTTTCAACAAGAAAAAAACGTTTTCTTAAATGTTGTAAAAAACTTGTAAAGCAAGTTGTGCAAATAAAACTCGATTATCATTATCATTACGTTTTCTGGAGTGAAAATATCTGAGACCAGCCATGCTTATATTGAAATATGGAACAAACCATCCGCATTAGCGTATATTAATAATTATGATAATAATATTCATTATTATACTCACAATCAACGTAAACGTCGCCATGCACATCCAGAGCGGATAAATCATAGTTTTTCACCAGTTTCAGCCGATCCCAAATTTCTATGTACTGCTTTGTGGTGTTATCTACCACGCTGGATCTCAATATCGCTTTCTTCTGTCCATCTTCGGTGAGAGCGGACGCAAGCCTGTAAAGCGGGAGAAAAAATTATTTGCAGGTACACCATTGCGCCGGATCGTTTCGTAACAAGCAACGACGCGTAACAAAGATGTAACGTACTCGGATGAAACGTCAATGGGAAAGTTGTCGTTGATCACTTGGAAATTGGGATCGAGAATATGTTCTCGGGTAAATTTCTGGGACACGCGCCTCTCGAGGTTTCTCTGCGTCCAAGTGCTCTGTATGGCTAGTCCTGACTTGGAAATACGAATAATCTTGGCCGCCGTCAATGCCGGATTCTGGGCCACCGACTTGTAAATCTTTAATATCTTGTCGATCTGATGATAGGGACAAAAATTCATTGATAGAAGAGATTGACAAAAATTAATATTACGCTTTATTTTAATTTTTTTATTTCTCACCTGAGCAGATGCCATTCTTGCTGATGAATTTTACGATCCGTTATCATGCAAGAGTTCTCTCGTTATCGAGATTCGACAATTTGTCTTTACCCGTGAAGCTCCAGACGCTGGGTAAATATTTACATGTGCAAAATGATATATTGGCCGATGAGTGTGCAGTGTGGAAGAGGCAAAAAAATTTCGACAGACGTGGAATTTTATCGTACTTCGAAGGTCGACGGGCTGTGTCGCTTTACAAATCGGAGGTTATGGCGAACTGTCAACAGGCGCGCGAAAACGAAAATCAGAGAAAGATTCGCAGCGAGTAGAGTGAAAAAATTGCACGGAAATGAAAATATTGAAAAGTACGAAGCCGTAAATGGTTCTGGTCACCAAAGGTAGTCCGCCCCGATTTAAGGAAGATGAAGTGTTAGCCACAATCCAAGATTAATTTTTTTTTTAAATATATTTTATTGTCTAGACTATGCTGAGGCTTTACGAACCTTGGAAATGTTTCCACCGCAAAACACGAGAGATAAAAAATAGTTTACCGTATGTAATTTTACGTGCGGTTGGATAGGCAAGACGTTTACGCTACGGGTGATATATTTTTTTTGGCTAATAGCACCAAGATGAACCATTTCTAACGACGGATGAACGCAAGCTAGACCTTTGTAAACATTTAGAAGAAAAAAACCCATCTCGCCCTTCGTAAACCATATATATTCAATATTGAATCATCAAGGTTTGATGAAAGATTACGAATTTACCTCCATAAACTTAGCCGGGCGAGTTTAACTTCTCAGGGTTTTTATTTTTGTAATCGTTAATGAAAAGGTTTGGTGGTCAACCATTTGCTTATAATAAAATTATATTTTTTTCCGTAAAGTTGGCCGGACTTTTTTTTGTTTATCATTTAATCCAAGGAGATCTCCTTGATATAATCCATGAAAGGCCGAGCTAAATCGATGCAGAATCGTTTGGTGGTCACAAATATGCTAATCCTGACGTTTGGTACCCAAAAAGCAATTTTCAAAAAGTTGTCCAAAAGTCGGCTAAAAGGGTGCCAAATGTCCGCCCGGAAGTTATCTTAAAGTCAACAACCATCCAAAAAGATAACTATTGGACACATGATAACTTATAGGTAACTTCCAAGCGGACATTTGGTACCCATTTGGACAACTAATAGACAACTATTTTTAAATTGCTACCTGGGTAGTTACCCAGGTAGCAATTTTCAAAAAGTTGTCCAAAAGTCGTCTAAAAGGGTGCCAAATGTCCGCCCGGAAGTTATCTTAAAGTCAACAACCATCCAAAAAGATAACTGTTGGACACATGATAACTTATAGGTAACTTCCAAGCGGACATTTGGTACCCATTTGGACAACTAATAGACAACTATTTTGAAATTGCTACCTGGGTAGTTCTTTTATTACGCCGATCGAAAAACCATCTACGTTAAGAACCAGGCAAAAGAGGGCTGAAGTTGGTCACTGATGGATCTAACGGAATACGGAGCAGTGATATTTCGATTTCATTATGTTTTCTTGGCCGATCTCGTTCTAATAAGTCTCAAACGGAAGATAATCGTTTGGTAGTGATTGGTAGCTTAATTATTATGTTTGGTAGTTAATTAATTAATTACGCCGATCGAAAAACCATCTCCATTAACGGGAGGGTAGGGGTTTCAGCGTGAAAAAAACACTTGTTTGCGAGTTTTTTCATCTATATAGATAGAGTCAATTTATTGAATCCGTTTGTACATTGTTAAGTGTCATTTCAAGAACATTCCGTTAAATTTGTACGCGAAAATATCCATAAACAAGCCGGTGACAAAGCTTTTCCAAGAACGCCTTTGGAAAAACACGATTTGCGGTGTTCACTGTATCTCAGCTAGAAATTATCTGAAATCAAGTACCATTAAAATTTAGTCAAAGTATCATCAAATCCTCCCGCCAACGATCTTTGATAATTTTTTCTTTTCATTTCTACATTTTTGGTGGTCATGTAAAGTGAACAGTGCTGTTTTTCACAAAAAATTTCGCCATTTTGAGGATGGAAAACCCCCTCACTGCAAAAAAAATTTCAAACTAACCGTTGGGGGGGAGGTATTTTATATGTAGAAAGTGTGTACCAAGTTTCAAATAAATCGGTCATGTAGTTTTCAAATGGCAGTGAACACGGACTTTGAAAAAGTGGTTTCGAGAAAAACGCGTTTGAAATTTAGAGAAGTCGGAGCTACGGTGTTAGAGGAGCGGGACTAAATAGTCAATAACTTCGAGAGTTTTGCTTGGATTGACTTGAAATTTTGGGATTATATACTTGAAATGTTTAACTATAAGAAAAGACGAAAAAAATCGATTTTTCAAAAGTGCAAACCCCTCCCTTCCCCTTAAGACGAAGGCGAAAGAGGGTTGAAGTTGGTCGTTGATGGATCCAACCGAATACGGAGCACGGATATTTCGATTTCATTGTGTTTTCTTGACCGATCTCGTTCTAATAAGTCTCACATGGAAGATAATCGTTTGTTTGGGTTTGTTTACTTAATTATAACGTTTACTAGGTCATTCCTTAATTACACCGTTCGAAAAACCATCTACCTCTAGGCGCATGCGATAGAGGACCGCAATTGGTCAATGATACATCCAACGGAATACAAATTAGTGATATTCCGATTCCTTTGTTTTCTTTACCGATCTCGTTCTTATAAATCTCGACAAAAGAAAAGTGTTTAGTAGTGATTGGTAGCTTAATTATAACGTCTCGTAGTTAAAATTCCTCAATTACACCGATCAAAAAACTAATTGGGTATAGGCGCATGCGAAAGAGGGCCGTAATTGGTCATTGATGGATCCAATGGAATTCAAAGCAGTGATAATGCGATTCCGTTATGTTTTATTCACCAATCTCGATCTAATAAGTCTCGAACGGAAGATAATCGTTTGGTAGTGATTTGTAGCTTGATTTTAGTATTTTAGGATTACCTTATCCCATCGCTTCACACTAGTCATACCACTGATCATACTTGACACTTGTACAATTTATTATTTATTATTTTATGTTTATTTATATTATTAACAAATATATATGTTAATAATATAAATAAACATATAATAACATTAAATATGTGTGAACATTCGGATGAGTGAGATGAGGTTAGGAGTATAGTTAGCTGTTGCCTTGCTGTCACGTCTCTTTATCGTAACAAGTGCTAATAAATCCACTATCGGAAGTTCAAATTAAACTTGAAATTACATAAAAATTAGGTCAACAAGCGTAGTTTTTTCTGAGAGCATTTAATTACTACAAGTGTTAAGTATGTAAATCGGATTATTTTTAAGAATCTGACGGATTCCCACTACTATATACACTTTTGTAGCGACCGGAAATTGGGTTTTTGTACGTCGTCTCGGAATTTCTTCACAAAATCACGCAATTTTAATTTTTTTTCTCTGTAATTAGGTCGATGACCGACCCTGAAATTTCACATAGACGATTATTAATATATTCAGTGAAGCTCAAAAAAAATTATGATAATGGATTAAAGCCTGGCGACAGGATTACCTTAAAAGTGGCAACATCGTGTTAACGAGCTCTCCTGAGTGAGCCACTCGATAAAGTCAAGCATTACCTGGCGGGTATTTCAAAATAAGTCGGTGTTCGAAACGTACATGTTATTACAGTGTTTCCACGTTATAATAAAATGTATTTATTTATTCCATCTATAACATTAATAAAATTTAACCTACAAGTTTCGTTAATGTGCGAAAACAAACCGGTTGAGCTCAAAATTCACATCTTTTTTCGAATATTATTATTGAACCAAGTGGAGAAACGGCTTTATTTTTTAACACGTCATTCCTAACACAAAGCGCAATTTGTTCAATTTTTTAAATGTTAATCGAAGCATTATTTTAACGCCTACAGCTCTATAACTAGTATTTACGAAGTGCCGAGTGTATTACCAAATAGATGAAGGTTCAACTTGAACCTTCAAGATCTCCGAGATTATGTGGTAAAACGGATTAATTTTTTACCAGTTAATGCATCCTAAACTACTCTCACGCTGGTATGAATTTCAATCGTCTACAAGCATTTTCATTTTGGTGTCGAAACTCCCCAGCCCCCTGAGACTGGCCTACTATTCCTATATGCCTCCGAAGTAACTTTCGTGGTGGCGCCGCGCAACGGCTGTCGGCGGCAAAACTTAGATTGGCGCATGGCGGTTGAGTCAAACCGGCACAAACACCAAAGAGCTTGAGGAAGCATAATCGATTGTAAATATTAGATTGTGAATGGAATGTGCTTGTAAATAAAATAATATAGTTCGATGGAACGAATAACCATTTCTCCCTATTATTATCGCTATTGAAAAAAAAGTTTCATAAAGTCAAATGGACAAATTTATAGGTTATATTACAAGTAATTAAGAATAGTGCAAAACAAAAGGCAATAGAAATATATGGTCTGCTAAAGTCGAACCCACATGTTACATATTTACTTCGTAAATAATATAACATACGTTCGATTTACGGCGTTTATCCACAATTCCTTACGATACACTTCCCTATGTCGATTCGGCAAACCATAAAAATTAAGTTCCGGATTCGTCGCTTTCGTGTGGAGACAACCCTCAACACAACATTTGCGATTAGCGCCTCCAATCGATCGAGTACCCATCAGGTTTATTAATTTATAATACTAGTTTACGCTGTTTTTACAATGTAAACATCACACGCGGTACTGTCATTCGCGCAAACACGTGATTTTAATGGCGACAGTATACTGCACTAGCAGACGAAAACCAATCTAAGTTTAGCTAAAATTCGCCGTAAGGGCTGCGCCACTAGAGTTACTTCGGAGGCCTATAGGAGGACAAAACGCGTTTTGTCCCGGCTTTTTAGTTCTTGAAAGCGCCACTACCTAGCGTTGGCTGTTATGCGACAGCCTTCGACTCTAAATACTCCGATCAGCTGAACGATTCGATACTTTTGTTTCGTGCTGTTATCGTTAACAGCACGTACTGTTACAGCGATAATAGGATCCATCATACACGCGAATAATAGTTTTCGTAAAGTTATCTACACTAGATTTTTATTCATGTCAAATATTCGAAACACCGGTGCAACGTACATATGTATGCATGCCTGTCACACGGCTACTAGCGCCACAGTGCGGCAAGGACATTTGGCGAACAGCATGTATCTACCAGTGTCAGCCCCCCGGAAACTCCCTAAGGCCGTGGGCAAAGCTCGGTACAAAACAAGTTGTATGCCCTCTGCTACAAACTTTGACGTTTTACTTCTCATTAGTCTCCTGTCCAGGGAGGCTAGAGTGGGAGGAGTCCGATCTCTTATGGAGAGACTTGAAAAAAGTGGCTACAAAAATGTGGTCATACCGGGATGGCGCCACTATTGCTAAGACGTCGAGAAGTGAGCTGCGTGTGACAGAGACGGAACAAGTAAATAATGAGAAGTGAACTGTGCATAAGGCAGCATGATACTTGAGAAGTAGGCTGTGTGCGAGAGAGATGCAAAATGATATATAGCCAGATCGCGCGCAAAAGTTACCCCCTCTCTAGCCTCTTACGCGCCCACCACACAATCATAGTAGCGCGTGTTCGTGAGCGAGCGACGCTCGGACATCTTCGGAAAGAGCCGAGCGTGCCGAAGTTTCCCGACCGCGCCTTCGGCAGCTACACCAACACATGGACGCCGAGCTCGTTCATGTGCGGCCAAGCCGAAACGAAGGCTTCGAGGGAAAAAGCAATCTGAGCACGACTCGCGCGTGACGTCACTCGACGGAACGCGCGAGGCTTTTAGACGATTTCAATGCTTATTTAGCTCTTAATTCTCTGCGTTATCAATGTATACAAAAAAATGTATCGGGCACCCTGATCGCTTTTTTTTAGTTTATACGTTAATTTAAATATAACAATAAATCCAAATTACAACTTATTTGTCTTCTAAAAAATTGTGTACACTCTACTCACACCCATCCTTATGCCAAATAAATTATAATCCATAAAAGTAAGCGGAAATATATTTATATTCGTATTATTATATTAATTCTCATACTTTCATCCAGCGATAAAGCATTATCCCCAAAAACAAGCGAATCATTCATCTGGCCGCGAATCGTCAATACCAGAAAGTGCATATTCTACAAGCGATGAGATGGTCCCGTTGGTAGCGTTCCTGGCTTCGGTCCGCAGGGGCGCGGGATCGTTCCCCGCGCTCAGTGCTTTTTTTAAAATTCTGATTACATTAATTCTTATTTGATTAGTTATTTTTATTAGTTATCATTATTATTTTAATTAGTTATCTTTTAGTGTCGAAAAATTAATCGCGCACTCCGACCGCTTATTTGATTAGTTTGTACGTTAATTTTAATTTAATAATAAATCTAGATTACAACTTATTTATCGTCTAAAGAATTGTTTGCGCTTTACTCACACCCGTCGACTTACGAGAATGAATATAATAATACGACTATAAATATATTTCCGCGCTAGCAATTTTGGCAACTGCAAAGTCAACCGAAATAATCAACGGTTGAATTTGGACAGCTTTACAACTATAAAGTCGACCGTAAAAAAAATCCTAATGGTTGATTCAACGGTTGTTTAACCGCGGCCATTTTGTTTTCGCTGGATGGTTGTCTCACTCCGTCGCCCAATCCGCTGCGGATATTTCCCCCCCCCCCCAGTGTTTGATGACTCAATTCTCCGCAAATCATCAATTTAATTATCAAGACAGTATAATTTGATTAATCATTAAATATATTGCGTCGAGTCAACCATCCAATCAACCGCCGAGTTAACCATCGAGTCAACCATCCACAGAAAACGCAGGATGGTCGACTTTCAAAGATGGACAGTTTAGAAGCTGTCCAAATTCAACCGTTGAACTTTTACGTTGACTCAACTGTCTTGTACAACCGGTTGACCAAAATGACAGGGCGCTTACTTTTATGAATTACAGTTTATTTGGCATAGAGACGGTGTGAGTAAGGCGCAAACAATTTTTTTAAAGATACATAAGTTGTAATGTAGATTTATTATTACATTCAAGTTAACGTAAAAACTAATCAAATAAGCGGTCGGAGTGTGCGATAAATTTTTCGGCAGTAAAAGATAACTAATAAAAATAATAATGATAACTTAATAAAAATAACTAATCAAACAAGAATTAATAGTGATAATAATTTAAAAGAAAAGCACTGAGCGCGAGGAACGATCCTACGCTTCTGCGGACCGAAGCCAGGAACGCTACCAACGGGACCATCCCATCGCTTGTAGAATATACACTTTCTGGTACTGACGATTCGCGGCCGGATGGTTGATTGGCTTGCTTTTGGGGATAATGCTTTATCGTTTGATGAAATTATGAGAATTAATATAATAATACGAATATAAATATATTTTCGCTTACTTTTATTAATTATAATTTATTTGGCATAAGGGGGCGTCCATTAATTACGTGAGGCGTTTAGGGGGGGGAGGGGGTCGAGCGAAATCTCACCCAATCTCACGTGGGGGAGAGGGGGGCTTCGGCAAATCTCACGTAATTTTAGTAATTTTTGTAATTTTAGTAATCACATAATTTTTATCACGTAGGGAGAGTCTCCCTACTACTTTACATGGTGGAGTAAATTGTACTACAACCGCAGTTACTTCTACTACAATTTATTTTCCGTGAACGTATGCATTTTGAAAAATCTCACGTGAGATTAGGGGAGGGGGGAGGGGGTCGAGCAAAATCTCACATCTCACCAGGGGGAGAGGGGGGGGGTCGAAAAATCGCCAAAATCACCTCACGTAATTAATGGATGCCCCCTAAGGACGGGTGTGAGTAAAGCGTAAATAATTTTTTAGAAAATAAATAAGTTGTAATTTGGATTCATAATTATATTTAAATTAACGTATAAACTAAAAAAATAAGCAATCAGGGTGCGCGATACATTTTTTTGTATACATTGATAACGCAGAGAATCAAGAGCTAAATAAGCATCGAAATCATCTAAAAGCCTCGCGCGTTCCGTCGGGTGACGTCACGCGCGAGTCGTGCTCACATTGCTTTTTCCCTTGAAGCCTTCGTTTCGGCTTGGCCGCACATGAACGAGCTCGGCGTCCATGTGTTGGTGTAGCTGCCGAAGGAGCGGTCGGGAAACTTCGGTGCGCTCGGCTCTTTCCGAAGATGTCCGAGCGTCGCTCGCTCACGGACACGCGCTACTATGATTGTGTGATGGGCGCGTAAGAGACCAGAGAGGGGGTAACTTTTGCGCGCGATCTCGCTGCACTGCTTGCTGGGATGCGTATTCGATCCTCTTCCATCTCTCTTACACGACATCGATACTTAGCTTCGTGCTCGAGGTTTTAGAGATAGTGGCGCCATCCCGGTCTGACCACATTTTTGTAGCCACTTTGAAATGCACAGATCGGCCTCCTCCCACTCTAGCCTCCATGGACAGGAGCATGGAGGCTAGAGTGGGAGGAGGCCGATCTGTGCATTTCAAAGTGGCTACAAAAATGTGGTCAGACCGGGATGGCGCCACTATCTCTAAAACCTCGAGCACGAAGCTAAGTATCGATGTCGTGTAAGAGAGATGGAAGAGGATCGAATACGCATCCCAGCAAGCAGTGCAGCGAGATCGCGCGCAAAAGTTACCCCCTCTCTGGTCTCTTACGCGCCCATCACACAATCATAGTAGCGCGTGTCCGTGAGCGAGCGACGCTCGGACATCTTCGGAAAGAGCCGAGCGCACCGAAGTTTCCCGACCGCTCCTTCGGCAGCTACACCAACACATGGACGCCGAGCTCGTTCATGTGCGGCCAAGCCGAAACGAAGGCTTCAAGGGAAAAAGCAATGTGAGCACGACTCGCGCGTGACGTCACCCGACGGAACGCGCGAGGCTTTTAGATGATTTCGATGCTTATTTAGCTCTTGATTCTCTGCGTTATCAATGTATACAAAAAAAAGTATCGCGCACCCTGATTGCTTATTTTTTTAGTTTACACGTTAATTTAAATATAATTATGAATCCAAATTACAACTTATTTATCTTCTAAAAAATTGTTTACGCTTTACTCACACCCGTCCTTATGCCAAATAAATTATAATTAATAAAATTAAGCGGAAATATATTTATATTCGTATTATTATATTAATTCTCATAGTTTCATCAAATGATAAAGCATTATCCCCAAAAGCAAGCCAATCAACCATCCGGCCGCGAATCGTCAGTACCAGAAAGTGTATATTCTACAAGCGATGGGATGGTCCCGTTGGTAGCGTTCCTGGCTTCGGTCCGCAGAAGCGTAGGATCGTTCCTCGCGCTCAGTGCTTTTTTTTCAAATTATTATCACTATTAATTCTTGTTTGATTATTTATTTTTATTAAGTTATCATTATTATTTTTATTAAGTTATCATTATTATTTTTATTAGTTATCTTTTAGTGCCGAAAAATTTATCGCACACTCCGACCGCTTATTTGATTAGTTTGTACGTTAATTTGAATGTAATAATAAATCTACATTACAACTTATGTATCTTTTAAAAAATTGTTTTCGCTTTACTCACACCCGTCTCTATGCCAAATAAATTGTAATTCATAAAAGTAAGCGCCCTGTCATATTGGTCAACCGGTTTTACAAGACAGTTGAGTCAACGTAAAAGTTCAACGGTTGAATTTGGACAGCTTCTCAACTGTTCATCTTTGAAAGTCGACCATCCTGCGTTTTCTGTGGATGGTTGACTCGATGGTTAACTCGGCGGTTGATTGGATGGTTGACTCGACGCAATATATTTAATGATTAATCAAATTAGACTGTCTTGATAATTAAATTGATGATTTGCGGAGAATTGAGTCATCAAACACTGGGGGGGGGGGGGGGAATATCCGCAGCAGATTGTGCGACGGAGTGAGACAACCATCCAGCGAAAACAAAATGGCCGCGGTTAAACAACCGTTGAATCAACCATTAGGATTTTTTTTACGGTCGACTTTATAGTTGTAAAGCTGTCCAAATTCAACCGTTGATTATTTCGGTTGACTTTGCAGTTGCCAAAATTGCTAGCGCGGAAATATATTTATAGTCGTATTATTATATTCATTCTCGTAAGTTAGGGGGCATCCATTAATTACGTGAGGTGATTTTGGCGATTTTTCGACCCCCCCCCTCTCCCCCTGGTGAGATGTCGTGAGATTTTGCTCGACCCCCTCCCCCCTCCCTTAATCTCACGTGAGATTTTTCAAAATGCATACGTTCACGGAAAATAAATTGTAGTAGAAGTAACTGCGGTTGTAGTACCATTTACTTCACCATGTAAAGTAGTAGGGTGACTCTCCCTACGTGATAAAAATTACGTGATTACTAAAATTACTAAAATTACTAAAATTACGTGATATTTGCCGAAGCCCCCCTCTCCCCCACGTGAGATTGGGTGAGATTTCGCTCGACCCCCTCCCCCCCCTAAACGCCTCACGTAATTAATGGACGCCCCCTTACGATTCGCGGCCGGATGGATGTGGCTTGTTTTTGGGGATAATGCTTTATCGCTTGATGATAGTATATGAGAATGAATATAATAATGCGAATATAAATATATTTTCGCTTAGTTTTTATGAATTACAATTTATTTCGCATCGGGACGGGTGTGAGTAAAGCGCAAACAATTCTTTAGACGATAAATAAGTTGTAATTTAGATTTATTATTAAATTAAAATTAACGTACAAACTAATCATAAGCGGTCGGAGTGCGCGATAAATTTTTCGATACTAAAAGATAACTAATTAAAATAATAATGATAACTAATAAAAATAACTAATCAAATAAGAATTAATGGTAATCAGAATTTTAAAAAAAGCACTGAGCGCGGGGAACGATCCCGCGCCCCTGCGGACCGAAGCCAGGAACGCTACCAACGGGACCATCTCATCGCTTGTAGAATATGCACTTTCTGGTACTGACGATTGGCGGCCAGATGAATGTTTCGCTTGTTTTTGGGGATAATGCTTTATCGCTTGATGAAAGTATGAGAATTAATATAATAATACGAATATAAATATATTTCCGCTTACTTTTATGAATTATAATTTATTTGGCATAAGGATGGGTGTGAGTAGAGTGTAAACAATTTTTTAGAAGACACATAAGTTGTAATTTGGATTTATTGTTATATTTAAATTAACGTATAAACTAAAAAAAAGCGGTCAGGGTGCCCGATACATTTTTTTGTATACATTGATAATGCAGAGAATCAAGAGCTAAATAAGCATTGAAATCGTATAAAAGCCTCGCGCGTTCCGTCGAGTGACGTCACGCGCGAGTCGTGCTCAGATTGCTTTTTCCCTCGAAGCCTTCGTTTCGGCTTGGCCGCACATGAACGAGCTCGGCGTCCATGTGTTGGTGTAGCTGCCGAAGGCGCGGTCGGGAAACTTCGGCGCGCTCGGCTTTTTCCGAAGATGTCCGAGCGTCGCTCGCTCACGAACACGCGCTACTATGATTGTGTGATGGGCGCGTAAGAGGCTAGAGAGGGGGTAACTTTTGCCCGCGATATGGCTATATATCATTTTGCATCTCTCTCGCACGCAGCCTACTTCTCAAGTATCATTCTGCCTCATGCACAGCTCACTTCTCATTATTTACTTGTTCCGTCTCTGTCACACCCAGCTCGTATCTCGAGATTTAAGAGATAGTGGCGCCATCCCGGTAGGACCACATTTTTGTAGCCACTTTTTTCAAGTCTCTCCATAAGAGATCGGACTCCTCCCACTCTAGCCTCCCTGCTCCTGTCGCATACGCGAATGGAGGTTGTCATGACGACGGAACACAGCTGTCATTCGAAGCCATATAATCGACGATACTCAAATGCCGACTTGCGTATTGTTTTCGAAGATATAAATGTCATAAATAATGTGGAAAAATACCGTCATAGAAGCTTCGGACAAAATATTTCCGGGCTTGGTTTATCATGATCGTGAGAAAGAATTCTGGGATATGGGTAAAATTATTTGAGAATAGAAAATATTAAATCATTAACAACATGTACAAGAGCAACATAACCTCACAAATTGTCGAACCAAGATTTCTCATAGATGCATGAGTCTTTTAAAGAAAAAACAAAGCCCCCATCCCTGAAGTATTCCCTGACGTAGAACATGATGATTTTCTTTTGCCCTGAATATTGTCGATCTCTGAGAAATCTCTGTTCGAAAATTTCAGCTATCTCTCTCGCACTCATATGTCTTGTGGTACAACTTCTACTTCGTCTCAAGTATGAAATGTTCGATTTCCAGCTTCTCGACCATACAGATTTGTTCTAAGCAGTTTCAAATATCGTTCGAATAGTAACTGTAACCCTTGCTGCAGATTCACGTGTACTTTGAGGTGCATCTGCTTTCACCGCAGCTTTCGACTCATCATTATCCCCCTTGCTCTCACATCGCCCACACGGTCCATTTCGAAGATCAAAACCGCCAGATCGCGACTTCTCCAAGGATCGCCGTACCGTGCACTCATTAGCCAATCCCTTGCCAAACGCATTGTCGATACCGAGTCTGCGCTGCATTAGTTCCACAATGCGACTTATATCCGAAAATAACGCGATACGAAAAAATGAACCTTGGTACTTGAGGTAATCGGACATTTCATACCCAACGACCTAACATGACTATCGAATGTTCAGATTGTAAACAATGTTGAATTTGGTGTCACAGGACACCTGGTGAGATCGAGTCTTCCGTTACAGATGGCGTTGTACCTGAACGTCTGGACTTTTCCAGTCTGGTTACTCGTCGCCCTGAGCAGTTTGGATTCCAAAGTACTCCCAAGTTTCTAAGATCGCACCGTCCCGTCGCGCGCAATTATCACGCTCGATTCTTTTGTTGCAGTATTATCTACTACCCGGCTTGTACAAATTCATAACGATCGCAGCGCTGGTTGTTTTTTCCATACTGGAGTGCATCAGACTGTATTTCGGATACCTTGGGAATTTGGCTGAAAAAGTATTATACCGAAGTTTCTTATGATTCTCAGCGATATCCGCCGTTTTATTCAGTGAGGAATTCAATCGCAGATTCCCGAGTTGGCGAGTTTTTGGCTGATTTCTACGCTGTTGCAAATGCCCCTCGCGATGTTCATGCTCCTGGACGGTAATGCGCGGCCGTTCGCCATTGAGAGAGTAGCGCACGGCGCGATGATAATTCTCCTCGTTGCGGAGATTGTAACGGGGACTATAGCGTTGAAGAAGACGGCGGATCATCATGCCAAGAGATTCCACATGGCCCGTATCTATGGAATCGAAGATCGAACGCTGGCCCAATGAAACAACGCTGCGATCGATTCATCCTCGAGTATGATTATTGCACGCATCGGATTGAGAACATTTACTAATCCTTTCCACAGACATTGAGTGATTCCGAGGCGAACTAATTTCTCGTATCCTCCAGACCGTATTCCTGGTAAAAGGAACGCAACGTCGTCACGTTCGCCTTCAGTCTTCGGCTGAAGTCGCTCATAACTTCGAGAATCGTATCTTCCTTGGGCGCTATTTCGTTCGCCAGAGTTTGCAGCACGTACGAGCGGCTTGGCACCATGCGGGACAGCAGCTGCAACGAAACGGGAGTGCAATCGGCGCGTGAATAAGTTCTCGGTGTTTTCCAACGGATGGCGTTACCAGAACGCGTCTATGAAGAATACTATCAGCAAGCTTGAAATTCAGTGTACGTCATTACGCCGAAGTGTAAACAACTGTAAACAACTAAACAACTGCACTACTTTATTTTTTGAAAAATCTGCAACTAAAGCACACAGAATTCTTGTTGAGACTTACGGCGACCATGCTCTGTCGGAAGCAACATGCAGAGATTGGTTTCTACCACGGTCTCACATACAAGTCGTGAAACGACGGTTGTATTTGATAGGCGGTGAGTGGGCCGCTTAAGGGGTTGGACCACAGTAACGGGTATAAAATCATGTGCGAATTTAACCATTTTTTTTTCGTGTGAAAAAGTGATTCACTGTGAAAATTAATTACATAGCTATTTAGTATGAATATCAATATTTTTTTCAACGTACAAAATGGCTGACTACTCGAAACTTCTCTAAACAGCGTTTTTCCAATTGGCGTGACAAATAACTCCAACAATTTTCACTCGATTTACTTCAAATTTAAAAGTTATGTTCCTTATTGCATTCCGCAGAAAAGTACGTACGGAATTTTTTATTAATCGAAAACTTTTCATTTTATGAGCAGTTATAACGAAATTTTCCACTGAAAATTCATTTCTTACGTTCAAATACCTACAAATTTTGAATAAAACAATATTTTTTAATTCCGTACGTACTTCTCTAGGTATTCTAATGTAGATTGACGAGATCTTTTGTTTTTTGTTCTTGGTAAAAAATTGTGGATACTAAATGTCACGCCGCGGAGCGCCTAAAAAAAAGATAAAAGAAAATATCAGTAGCCGGCCATTTTGTACATCGAAAAAAAAATTCTAACGGCTTCATATTCATACTAAATAGATGTGTAATTAATTTTTATGAGTGAATCACTTTTTCATACGAAAAAAATGTAAAATTCGCACATGATTTTAAACCCGTTACTGTGGGCTACGCGACTGTGTGGTACGCTCGTAAACGCGCGTCTTTGCCACACGCGCACCTCGTACGATCGTAGACGCGCTTATGAGTTCGTATACGCGCGACCTGTACCACGGGGGCGCGTAAATACGCTGGAATACGCACGTTCAGTTTGTTGGAACACGAAATGTAGCGCGTATGCAAAAAATGAGCTTAAACGCGAAAAAAAACGCCAGTCTGAAACCGCCCTTAGTGTCCTAGCTTTTTTTTCTCGCCACCGTGTGTCGTTGTGATCGGGAGGGTGTCATGAAACTAACCTGAACCGATCATGAAATATTTCGTCCTATAGGCGTATGTGCGTATAAGAGTTGAAAATCGTTACGCGTATAATAAAAAGTTGGATATGCCTAAATAACTATTATTGACAATGTATTTCAGATCTTTCGGGCTGCGAGTGCGCATCAAGTTAACTCAACTACCATCGCAATACAAAGAACATAATATCAATCATTTTTATCATAGTCGCTTGAGTTTTGCACGCGGTTAATATAGATTTAGTTATATTTTTGAGCATGTATGTATCAATTAGTTCATTTTAGCATGCGAATACATACTTTTTTCGTTTACTTTCCGTGTAATGGATATTCCTTACGAAAAAAAGCAGCCGTATACTGAGACATTACAGTCTAAAGTGCATGCGTTGTAGGCAAGGCAGAGACATGATATTGATGACTTCTTCGCACATGACACCCCCTTTCGTATGCGCACCATGCGGCCGAAATTGAAGCAAAAACTGGACGCTACAAGGAAACGTCGCGAAGTCGAACTCTCCGATTTCGAAGAAATTCGGCATGTTTGTAGAATGGGTAAAAATAGGCGACACGTATTATTTTATATCAGCGGAAAACTATTTTTAAGGGGTGAAACGCATCCTCGGAAATAGGGGTGTGTTTCGTTTGAAATTTGTTATCTGCATCGTTCTCATCTCTAATGTATAGCACACGAAAAAATAAACGTTGTTAGAATTAGATTTTTTTTCATATCGTACCGTTAAAACGGTATCGACGAAAAACGAAATACACCATTATTTTCGAGGGTTCGTTTCACCCCTTAAAAATCGGGTTCCGCAGATATAAAAAAGTACGCGTCGTCTATTTTTACCCATCCTACAAACATGCAAAATTTCGTCGAAATTGAAGAGTTCGACCTCGCGACCTTTCTCCACTACCGTCGTTTCAAGACCTGTGGGGCTGTACGCGAATTACGTAACGCAATTGGGGGGGGGGGGGGGCAAGGTTTGCGTGACGTCGCGATTCTAAAACCGCCAGAAATAGTGCAATTTTACCGTGGACAGCTCACAGCTTTCTATACGTAATGTCAGTTAAGGGGGGAAGTCCCTGTGCCAGAGCTTGCACGGTAGCTTTTCCACATCCCTCAAGCAAAATTTGAAGGCCATTTTTTTAAAAAATAATTCTTGAAAGTTCATGAATTGAAAAATATGTTGGCAACATTTTTATTCACAAGTCCGAAAATTGACGGAGTTATAGTTACTTTAGTGAGAACAGGTAGCGCGACCGGTAAGTGCCCTCAGTTCCTACAGGTGTATCATCATTTACAATAGATAAAGTACAGGCTCTCATTATTTTGTGAACTATCATGAAGAACCGTCATATCGCCCGCGACTAAATACTTCAATGTGAGTATCAATATTCTACAAAAAACAGAACTTTATATAAAAAAAAACACGGAACGAAAACTTTGAACGCGTTTTTCTCGAAACTAGTTTTTTTCGACCTTGTCCGAGCGAATACTTTAAAACTTATCAATCGATTTTCAATTTTTTTAAAAACATTTTTGTAATCGCAGTGACCGCGTTTTTAACATTTGATAATTACTATTTTTAAAGACCGCTCGAACACAGAAAAAGGGCCTTGAAAATAAAAAAAAATGTCCAAGCCGTCGGCATTTTTTTTTAAAACCTAAATAAAAAAACGGATACGCATAACTATATCCACATTTGTATGGATGTCGATAAATTGTTGACTTTTAATTTACAGATAACCTTTCATAAATATATCGATGGGACAATGAAGAGAATCTTTTTTTCGTTGTCAAATCAAGGCATATATCTCGGTTAATTTTAAAGATTTTGTCATAAAAATTGGTATAAAACTAGATGAATATATACTTCATAAAATGAGTATAAACCCGATCCCCTCATAACAAGTTATGTCTATGAAAAAAATCGCAATTATTGACGACTAAGCACCCGTTACGTAACGGAATGGGGGGGGGGGTTCGGGCCACGCGTTACGGTCCCGTTACGTGGGGGGGGGGGGGGGGGGGGGGGGGTAAAAATTGGCATATTTTGCGTTACGTAATTTGTGTACGCCCCCTGTGCATAATACCGTGGTTTAGACGTTTCAAAAATAAAGATTTTCATGTGTTGAATTGGAGGTATTACTTCGTGAAGACTGACGTCAGACGCTAGCTGAACTTGCAGAATCATTAGAAGATGATCACCCAACAGTTTCGTAACGTTTGAGGGCATTAATTTTTACGAAAAAAAACTGTGAGAACTTATTCAACATCTCAATAGAAATAAAAACATGTTTCATACCCCGAATAATTGCTTCGCCATCCAACCGTGATGCGGCTCCAAAGACTCCTCGTACGATTTCTTCAATATGGCGACGAGGTCTTCCGAAACTTTTTCGGATTTGCAATCTTCCAGGATTCTTTGGAAAAAAGACTGGATCATGTGCAGGTCTCTGGAAACGAGAAGAAGCTAATGGCATTTGGTCCCCCGCCAGTCGCGATCTAAATTTCGAATGCTCGTTCTCTCCGGGAGAAAATATAAGAAAAATAACATCGCCCGGCAATGTCTTCCAAAAAGCTGCCAAAGCCGCACGATTGAGTGGAAAGTTTACGTATCTTCTTCACGAACCAACGATATGGTGACGAACAATGAAGAATATCGATATTCAGCATGGATATTTTTTTTTCGTCCGATCGAAATTTTGCAAAGAAATATAGGTAACTCGTAACATGATCGTTTCTCCATTGGAAATGGTGTGTTCACCTGACGAGCCACAGTAGTGCATTGGTCGCGATAGTGCTCTCGCCAATCGCAACTTCGAACAAAATCATGTCCTGCAGAGTCGAGTTTATTTTCTTGTTGCTGGCGTATCTCGCGTTCAACTTCTGCAAATAAATAGAAGATTTTTACACGCCGGAGCGCATACTTAACCAATCTCTCGATTTTTGACTCGCCTCGATGTTTCCCTGCATGTCGTACTTCGTAGGAGCGAATAATTTTCCAAATTTATCTGCAAGCCAGTCGTACGTGTACGAAATCAGAAATTCAATCAGAATTTGGACGTTACTGCACGAACGACCGGCAATAATCGATTCGCAGGTTAGACCAACGGAAACTTACCGATTATCTTCACGACATCGCGCGACGCCATTAAAAATTTACCCGTTTCGATTCTATCGTTGACAATGTCGGGAAAGTGTGCAAAAACACCGGGAGCCGCGTTTTTGTCCCCCGTGCTCGAGCTACGATTCATCGTCGACATTTTTCGTTCGGATATGACGATCGTCGCAAAACTCGTTCGCGATACGTCTCGATGCGACGTTCCGCTGTTCTCTTGTTTTTTGTTGCTTCGCACGTTGCAAATGAGGGGTACAAACACATCGAGATACTTTGCAATTGCCATTGTATTGATCTCCGATCTCACATGGTTCACAATCTCTTCGGGGGCTCACAGATACGTTATATTGTCCTCTGTTTTTTTGTCTCTCGGCTAGCCTACTGTTATTAAAATAATTTATGAAATAATACTGTACATACGAGGGTTATAACAATATACAAGTTTGGTATATATAGCCTAGCGTAGTTGTGTATAGATTGTAACGTTGCGAAGATCGGAAGTGTCTCGTTTCCACAATGTCTCTACAACGCTGCAAATCCGTTTTTCAACTTTACAATGACTTTATCTCTCATCTGTATAAACTCGGAAATCCACAAACTGTACAAGAGTCTCAAGTTTGCAATATCGAGCCTCTACAACGATCTAGCCTTATGATTATCCCTACAACGTATTTATTCGGATTTGCATCAACTACACAATACAGATTTGTAATATTGTATTAATTCTATAATGTATGAACTCTACAAGAACTTCGAGCACTCAACGTTGAACTGGGCAATATTATTGTTAGCTTTACAACAGCTGATATATCAGGTGTATTCTTCATTGAAGAAAGAAGAGATATATATATAAATATAAATATACATTGAAGATATTTTACATTCTTATACGCTGTATGAGCCAAATTCGTGAATTTTACCCCAAAATGAGTAAGAATACGTTTGTCAGCGATTAAAAATATTTTTTCATACATTTGTGCACGAATGTTTTGATTTTACCACGATTTACAAGTTAAAAGCCCCTTTTCACCCCTTGGGAAGGGTCACAAGTCAAAGATAATGCCATAAATCGGAAGAACGGGCGACTTTACCTATAGGGTGACATTATTTCTGCTGTAGGCTGCAAAAAATATCCTTTTTCTCTCAAGTGTTCAAACATAGACGCTTGGGCATTAATGGGCTAAAGTTCTCGGGTGAAACTTTTCACTTCTCGCATTTTGATCTCACATGAGTTCAGTCACAATATTACGGATCGGTCGGGTGAAAATGTCAGATCACTAGGAACTTCCGGCTAGTGATCTCACATTTTCACGACACCGTAGAAGGGGTATACTAGTACGCCTATCAAACCTAGCCCAAAACGAAAGACGTGCGCATTGACAAAAACAACCTTTTCACTCGAATAAGCAACAAGTTTAAATAGAATCTGAGTTTGCAACATGAATGTTACCGAAAAAAAAACAAATGTTATTAGATTTCATGAAAAAAGACGAAGATTTAGCAGGAGGCAGATTGCGATACAGCCATTCAAATAAAAAATACTGGTAAATTTTGTATCATATTAGAACATAAAACGGTTTTTATAATACAGTGATAGAATTATTGTTTTATGTTAATAAATCGAACTATTATGCAATATATTCTTGTTTCGTTATACTGAAGGGATCCAAGGCATCGCGCAGTGATCGTCGTATACGAAGCCTTCGATTCGCAAAACCACAATCATCAGAAAATTATTCATCATTATCGGATGACATTACTTAACTCGCTACGATATCAACTTTAAGTTGCTGAATTTTATTAATTATTCGGCGTCGAGATGCTACCGTCTCTGAATCAGCTATTTCATAGTAACTTGTGTTATGTGTTAGCTTTGGACGTGTCGTCGCTGAGATAGGAAGACGCTCACGCATACGCATTTCGATTATCGAGATGACATTTCGTGTCGAATAAGCTCACGTGAATAATCTCGCATTTTCACTAGGTGAAGAGAACCGTAATAGGGTGAGATGCTCACTTTTGTCGTTTTCACCCAAACGAAGAACCGTAATAGAGTTGATACATTATAGAATGAATGCATATTACAAATCCGTCCTTGTGTAGTTGATACAAATCCAAATAAATACGTTGTAGGGATAATCATAAGGCTAGATCATTGTAGAGGTTCAATGTTGCAAACTTAAGACTCTGGTACAGTTGGTGGATTTCCGAGTTTATACAGATGAGAGATAAAGTCTTTGTAAAGTTGAAAAACGGACTTTCAACGTTGTAGAGATAAACATTGTGGAAACAAGACCCTTCCCGAAGATCGAGGCTATCCGAGAAAGTGTAGTGAGCGGGCCGGTGTAACTCAGTGGTCGGAGCATTCGACCGACGATCGAAAGTTTCCGGCTCAGAAGGGCACCGCCTCTCTTTCGGATAGTTCTCTGAAGGTTTTTTTTAGGCGTTACAATATGTATATACGGGTATCGCCTAGTAATATAATTTTCAAACGTTTGAGGGTGAACGCTTTGCAGTCGCGGATCGAATCGGCGTTGAGCATCACCGCGTGCTGGAATATTACGTTTTTTTGTGCTTCCTTTCCACATGCGATGGCCGCGTCCTTCGGGGAATGAAATATCGGGAATATTCTTACTTCGTATCTCGGGGCATACGTGACTATTTGAAATTACGATGTATGCTCCAAGATTTGTACTGCCGTGGAATGATCCATGCTCGCAGAGTTCCTCCACGTATCCCACAATCGTCCTCGGTAGTTATCACTTCCGGTTTATAGATCGATAACTGTATTATTATTATTATTGTTTCCTCGTCTACGAAATGATGGTCGTCAGTCTGTCGCGTTCGTCGAATAGCTCAATGCCACGGGGAAAATACCTCACGATCGACAGAAACGAATGAATAACTCGGTGGAAGCGAAAAGTCCGAAAGCCCGAAACGATAAACCGGTTCGGGTGAAACTATCGTAGCAACGCGTTCGGTCGTTTGATCAATGTGAAATGAAGGAAAATAAAGCGCTCGCGTATCAAGGAAAAGAGGCGTTAACGGCCAATGGGTTGGGTATGTTCGAATTCAGAATGACGTTGGTAGGGGATGCTTGAGGATATTTCCAAGCGAGTCCTCGGCAACGATCGTAAGAGCAACGAGACGATGCTTCGGTGGCAGCGGCACCACGACCTCCCGGGGTGGACAATTTCCAGAGAATTGAAGCGAGCTCACGACCATCTCACCCGACGATTCACGCAACTCCATAACTCGTACGCCGTATCGCGAACGCACCATGTTTCTGTAATCAAATATTCAGCACAAAATTGTAGCCTTCGTCGCACTTGGGTCATTATTTTTTCGTTCAGATCGAGGGGATTCGAAAGACCCGCTTGAAACGAAAAGTACATCGGCATTTTCGAATAGTCGTTTTCCAACGTCATTGATTTTCAGGAATTAAAGCTGCTTTACACAAGGCAAAGTTCAGGGTGCTAAATTTAGACACAAGTGGTGGGAGAAATCAGAGCTTGCTCTTTACACTTGGTCTAGTTAGCTTGCTAACTCAGTGTAGTGAGTCTGATTGTCTAATTAGACGCTGATTGCCTAGCTAGTGTGTTCAACAGTCTGAGTATATTTACACTTGACTAAATGTAGTCTTTTTACCGCGTTTTTATTAACTCGCTTTGCTTGTTGTCTGTTTGTCTGATCGGTACAGATTTTGCAATCGATTGTAAACCAACTTCCGGATGAGCCAGAGACTTGGAACCTTGAACATAGCTCAGATCTGGATGCCAGACAAATGCACAGAAAGGCAGGTCTGTCACAGAGAGAGAAAAAGAGAAAAAAATTGTGAAAAAAATCTATAGTTTAGTGGAAGAGAATTTTTTAAAAATAATAGTATTAATAGTGAATAGTGCATTAGTGACGATTTCTACAATGGTCAAGGAGACACCCCCCCCAACGCAAGCGACGCCTAGAGAAGGAGAAGCAAAATTTCACACACACAAGACTTAAAAGTAGAAAATAAAATTATTTAAATTAAAAACAAAATTTAACCACGTTTTTAAAACGGACTTGAGGGGGGCACAGTAGAATTGTCAAGACATCGATGTTTTTTTTTCGCTAAAACGGTGCTTTATCATCATAAGAATAAGTTACTATTCGATTTATAGCAAGAACATTTTTTTTTACCGGCTTTGAGCGTGTAACGTAAGCCCACCTCAGGCACGGCCATAGAGTACCTAAAACTTTAAACGCGTTTTTCTCGAAACAGCTTTCTCCAATTGGCGTGATAAATAACTTGAAAAATTTTCACTCGATTTACTTCAAATTTAAAAGTTAGGTTCCTCATTGCATTTCGCAGAGAAGTACGTACGGAATTTCTGATTAATCGAAAACTTTTCATTTTATGAGCAGTTTTATACGAAATTTTTCACTAAAAATTTATTCAAATACCTACAACTTTTGAATAAAACAATATTTTTAAAATTCCGTACGTACTTTTCTAGGTATTCTAATGTAGATTGATGAGAATTTTTGTTTTTTGTTCTGGGAAAAAAATTGTGGATGCTAAATGTCACATGCTAGTCGGCCATTTTGTACATCGAAAAAAAAATATAATTTTTCCTAACAGCTTGATATTCGTACTAAATAGATGTGTACTTAATTTTATGAGTGAATCACTTTTTCATACGAAAAGAATTGTTGAATTCGCATATGATTTTATCACCCGTTACTGTGGTTAACCCCTCAAAAGTATGAAATAATTTCTCCTAGCCCCATACAGATTGTCCTGAAAATTTGTGATTGTGAATTTTGAATAGCTATGAAAATACTTGTAAGATTTAAAACGAAAAACGTGGGGTGCATGCATAGATAATAGTAAGGTGTGTAGGGAGTAGCTGTCGATGAGAAAACTCACACAACAGTTCATATCATTTACAGTGTAATAAAATTGTTAGTGACTTACAAGGAACATCCCTCGCAAGGTGAGGCCCTTCGATTTTGTTGAAATTTGGATATGTTACAAAGCACCGAAAAGTAAGCGATACGTATTTTTTTTTATCGGCGGAAAAACGGTTCTAACGGCTGAAACGCACCCTCAAAAATGGGGATGTATTTCGTTTTTCGTTGATAACGTTTTAACGGTACGAGATATTAAAAAATTTCGAATTGCAACAATGTTTATTTTTTTGTGCACTATCATTGGAGATGAGAGCGATAACGTTATCAACAAAAAACGAAAAACACCCCTATTTTCGAGGGTTCGTTTCACCCCTTAAAACCGGTTTTCCACCGATAAAAAAAATACGTATCGCTTACTTTTCGGTGCTTTATAACATATCCAAATTTCAACAAAATCGAAGTGGCACCTGAGGGATGTTCCTTGTTAGGTGAACTGTTCATGCATCAATTATCTATTATATACGTCCCACGTTTTTCATTTTAGATCTTACAAATATTTTCATAGCTGTTAAAAATTGAAAATCACAAATTTTCAGGACAACCTATATGCGGTTAGGAATCTCTGTGTGGGGCTATGAGGAATTATTTTATACCTTTTAGTTCATTTCAAAAACGTGGTTTAAACATTGTTTTAAATTTAAATGTATTTAGTGCATTGCATTTAGCGATGCGTGAAGCGGCTTTTAGACTTGATATTTTAATATTCAAAAACATAGGAAAATATGATACGAAGAATCAAGCAAAATTCCCCAAACGATCGCAAAAGATTATTTCGCCACGACAGTTTCGCAAATTCGAGTCAGAGTTGGGCGTAATTCTATTTATAAATACGAATACGAATTTATTTACATCGTGATTTTCATGTGAATATATAAATACCAATTTTTTCATACTTCACTTATTATAAATACGAATACAAATACAATTGTATTCAGAAATATTCTGAACATACAAATAAATTCACAGAAAAATTGTGAATATTCACAAAAAAAATGTGAATACTTACAAAAAATTCTGCGAATCAAAAAAAAATTCATATCAAAATCTGTGAATGCAAATGTATTCACAAAAAATTGTAAATACAAAAAAAATCACAAAATAAGTTGTGAATTTTTTCGTATTTAAGACAAATTAAAATCAAATTCACAATGATTAGATTAAAATTTACACCAAAAGTGAGTACTTAGGTATTTCGAGAGAAAACATTGCGTCGAGGCAAATAAATTTTTGCAAAAAAGGTTGAGTTTCAAACATTGCATTATAAATATGAAAAAATTCACAAAATGAGTTGTCAATTTCCTCAAGTTGAAGAAAAGAAGGAAGGAAAGAAAAGCGTAAGAACTCACTTGTGGTGTAAATTTCAATATAATTGTCGTGAATTCGATTTTAATTTTCTTCAACTTGAGGAAATTTACGACTCTATTTGTGAATTTTTTCATATTTATCATGTAATATTTGAAACCCACAACTTTTTTTTCAAAAATTTCTTTGCCTCGACGCAATGTTTTCTCTCAAAATACGTAAGAACTTACTTTTGGTATAAATTCTAATCTAATCATTGTGAATTGAATTTCAATTTGTCTTAAATACGAAAAAATTCACAACTTATTTTGTGAATCTTTTTGTATTTACAATTTTTTGTGAATACATTTGCATTCACAAATTTTGCTGTGATTTTTATTAATTCACAGAATTTTTCATAAATATTCACATTTTTTGTGAATATTCACAATTTTTCCTATGAATTTATTTGTACGTACCGAATATTTGTCAATACAATTGTATTTGTACGCATGCATGTGAATACAAACAAGTGAAGCATGAATAAATTTGTATCTATATTCACATAAAAATCACGATGTGAATAAATTCGTATTCGTATTTATAAATATAATTACTCTGATTCGAGCAGGTTCTCACCTCTTGCCATCGTACTCGATCTCGCAATTGTCGCGAATGTGTGCATTGTCCATTCGCGGATTGAACCACCGATGATAAGCGAGTAGAGCGGCGCACGAAGGGCCCCAGAAGGTACGATCGGGTTGATAGGTGGTTGCGTCTTGATTGACGAGAGACTTGGCGAAGGATCTGTTGAGTTCGGGACTGGCAGGTGCGGATAGTCTTCCGGGTTGTTGTCTCGGGCTCGACGACGGCGATGGTCTCGAGGTCTCCGAGAACAAACGTCCGCGTCTCGGACTTAGGATGAGAGGTTCTTGAACGGTGACCGTAACGCTGAGTGATCTGCTGAGTGCGATCATCGTGTGTTGGGGATCTCTCCGTATGGGATTACGATTAGCGTCGATGCCGCAGCCACCGATGAAAACGCGATCGACATAGTCGAAGCCACGTCCCATTATGCCCTCGCGGGTGTGACCGAGATCGAAGGTATGCCCAAGCTCGTGGAGTACCGAGCCCAGTGTCGTCGCCAGACAACCGCCGTGCGTACCGCGATAATTACTGTCGTCCATCAATTGTTCCGTATCGACGAGGGTAGTGTCGAGAAATTTGTGCAACACCTGAGCCAAGCATGTAGGCCACGTGTGAAGGCATGCGGAGCCGAACAAAGCGAGACCGCCACCACCGAGGGCCGCGTGTCCCTGCGTTCTCGCGAGTGCGGACTCGTTCGTTTTTGGATTCGGTACGCCTTGGTATCGCGTGCACGAGAGAAACGCCATGTACTTTCGGTCTCTCGAGGCTAACGGGCCCGTCATTAATTCACGACCGATGCATTCCCAGAGCTTAAGCTGCGTCATACGACGCGCTTGATCGACGTTCAACGTACTGTGCATAACGAGGCACTCCGGTCCGTCGAGATCGCGCTCAAGCTGAAACGTCTTTCTACCGTGGCCAGCCTCGCGCAACTTTTCCGCCGTCAGTGTTTGCAACAATCTTGCGCCGAGACCTATTCGCGTCGCGGCGCTCTCCGGCGATCGATCCTCGCACCTCGGACCCTGGAAGCATCCCGTGTGACCCGAGAATATCACGTATACCGGGGTTACTCGCAACCTCGTTGCGCTCGGCTCGTGAACGAGCGTGATCTTTTTCCTGTAACCTCCGGCCTCGAGCTCCAACTCGTTCGTCCCACGCGACAGATCCACGAGCACGCGGAACTCTCCACCCACGATCGGCCATTGGGACAGGACTTTCTTCAAGCCCCGGACGCTCACGTACGAGCAGAGAGCCGGCGCACGACCGCGTATGAGGGCGAGACTGTACGTCAGCGTTTCGCCGTCTACGACATTGCTGATCTCTACACCCTCGCAGTTGCCGTTTGACAGGAACGCGTTGCGACGATTATTGTTCGTCAACGTCGAGTCGGCAAGTACCTGCGAATAAGGAATAGTCGGTTCATTTCACTTAACGACTGCGGATCACGAGATCGCCAAGGCATGCGTCGTAGCGATAGCTTGTGGAATTCGCAGACTCGATACTGGACACTGCTCACCGTCGGATTCACACTCGTGGGGAGTTTGCTTCGCGGAGCTGGAATATCGCTCTACGTTGTATACTTTATGTGTATATTTGAAATCGTGATGTTGTGAATGAATTTTCGATCCGATTCGAGCTTCGAATCATGCGTTAAATTGAACTAATTAAAAATAAAAATGAACGCATTTAGTCGAACAAATTTGAAATTGAGATTGTATTTATCTAGTCGAAGGAATTTAGAATTCAAAATAAATTCATTCAGTAGAATCAATTTACAATAGAGATTGAATTCATCCAGTCAAAATAAATTCAGTCCGTTGAATGAATTTATGATTCAAAATGAATTAATTCGATTGAATGAAGCTAAAATTCAAAATTAATTAATCCAGTTGAATAAATGTAACATTCCAAAGCAACTCATTCGGTTGAATGAACGTAAAATTCAAAGTGAATTCATTCAGCAGAATTAACTCAAAACTCTAAATTAATTCATTCGGTTGAGCGAATTCGAAATTCACAGTGAATTTATTAAGTTGAATGAACGTGAAATTCAAAATGAGTGAATTCAGTTGAATGAACTTGAAGATCAAATGAATCCATTCGGTTGAATGAATTGAAAACTCAAAATACATTCACTCAGACCAGCGAAGTTAAAATTCAAAAGAATTCATTCAGCTAAATGAATTCAAAAACCAAAATAATTTTATTTGGTTAAATGAGTTTAAAATTTAAGACGAATCCATTCAGCAAAATGAATTAAAAATTCAATATGGATTAATTCGGTCGAATGAACTTAAAACTCGAAATGACTTCATTCAGTTGAATGAATTTAAAAGTGGCAATGAGTTAATTCGGTTGAATGAATTCAAAATTCAAAATGAATTATTTTCGCTGAATGTACTTAAAATTCAAAATAAATCCATCCAGTGGAATGAACTTATAATAATAATGTTTAATAATATTTTCTAATTTATAATATTGTAAATTTTCATTTGTAAATGTGTATTAATACATTGTGTATTCTAAAAAGACCTAATTTTTTTCCGTGCATTTCACATCATTTTCACCAGTGCAAAAGTTAAGACAAAGTTTCAGGCTATCAATAAGCGTGGGATATATTATTCCATAATTTAACGAGATTTAAATTCGAAAACTTATAATCCTCACACCAATCGTCGATGTCTACAGGTTCAACTTAGTTGAGGTTCGTTTTAAAAGAGGCTCAATTTCGTGTACTGGAATAATTGTGGATTCATTCGTTCAGGATCAATTCCCAAGGACTTGACACGGAACCACTTGTAGAAAATATATGGGCATCTCCGCACGTCACTTAACACTTGTCATGTGGAATGTTACGTCCATTTGTTCGTAGCGGACAATACGACATGCGGTACAAAAGTTGATTTTCTTTGCGATTAAAGTTTCAATCAAAATAACAAACGAAGCTGCTACGGATAACCGTGTAGGTCGTACTTTAAATAAGACCGAGGTGAGTGAGGTTAGAACGTTGCGTGTCCGATGAGAATCGCGACTGAACAATCCTCGCTAATGCCTTTTGTATCAATTACTTCGATCACCACGATTCGACGACGAAAAAAGAACTTGTATTCAACATTATTCTGAAATTTCGCTCACACTATTCACATTGGGCACTCCGCGGCTTTGCCTTTTCTTTTTCATTGGAAAAACCCCAATAAACAAGTACTGTTTTGGTGAAGTATGCAACACCAGACTGTACCACGTACGTGCGTAAGGTACCGGTACAGTACTGGGGGGGGGGGGGGGGGGGCTATTACGGTTCCCAGTTGGGCGAAAATGACGAAAGTGGGGAGCCCACCTTATTACGAAGCAGCCCTCTGACACTGGCCTATTATTCCTATACGATAAACGAAAACGCGTTTCGTCCCGGCTTTTTAGTTCTTCAAAGCGCCACTACCTAGCGTTGGCTGTTATGTGACAGCCTTCGGCTCTTAATACTCCGATCAGCTGAACGATTCGATACTTTCGTTTCGTGCTGTTATCGTTATTGCGATAACAGCACGTACTGTTACAGCGATAACAGAATCCATCATACACGCGAATAATGGTTTTCGTAAAGTTATCTATACTAGACTTTTATTCGTGTCAAATATTCGAACACCGGTGCAACGTACATATATATGCATGCCTGTCACACGACTACTGGCGCCACAGTGCGGCAAGAACATTTTGCGAACAGCATTTATCTACCAGTGTCAGCCCCCTGTTACGGAGAATCGACGCGGGTGGAAATGTAAGATAGTCAAGTGAGACCGCGGTCTTATATACAGGTTTGGAAACGGCCACAATACGGTAGGTACCACGGTCTTATAACATCCGTGGTGGGGGTTAAGGTAATCCTATAGCCAGGCTTCAATCCATAGGATTTTCATATTTTTTTTGAGCTTCACTAAGTATATTCATAATCGTCTCTGTAAAATTTCAGGGTCGGTTATCGACCTAATTACAGAGAAAAAATATTAAAATTGCGTATTTTTGTGAAGGAATTTCGAGACGACATGCAAAAACCCAATTTCCGGTCGCTACAAAAGTGTATATAATAGTGGCAATCCCTCCGATTCTTGAAAATAATGAGATTTACATACTTAACACATGTAGTAATCCAGTACTCTCAAAAAAAATTACGGTTATTGACCTAATTTTCATGTAATATTGAGTTTAATTTGAACTTCCGGTATTGGATTTATTACCACTTGCTACGATAAAGAGACGTGACAGCAAGGCAACAGCTGACTGTAGTCCTAACTGCATCTCACTCATTCGAATTTCCACACATATTTCATTTTTAACCGACATATTTCGCAGACACAAATTTTCCACGCTTTTTACCAGTCGTGGCCCGATTACAATGCTTTATATTTCCTGCACCTGACATTGTTTTGACAGATCGACGTTGAAAAGCATGGAGGTTAAACTCGCCTGGTTGAGTAAAAAGAGATGGAGATAGAACCAATGTGGCCAAATATCAAACCTAGAAATACTGCGCGAATCGTTGGAATAACTATTTTTTCACTTTTTCTAATTAAATGTGAACATTCATTCAACAATTGCACGTGGCAAATTTTAGTCATTACAAATTATTTTTGATGCATATGTTAAAAATGTAAATTGTACACGTCTCAAGTATGATCAGTGGTATGACTGGTGTGAAGCGATAGGATTACCTTAACGTGATTTTTGCGTTGCGATCTACGGCCGCGAGGTGCGTGACGACAGATCGGTACGCTGTGCAACGAAGACAGAGCACGGGACAGAGTGGCATCCTGTCTTTTTTTCTACCACATGTAACGCATGCGCTGTATACCCTAACCCCATTACTCGTATTTATTCCGTGTTTCGTAAACAATATTTAATTTACGGACGAAGAAAGTACAAGTACATGTTTTACACGATCAAAGATAACTAACTAATTAACGCTTCATCGGATTTATGTTAAAATGTAAACTGAACACTTTCCAAACTTAAGCGATTTTGATGAAAATTAATGACATTTCGTTAATCGCTGTCGCAAAGGTGATTTGGCCACGTGAATTCGTTCCGCCTTTACACTCATAATATGTCGGGTTCAATTCCCTAATCGGTATTTTTTATCCTGAAATTCGAGCGGAATGGGCGTAATTGATTTTTTTTTAAACTTGATTTCCTTGCGTTGTTTATATTGTTTAATGTTTTTTGGCACTGTAAAAGGTGAGCACTTTCACCGATTTGTATCCTGTTTTGCACTTCGGTACCGCACACCCTCGACACATGTTGACGACAATGGACGAACAAAATTAACGTAGAAGAAAACTGCGAGCAAACGTGTAATATTTTTCCCTACTAATCTCAACTGCTAGTTTTGCGTTCGTGAGCATATAGGGTGTCTTTTTCCAAGCAAAACCCTTTTTTTTACAAACGTCGTGCGACAACAATCGGCCGAGATATTGACAAGTAAAATTCAACGGTGAGTAAACATTGGGACAGTAGTTTCGGCGTCCAAGCGAGAGCGGGCGCGGGTTAGAATTCACATTCGCGCAAGTGGAGACAGTCATTGATTTTTTAAAAATTGAACTTGAAATTGAAATTGAAAGTTCAAACTTTCAATTTTCAAGAATTTTGAATTTTGAATATTGTCTATTGTTTACTCAAAAGATCTTTAGATCTTTCGGGTAAATGCATAACATTGTTGAACATTTTTGATTTATTATTTAAAACTTCATTTGGGCGACCGAACGTGTTTCAAAACTCACAATTCAAAATTGAAAGTTCCATTCCTGATGCCCGAATGTCGATTTGAACCCGCGCCCGTGCTCGCTTGAGCGCCGAAACTACTGTGCCATTGTTTGTTCACCGTTGAACTTTACCCGTCAATTTCTCAGCCAATGTTTGTCGCACAAAATTAAAAAAAAAAGCGTTTTGCTTGGAAAGGTATACTCTATATGTTCACAAACGGAAAACTAGCTGAGGCTGGCATCTTTCAGAGTTTTTGCTACGCAAAATGTCCTCTGTTGGTAGTGTCCTACTCTGCCACTCGCAGCGCTAGTTGTTCTCGAACAATCCTGATACGCGCGCAGGGGCTATGTATATATACATACACGCACCCATGAAGTTCGAAGATTTCCATAGCTTCGAATGCGAGGATCGGCTAGTACGATGAAAAATGCACCTTTTCAGGATTACGCGGGTACCGTGAGGTACAACCGTGCACATACGGCATTAGCGCACGAGTATAAGTAATTTCGGTAATTCCATCAATTCCGCACCGCGGCTTAAACTCCAAACGTCAAAATAGTCGTATTTTGCGTCGCGGTGGTTAAGTATACGCCGTGCGGGTCTCGCGCCTGCGCAATAAGAATCTTGTCAGTAACCTACTAGTGCCACGGGGAGAGGTAGAACTAAATAAAGCGGTCAAAAAGCGTAGCATTTTTACATACGGTAAGGGATAGGAGGTGCCAGCCCCCTGGGCACGCTAAACCGATCCACTTTTCTTTACATTTTTCGCCACTACGTGGCATTGCTGTTGATGGATGTGCAACAAGGACAGAATAGCTTCTGTTTGTCTCTCTCACTCCCCTGATTGAGGCGCATGTGCCGTCAATCTTACTCCCTACCCAGTTTATCGCATATTTGATAGGGATAGGAATGTTTAAAAAAACCAAATGAATAAATAATAAGCTTACTGAAGACCAAAATGATTGATAGACACCATCGTAATTGGCGTCACCTGCGTGTCTTATAAGACTTCCGTAGAACCAAACATCTGTGATGAACATAAACTATCTCTATTCCGAATTATGGAATCGCCGTTTGGCTGAATGATTAGCGCAAAGATTTCAAACCACAAGTTTCAGGCCTCATTGGCACGAGAGTTCTACCAACGTCCGTTAGAAAAACGCTGAAATGAAACAAACGGGTTTACACATTTAAAAGCGCTGCGGTGTCAATAAATACTCGTGTGCCCATTTGTTTTATTTCAACGCTTTTATAACGGATGTTGATAAAGCTCTCATGCAAACGAGGCCTGAGGGTACAATTCTTGCAAAACTTTTTTTCAATTTTCAGGTTATAAAAGTGTTTATTAATTCAGATACGTTAAATACTTTTTTATTCCATTTTTTGTTACATTTATTCGTCACTATCTTTTTATAAACGTATTATAGGCGTATTTAAATGATTCGATTGGTCGGGTAAATTCCTTTCCAGTTTCTACAGTCTTCGGATGAATTAATGCCGATGAGTAACAATCAGGAGTCCTTGCCGCACTGTGGCGCTAGTAGTCGTATGACAGGCATGCATATATATGTATGTTGCACCGGTGTTTCGAATATTTACATGAATAAAAGTAACTTTACTTTTGAATGAAATTCTATTATATGTTTTTACAACGTTTATTCACGTTACCACTTTAACACAATAAATAACGTCGCAATAACGATAACAGCACGAAAGCCACGAAAGTATCGAATCGTTCAGCTTATCGGAGTGTTCAGAGCCGAACGCTGTCTCATAACAGCCAACGCTAGGTAGTGGCGATTTGAAGAACTAAAAAGCCGGGACAAAACGCGTTTTTGTTTATCGCATAGGAATAGTAGGCCAATGTCAGGGGGCTGGTAATAATTATGTAAATAATGTACGTGAACACGATGAGAGCATCAAATGATGCACGGATCGAGGTTATATTTCACATGACAACAAGGGAAATAATGTGGCAAGAGGTGAAGGGTAAGATCACAGAAGATAGTGGGTGGGAAACATCCTCCGACAGCAGCGACGCATGTGGCGGCCAGTGGGATAAAAAGTGGATCTCGTAACGGTGACTAACGACATCATTGAAATCTGGCTTCGTTTCCCGACCTGTATGTAAGATCATGGTGTAACCTCGCCACTGGATACGGTACCGATACGTGTTACCATCGTACGGCGTACCAGTACCGTATTAGTAACGCTTACGATTCCACCGCGTAACAGTATAGATCCGATACCGTAGGGGTACGCCGTACCAATAGTGCGCTCATGTTTATGTGGGGAAAATACTGCTGCGTAGGCGGGATAAGAGAGAACCCGATGTTACCATCAGTCGGTAACAGCAGGTCTCTGCGTGTGAGCTGATGAATACCGCGACCTATCGACTAATAGGGAAACTATTCGTGTGGGATTTGTGAAAGAAGACAGGGCAGGCGGAGACGAGTAGTCTGAAGGCAGAAAACGTTACAGCGGATATACCTACCCTCGTAGGTTTTCATATTCTACGAATTTAACAAGACGAAATACCTTGAAACACACAACTAAAAAAAGGATACGTTCGCTGTCACTAAACCTGCGCCGTGCAATTAAACAATTCAGGGTCAGTCTGACTGCTCGAAAACTTCAATTCGTAAGGCGCAGAAACCCCATCGTCGTCATTGTGACATTTAATTTAAAAAATTTAACGGATGAGTCAGATGTCAAAGGAAAGTTGGCCGTAGGGGTGAGGAGAATTATAGTGGAAAAGTCACGCGTGATTCTCGGATGTCGAAGCTTGGGCTGTTCAACGTTGAGACGATTTACGAGGAACAGTGGTGAGGGTCAACGTGTGTCAGACGGCGGCGGACTACCCCTCTATCTGACGCACACATACGCGCGTGCGTACGCGCGTTTGTGTGTACAGTAGAACCTCGATTTTCCAAATCGGGACCGAACCTAGTTCGGATGATAAAAGTTCGCGAAATCCATTTTCCACGACGCGACGATGTACAACACAAATTTGAACGTATTGAGGGCACATGAAAGATACATTTGTCGAAATATATTAAAGATATAATCGTCAAATCCAATTTTAAAAATCTCCAAGTCCTCTCAAACTCACCCCTTTCAATTAATTTTAGAATTAACCCCCTTCAATGTATTTCAACATCAACTCTTTTTGAATTCGCCCCTTTCAATTCATTTCAAAATCAATCCCTTCAAATTCGTTTCAAAATCACCCCCTTTCAATTAATTTCAGAATCAACCCTTTTCAAGGTTATCCTTTTCAGTTAATTTCAAAATAAACTCTCTTTCAATAGGGAGGTGATTTTGATCTACCCTTACCTTTTTCAATTAATTCAGACTTACCCTTTTCAATTCATTTCAAAATCTACCCCCTTCAGTTCATTAAAAAATAAACACCTTTCAATTCATTTCAAAATCAACCCCTTTCAATTTGTTTCAAAACCAACCCCGTTCAATCAATTTCAAAGTCAACCCCTTTCAAGATCATCCCTCTCAATTAAGTTCAAAATCAACCCCTTACAATTAATTTCAAGATTATCCCTTTCAATGAGTTTCAAAATCAACCCCTCAATTCATATCAATACCAACCCCTTTCAATTAATATAAAAAACAACCCCTTTCAGTTCATTTAAAAATAAACCCTTTTCAATTGATTTTAAAATCAACCCCTTTCAAAATCATCCCTTCTATTCATTTCAAAATCAACACTTCTCAATTCGTTAAAAAATAAACACCTTTCAATTAATATAAAAAACAACCCCTTTCAATTAATTTTAGAGTTAACCCCTTTCAATCGATTTCAAAATAAACCCCTGTCAGTTTATTTTGACATCCATTCCCTTTCAATTCATTTAAAAAACAACCCCCTTCCAATTAGTTTCCGAATCAACCGTCTATTCATTCAATCAAAAATAAACCTCTTTTAATCAATTCTGAAATAAACCCCTTTCAAAGTCAGCCCTTTTCAAATTCACCCCCTTTCGATTGACTTAAAAATTTACCCCCTTGAAATGTATTTCTTTAAATCACGTTTTGGCTTTTACATCGTCGTTCATTTCGCGCAACAACTACATTTCACGCTGCCGTTTGGATGATCGAGGTTCTACTGTGTATATATATATATATATATATATATATATATATATATATATATATATATATATATATATATATATATATCGTGTTATTGAGGCGGCGCCGCGGCTAGACTATGCAGGATACGAATATCGCTCACTGACTCATTATTCCCACAATCACGAACGTGCATGACGAACAAATCGCGAGAGGCATCCGCGTACGCTCGACACTGATAATAAGGACCTCTCCAAACGGACAGACAGCTCCTAGATAGTGACAAAGACCCAACGGAAGAACAAGGGCTGAAAACGCGGAATTCCCGTTTCCGGAGAGGCGTCGAAGCAAAAGCAAACGAAGGAAACGACTACGGGAGGGTTGTGAACTCACCATTTTTGCTGGAAGCACGAGTGTGGGATAGGGACTTGCCGCAGAGCACGACGAACGGCCAGCCGGTACCGAACATGCGGCGAGACTGTGGCGCCGGGACGTCGGACGCCGGTACTACGGCGCCGATGCAGCGGCGCATGCAGCCTTCCTGTCCGCGCACCCGCACTATTTCAACCCCCACCAGAAACTACCCTCTTCCTCTTCCCGCAGTAAACACCCCCGCTGAGGGAAAAGCTCCATCTCTCGCCCTTTCTCTTTCGTCCTCGTAGGGGTGAACTCCCCTACGCAATCATGCCGCGTTACGAGTGCGCCCGGGATTATCCCGTGCCGCCCCACCTGATACGACACTCCATTCGGCAGGTCTACTGCCAATACTTCGGTGTTGATGAGCCCCAAGGTCTATAAGGTCAGACACACGATGCATCAACATACGGACATGGCAGTAACGGGGTGGAGCGCAATTACCCGGATTTACCGAGTTTTCGTACGGCTGGAATTCTATCTCACGGTAGGTTGGCTGGCCACGTTCTTGCCCCAATGGCGCTGAACACGAAGCTTCCGGGTGGAAGGAAAAAACCGGAATTTTCGTGAATTTTTTCTGGCAGAACGCGCGCAGATTGAAAAAAAAATTGACGTCAAAGAGAATGGTTTTTTGTATTTTTTACAATTTTTTTTGTTGGAAAATATTTACAAATCTTTTGAATAAATATTATGTTGTATAAACAATATGTTATAAATAATAAATATTTTAAATAATATGTTAAATTTAATAAACAATATGATGTATAAATATTTATAAATGGAGACGATGGTTTGTGCAGAGCCCTGTTAGAAAAACGCCCTTCGCTGTCACCACTGCCCCACTGCATAAACAAATCATCCGAAATAAAAGAATCAAACGAATTTAGCTTTTGCATGAAAGTATCTAGTGCTTGGACGAAGAATTTGGTAAAATATTGATTTTTGAAAAACTGCCCTCAGTCCAAAGTGGAAGTATCGAATTTCGTTGATGAAAAAACACCGCATCGAAAAAAAATTCCTTCGTTCAAGGCGGGATATACATTTAGGCAGGAAAAAAATAAGCAATATTGAGGGATTTTTAAAACCAAGAAATAATTATTCTACAATTATCAGACTTCAGGTATACTTTAATGGTATATTTAAGTATACAAACCAATTTTTTTTTAAATTAATTTATCATCAAAATGGCGGAGCTGTGGCAGAGTGTTACAGCAAGGTCGCCGCGGGAGTTGCGAATCGGCGTGCAGTCAAGCTTCCCGTAGAATTCGCAAAAAAGTTCAAACATTTTTTCAGTTAGAACATGTATAGTTTCTATGTGGCGGCAATTAAAATGAAGAAAATGCAAATTTAAGAAAATGGCACCTATTTACAAAAAAACAATCAATACTTCACGCAACATTTCTGTATAATGTGGATTAAAGCCGTTTTTTTTTAATTTTTCAAAAACAATTCGCGTCAAGTAGAAGGTACCAATATTATCAATATTTGTACCAAGTTTCAACTCAGTCGGTTTAAAAGTTTTTGAGTAACCCTGCATGCCAATTTCGATAATGCAGTTTCGAGAAAAACGCGTTTGAAGTTCACGCCTGCTGCAAATCCGAGCGATGAGGCACAGCGTTGGCGGGCTGTGACGTTTGAAGTTTTTCGAATTCCACTTTGAAACTTTGGGAAAATATTCTACATGTGTAGTTCTATCCTTTAAAAGAAAAAAAAGAAATCGATTTTTGGATCGTTGTAAATGTATATCCCGCCTTAACGGGTTGAGCCTATTTGCAAGAGTCGAAAACATCTCATTGTTTGGGATTTTTTAAATAGAATTTGAATAGAAAGGGGATTTTTTCAAATAGAAAGAAATTATATGTTTGAAAAAGTATCGTCTGAAGGACACTGTCTTTTTTTGTGTAAAAATATTTAATAATAATCGATTTGTAGCCGGTGTCCGAGAAGCACCCATCAAAAACGTCTTTTGCGGTGAGCAATTCCCTTCTGAACCAGGTTATCTAGGGTAATCCCGGGGTAGTTTGCCATAAGGGAAAGATGGCCAATAGAAATGTTTCATAGAACCGCACACTAGATTTCACCTGTTACTGCTTGAGGGGTAAGATGCAGTCAGAATATTCAAAAAACGATTTTTAAAACATTTTCTTGAAGTATGATGTTTCGAAAATATTCCCTGAAAATTTCAAGTCAATCCGATGAATAGATTCAAGGATATCCCATAATTAGTGAAGGGGCGTCGGGTCCCCATGGCAGGTAGCGGCTGACAAACGCGCAAACGATAATACCCGGGAAAGCAGAATGCTTCGAAGACAGCAACAAATTGATATTTTGGAAGCTTCCGCATCGGCAGAAGCCCTATTGTATGGGCCAGGAATTGATGATTCGATGGAAGTAATTATTTAATTAGTATTTCTATACATAAATCAAGTGTAAAATTGGAAAACTCTTTCAGAAATTTTCAAAAATGTATTACTCAAAAACTATGAACTTTAGCAAAATTTTATAAAGCGTACTTTCGTTTTAAAATTGCCCAACATATTTAAAAAAAAAATCATTCAGCCCGAAATTTTTTGTATTTTTTTTAACACTGGGCTATGAACAATTGAATGCTTGACTTCTCGGCAAAAAAGAAGATATTCGGATTCAGCAGATCAAAATACATAATCAAAGTTTAGCTTCATCCATCGAGCTCAAAATTTACGAACATATAATACCGTATCCACATCGAAAAACTTTAAACGCGTTTTTCTCGAAATTGTGTTTTTCAAGTCAGTGACTATAATTAAAAAACCACTCGATCTATTTTGATGAAATTTGGTGTGCTTATTCATAGCATTGAAAACTAGTCCTTAATCGAAGGATTTTAATTTTTGTCGAACATTTCTATTTTTCTAACAATAAACGAGCGATTTTTTGGTCGAAAAACGAAAGTTATCTGTCGGACGTCGCCATTTTGTTAATTAAAAAAAAGCTTCGATTAAGGGCTAGATTCATTATTAAACTAATGATGTTTTTTGGTTTTTGATTTCAGATGATCCAGTAAAATTTTATGATGGTCACTGTAAAGTACTACATGCCGGAGGGGGTCCGACAAAGATGGCGATATTTTTATAAATAATCAATATTTTTCGTTGAAAATTTGTACAAGTCAAGTTGAAATATAACATAAAATGTCTGTGTAACCACTTTTGTAAAACAAACTTAATTACTATAAAAAAAAAGATTGAAAATGCTTGTTTTTTCACGCCTCCGACTGCATCTCACCCCTTAATTCGCTTCGCGTCGTGCGCAGGCGTAAGTGTACGCGCAAAAGTTTGGCAAAAAAAAACGTTAAGTAAGTCAAATCCTTGTTAATTATTCTGTCTACTGCTAATTTTTTTGAAGTTTGCATATTTTACATTGTGGATTACTTTGTAAAAGTAATGGTTACTTTTGTATTTCTTGAATGGTTCACTAACAGCCACTTTTTTACATTTCAGATGTGGCTATCTCTCCCGGGAGATTATGAGCGATGGCCACGTACAGTCGGTGTATGATGGCCATAGTATTAGTTGTAATGTGTTCAAGTAATTCATTTTTTCTACATTTGTTTTGGATGCCTAACGGGTACAAGAGAAAAGCAATTGGTCTACGAGGTAACTGGACTCAAGAATCATTAAAAGCAGATATTAGCGCTGTAAAAAATGATGAATTGTCGGTTTGTGCGGCCTCTACGACCTACGAAATACCTAGGAAGACCTTAGAAAGACGATATAAGAACAATGACAAAAAATGTTGCGGAGAAAATTATAATGAAACCCGTCTCATCGGAGACTGGTTTCAGTGGATAGTATGCCAACTTTGGGTACCCAAAAATTATACTGATTTCGATTATATGTCTTCTAGGTGTGGCTATAAGAAGAAAAAAATAAGCAAAACATAAAACCAAAGAGAAATCCGAGAGCATACTGCTGGGTAACTGATCATCTCACCTCTACTCCTATGGCCATCGCACCCGGATACTCCGAGAGAGATAGCCAATCGTCATTTGTAAAAAATTTGTAATTTTAAGGTTGATCTGATAGGAGTTTAACTTCGTAAATTATCTTAAAGTTAAATGTTTAAAGTTTAATTACAAATGAAGATAAGTTAAGAAACGTCCTTACTTTTATGAAAAAATTAAACAGATTCCGTTAATATATTAGTTTATCCTATGATTAATCGAAGGAATTTCCAAAATATCAAAGAAAAAAAGCGACTGTTCAGTGTGAGTCTTAATTTTATCGAAAAAATGCGTATTTTTCGTTCATCAAATCGAAAGTATGCATCAGAAAAAAATCCTTCGATCAAATACTATATATTTACATTTAGAAAAAGCCGGAAAAATTTCAGGAACATCGATGCAGTTGTTTCTCAGATATTTTGGTCACCGTCTTTGAAAACGGTTCTCTTCGTTTCGAGAAAAAGTGTTTAAGGAGGATGCATAACCTTGAAGTTAAAAAAACAGATCGATTTTTAATTTTTTTTTCGTCTCAGGTATTGGGATGATGAGGTCGATCTTTCGCAAACAGATAGTACATAGTCTTGATATGTCACCGTTTTTTTTTTTATTGAAATATACATAAACAACGTAATCATTGTTATTTTATTCCAGGACTGCAGCCGCCGTACGGCTCGGTCGCGTACATGATTCCGGTAACTAGATTCATCTAAAGTGAGAAAATGGATAAATATCCTTTTAGTACAATGGTCAAGCTACAAAGACACCGGATACTTCTTCGAAATTTTAAAATTTGCATAAATTGCACTGTTTTGAAAAGAAATGTCGATTTTCAACAAAAAATAACGACTTTACACGTTTGTTATTAACAAACGGAGGAACACATGAAAAAATCATCCGGTCTGTCGATTGAATGTTTTAAAATATGTTCAGTCCAAATTTGAAGTAAATCGGACGATTACATTTTGAGATATGACGTACGCTAAATTGCAAAGTATACTTCCGAGATAAACGCAAGAAAACGTATGAAATCTACTTTTTCCGTATACAATTTTCGTATAAATGTTTGGGTCTGCTCAATATCTTCGGTGGTTCTTTATGGTTTCGGGTACGGGCAATACGAATAGGATATTCGTTTTGTTCTAGAATTTTTTTTTTTCGTTATAAACAATTTAATTGTTATAATTACGATTGTGACGAAAAAGTGCATTCTGTAGAAAAAAGTTTGAAATAAAAGATGTTTCTTTTTTAATTGACAATAAAAAATGTCTCTTTCATTTCTTTTTTGCCAGCTCCATTAGCAATGGAGATATGAACAAGGAACATTTTTATGAGAGAGACGGAACGGTGAGTGACAGGTGATGCGATTAATTTTCATCGCTTATATCTCCATTATAGTACAGTCGTGCTGTATATATGAATCGGAAAAAATTAGAAGAAGGCTTGTTCTTTGACAGGTGATTTTGTAAGTGCCACGGGTGCTGAAACCAAGTTTGCCTAAAAATCGGGGTGTAGGGTTCTTTTTTAGGGGATGAAAGGAGATGGGGGTGGATTAATGCCAAACTACAACTCCTACGAGGTCGGCGCCGCGAGACAAAATGTTCAGAAAAATCCAGGATTTTTTTGAAATTTTCATTTTTGACGGAATTGCGACCGTTTTAATTTAACATTCGTTTTTCGTTCGCAATTTCCGACGATTTTGGAATGCATACACATTGAATAAAAAAGCAATGGTTTAATCAAATGAAAAACCCCTACGTGGCGAACGAGAAAAACTATCGAAGAATATTGTGTCCAAATTTGGACAAAATCGGACAAGCCGTTTTCGAGATACATCTGGCATCGACTTTGAAAACTATGATTCGAGATAATCGCGTTTGAATCGCTGTTAGTCAACGAATTTATTTTAAAAAATTCCTAAACATACCTCAATGTACATATTCTCCAATAAAAAAACCCGAGTCCAATCGAAACATTAGTTTTTGAGATAAAAATTCCCGAAGTTTACCTGTTTTTCTCGCCGCTTACTCAGGTACCTCCCCTTAAGGGGGTCGTCTAGTGTGCCAGCTCAAAAGAAGAGAAAACGGCCTTACATGACTTCTTTGAAGAAGAGGAAAGTGTACTCTATGGTCCATGCACAGCAGATTGATGGTGAGACCATTTTTTTATTATGAATTATATACAACAACTTTCAAACGCGTTTTTCTCAAAACACGATGTTTTTCAAACTGCTGCCATGATATCTCAAAAACTATTTGATTGACTCTGCTCAAATTTATACAGTATCTTTAGTACATATATAACTACAACTTGACCTAAAATAATTAAGATTGCTTCGTTAATTTTCTTTTTATCGGCTGTATAGACCCCAAGAAAATACGAAAAATTGAATTTTTTTTTCTAAAGCGTAAAAAAAATAATCTTTTGAAATTCAAACTTTATTTTAGTTCCATGTAGAGCCTCAAGTCTCACGATTAAAATTGCGTTTGGTTTTTTTTTATTTCAAATAAGCAGAACCTCTTTTTCTATGTGTTCCTGTTGGGCGGTGTATCTCCGACTATATTCTACAGGGTGTCCAATAGGAAGTTGCTGAACCTAATCGACTGTCATTTTAAAACACATGCACAGAATCAGAAAAGCGAAATTGCTTCAAATAGAGGAAACTCTGCAGTTTTAAACGCACATAAATCAAACCCAGTCAAATATTTTTTATGTCAATTTATTACATCTTATAATTGTGCACAAAAATCAATTCTCTTTTGAAAACTGTGAAAAACTGTGTCCAACATATCGTTCGTAATGCCGCGAACCACTTCCTGGATGGCCGCGATCAGTTCTTCCACTGTGCTGGGGTTTTTAGCGTAACAATGATCTTTAATGTAACCCCACAAGAAAAAATCACAAGGGTTCAGGTCCGGTGAGTACGGAGGCCATTCTAGTCCGCCTTGAGCAAATTTAGGGTACCCCAGACCGATTACTCGAGTCCCATATACGCGATGAATAGCTTCAAACAACTCATGAGTCCGGTGCGGCGTCGCTCCATCTTGCATGAAGTAAACATTTTTTACCAGTCCCCTCTTTTTTGCATAAGGGAAGAATTTCGTTTCCAAAAGTTGTTTGTAACTCTCTCCTGTTACCGTAGATTCCAAGAATTGCAAATAAATTCCTTTTACTGAAATCGCTGCCTATGCAGTTACTTTCTGTGGATGAAGGAACTTCGCTAGCGATATGTTGGGATTTTCCGTTCCCCAAAACCGGTAATTTTGCTCGTTTACGTACCCATTCATCCAAAAATGTGCTTCATCGGAATAAATAATCAATTTCTCATTAAGTTCTTCGGCTTCAAACATTCCCGTAATAGTGTTACAAAATTCGATGCGTTTCGTCATGGCATGTTCAGTTAACAATTGATGAGCGCTTATTTTATACGGATGAAACTTTATAAAATATTTCAAAATGTTGTGTAATGATGATTTGGTTATTTTCAATGCTTGAGCAGCTTTCCGAATCGAATCATTTGGATTTTGTTTGAAATAATTCCCAACTTTGTTGATCTTCTCTGGTGTAGTCACCGTAACAGATGGACCTGGCAACTCGTGTCTACGGTCCTGGAGTGTACCATACTTCACGAAGTTATCGATTATCCTACAAAAATTAACGTAAAATTACTTCAATGCAGTTTAATTGAATTGAAACACAAGTTGTGTGATAGATGAATATGAATAAATATTCAATTCTTACCTTTTCAGAGTGTTTTCGCTGGCAACTCTATGAGTTCCAAACTTAGTACGAAACCCTCTATACGCATTACTATAAATTTTTCCCCTCGAGAAGAAGCACTCAATAAGATATACCTTTTCTTCCGTGGTGAGATCACTCATTTTGACGCGCGCGTACTTGCTTCAACCACGGCTGGAATAAAACTGCGGGGCCCCAGGTATGTGCCTTAGAAAAAGGGACCCCTATTGAATTCATCGAGGGAAGAGGCACTTATTTAGTTTTAGCAACTTCCTATTGGACACCCTGTACATAATGACTTCAAAAAATTCACAAAGTTTGTTCGAACGTTAATAAAAATGATATACAATTTATAAATTATTTTATTTTAATGATTTGTGAGAAAAAGAATCCCCAAAAAAGCATTCAAAAACGGCCTTCACACTAGACGACCCCGTTAACCGAAACTCCAGCGAAATGGGCTTTTCGGATTTTTTCTCATTCACCTCAGCCGTCCATTAGTTCTGGGGATAAAGCACATTATTCTCCACGGCGTTCGATATTAGAAGAATGGAAGGCTCAGCAGGAGATCCGAAGAGAGACGGTCGGAAAAAAGAGAGGAGGAAGAAGCGTAAAAGTGAAACGTTCGTGTCGACCTACTGCGAGAAACCGATCGAACACAAACTACTCCGTGTCTATTATCCCTGCTATGGCATTTCCGTAGTATACACATTCGCTTGTGGTTAAACCTCCCCCCCCCCCCCCTCGACTGCTTCCCCCTCGGCCTAGATGCGCGACTTGTCCGCACGTATCGAACCAATTCGATCATTTTCCATAACTCTCGGAAGGTCACCGGGGAATTGAACGTGGAAAGAGGCAGGTCGGGTAAGGGCAACTTTAACTAACGAGGCATGGAATTTTTCGTTGATGGTACGGACGGTTCGTATACTCGGGGAGTCGCCAGATATTTTCGCGCAAGCGTGTCAAGGTCGACGCAGAGACTCCGCATGCTGTATCGGAGGTTGCCAAAGGCTCGCTCGTCTAGATCACCGAGCCAGGTGCAACGAGGCACGAGAGTGGAAGCGATAATATCAATCTTGTTGCAGTGTGGTATCTTCTTGATACCGTATTACGAATGACACAATATTGGAAAATTATCTTTCAGTTTCGGCTTTAAATTGAACTTGGCTTTTTCTCCGTGGGTGATTCACTTTATGGGAGAAGAGGATGGAATTAACGCCAGGTGTACTGGCAGTCATCACGTTGATGGGCAGATGAAACACGTAGACTGTTTAAAAAACGTCTATTTGATTCAAGTTGGATCTACTTGAGGCACATTTTTTTCGCTGCCTCACGAAGCCTGCAACGAGTCTATTTGTTTCGAATATACTTTTTTATTTGTGTTAAGGGCAGGTCCTTTTGTAACGTGGAGAAGAGCTTATGGCCGAAAATGAAGTCAACGAGGAAGCTGAGAGACTACTTCGTGGCCCTGGAATTGCAGTTTAAGGGAGACTTTGTCCTTGGAGTGCCATATTTCAGGTATTTACATTTTATTTTTTTTAAAGGAAACGAGTAAAGCTTTTTCAGTGCGGTTTTTTTCTTGCTTTTATCCATGATATACAGATCGTTAAAAAAATTTTTTTTTGAAAAAAAAACCAAAATGGCGGCCGCTGCAGCTCCACGAAAACAGGTCCTTAAATCGCGGGAGGTAAACGGCTGACATCACTGCCTCCTCTTTGTTGATCTGAAACACAAATTCAAAGCATATTATCAATATGTGACCCTTTGGTCATGGAGTGACGGATGGGTTTTTCGTTTAGTACAAATTTCAGAAAATGGCGGCAATTAAAAAAAATCGAATTTTCGCGTTTTTTTCGCATAAAAAGATAAATAATAAATGCAAAAATGTATCTATCGAAAAAACGATCCGTCATTCCGTGAAGACATATTTTGTGAGTATGCTCTCCAAATTTCAGATCGATATGACAATTACAGCGGTCAGGAGAATGTCAGCCATTTTAAAAACGCGTTTTCGAGAAAAACGCGTTTCAAGTTTTGTAATGCGTTTACACAAATGTGTTTATAATTACCGCTAATCGGCAATGCCTGGTTCATAGAGGCATCCCTCCTCTTCTTCTAGCTGCTCATGTTGAGCCGCTAACATCTCCCGCTGCATTTCAAGGACAAAGTCTCCCTTAACAATCCTCAATGGAGAAAAAAGATAAACGATATTTTGAATCACCAACCATTTTGATACACGATAGGATTTTCCTCTCGCGTTGGTATCGCGAGATGCGTAATTCGCACGTCTTTCGGAATATACTTGGCCGAGCACAAGCAACAATGCGGTCAAATTCGTGGCGCGTCGATACGTTTCGCGGACTCAGTTGTATGCTTGCTCGGAGTACAAGTAGCCTGCGGGAGAAGCCTCGTGCCCTGCGCCACTCTGCGGCCACAAAGCGTACTACTACGGCTATGAACATACTAGTTACTTGAAAAAAAAATCCAAATCGACTCATTAAGTTTAAACGACTAAATATTTCGTTGAGTACCAAATACCAAAATTATACGAAGGTTGATTTTTGATTACTCAATGGTGTCAAATAGATCTTGATTTAAACAAATAAATGTACTGGAAATAAATCTCCGTAATAGTAGAATCGAAGAAGAAAAAACATTGGTTTTACGAAATTGTCAGTTGACTCAAATAAATGCATTTCTAGATGATTTTGATCAATCTATTTTATAGGTGTATTTTCATTTAAAAAACGACATATTTTATTCAAATGTTAATGCGTTTAAAGTATTGCTGACTAAAAGTTGCTATCCCAGAAATGGCAACCGAATTGATAACAACCGTCAGCATAACTTGCCGAGAAAAAAATACCGATCGTTACTATACTTATGTTCATGGAGTGTGAGAGAAAACAAATTCTTTCCACGTGTATGAAGGTTTGGCAATCACTACTTAGTGAATGGAAGCGATTCTCAAACGCACATAAAGGTCACTTTTTAACGCGTCCTCCACATATTTCAAAGGTTACCTTCCAGAAATAGAATGAAGGTTTTGGTGGATTACAAAATACAATCAAAAGGTCAAAAGTCAAAAGTTATTGTTTTCGACTCTAAATATATCAGGAGGAGAATTCTCCTGCAATTATTTACCGAGAACGAAAATTCAAAATATCTCGAGTTCTAGATAAAATCTGCCGTCGAAGTATACAAAAAAATAGAAAAGTATCGATTTTCAACCACACGATGTAAGTTCGCAAATAAAAAACCGTTTGCGGTAAAAAAAATTGCCGAAAATAATGGTTTTCTCTAAGAAAAATCGCCAAAAATAACTATTTCTGGCAGAAGTTCTCAACGTATAAAAAACGGCCTGCGTGCTTCGACGTAAAGCGTTGTTACAAGGTACGAAAAAAACTTCCAGTCGATCGGTGAAGGTTTGGCGATGTGATGTTGCCGGCCGCAGGACACCATCAGAAAAAGGCAGCTTGCTGCATCCAGCTTTAACAGCGCCATTTTCTTACAAAGTCTTGTGAAAAAAATGGTAAAGGTACTCGAAGATCTGTAGAAAAAACGCCGTTGAGCAGAATATTCATTCCATCAACTGGGGGTATCCATGAAAAATTGTCGAAATTCGCCTTTTTTCCGGGCTTCACACCGGTAGCCTCCCTCAAGGTGTGAACAACCCTGCCGCAAATCCGCCTCGGTTTCTTCTGCCTGCAATAAAGTTAAGGAGGTTGCTCAGCTATTGCGAAATAGTAAGAATTTGCTGAAATTTATTGAGGATATTTGCGAACGGGTGTTGCGACTCCGTGTAAAATTTCAAGTAGGGTCAAAGTGGGAACAGTGGCAACAGTGGGTACACTGAACCATTTATGTTTCTCAGAAGTGGACATGTGTATATGTGCGTCTTTTTCACATTAGAACCGCCCTCGGATGCCAATAGGTTTGAACCTGTCTGTCAGTCGTTCCCGCGCAATTCGGTTGTGAGAGGTGATTTTATATTATTTTTGGTGTAAAAATTTGAAAAACCATCTGAGTTTGTATGTTTTTTGCTTCTTTACCTATCGCAGTTATGTTCGAAGTCATTGTTCTCCCGCCATATACAGCTATATTGCGGTATTTGAGCATTCCCGTGAAAAATTTGCCGGCGCTTAAGGGAGTCTTTGTCCTTGAAAGAGCCGCGGGAGATGTTAGCGGCTCAACATGAGCAGCTTGAAGAAGAGGAGGGATGCCTCTATGGACCAGGCATTGCCGATTAGCGGTAATTATAAACACATTTGTGTAAACACATTACAAAATTTTAAAGGCGTTTTTTCTCGAAAACACGTTTTTAAAAATGGCTGACATTCTCCTGACCGCTGTAATTAACATATCGACCTGAAATTTGGAGAGCATACTCAGAAAATATGTCTTCACGGAATGACGGATCGTTTTTTCGATAGATACATTTTTGCATTTATTATTTACCTGTTTATGCGAGAAAAAAAAACGCGAAAATTCGATTTTTTTTAATTGCCGCCATTTTCCGAAATTTGTACTAAACGAAAAACCCATCCGTTATTCCATGACCAAAGGGTCACAGATTGATAATATGCTTTGAATTTGTGTTTCAGATCAACAAAGACGGGGCAGTGATGTCAGCCGTTTACCTCTCGCGATTTGAGGACCTGTTTTCGCGGAGCTGCAACGGCCGCCATTTTGGTATTTTTTTCAAAATTTTTTTTTTAACGTTCTGTATATCATGAATAAAAGCAAGAAAAAAACCGCACTCAGAAAGCTTTACTCGTTTCCTTTAAAAAAAATAAAATGTAAACACCTGAAATATGGCACTCCAAGGACAAAGTCTCCCTTAAGCATATGCGTTCCCCTCTTGCCGCCTGCCCCGCAGAGACCCTGAGCAGCCTTCTTAATTCAACACAGTGAAGCCCCGAAGCAAGGGACGCGGATTCATCATATAGTCTTTCCGCACATCAACATCCCCAATTCCCAATACAACTTTAAGGAAAGTCTTTGGTGAATTTGCATTCTCGTTGGTTGCTCGTAGCTCAGTGCGTGCTCTCGTTTCTTTTTTTGCCAAGTGTCTTTTCGTTGCTATGGTTGGGATCGACAAGAGCGGCGGGTGGCCGGCATGGACGACAGCCAAAAGGGAAGTTGGGGAAAGAGTTTGCGATGACGGTGATCCCAGGAAGGGGGGGGGGGGGGGATGTCGGGCTTGCCTATTATCGCTATGCACAGGAGATAGTAGGCCAACTTTCGAGATGACAGTTTTATCTCGGTGCAATCCGAGAGAATGTTCGACTGTATACGGAGCACACCGGCGGTGCACCATGCATCGGAGATATCGGACGGCGTCTACAGGGGAAACACGTTGCTCACGTTTTCGCTACTTTCCGAGATGAGAGCATATATATATATATGGTATACAGAAAACGACGAGCAATTCTGGATCGTGAGAACGGCGAAATCGAATCCGCAGGCTTATCGAGTCCTCGTTGTTGTGTGTGTCGTACGACTTTGAGAAGAGCTTCGATATGTGCAACCGCATCGTATCACGCCGCCATGTTTATCGTCATTGATGAGAAACGCGAGTGCTCATTACGTAGCCGCCACTTTGTTCTTCCTCTTATCCACTCAAACACCTGAAACACTTGTTCCATAAATTCTACCCTTGAATTTCTAATTCCGCACTTGTACTCAATCAAACAAAAACACACCCACCTTGATTGGATGCGTTGTTCGGGCTTATTGGGCTCGACCCCAAATCCAAGCAAACCCAAACAAACTCAAGGGGCTATACCAGTGTGACACTTTCGAAAAATCGATTTTTTTTTACCTTTTTCGACAGTTTATACTTTCAAGAATATCATTATCATTTATATAATTTATATCAATATCATTTTATCTTGCAAAAATCAATAGTTAAATCTTCAAGCGCGTTTTTGTCGAAATGAGATTTTTCAAATTTGCTGACATTGTAACTCAAAGAGTAACTATCCGATTGATTTGAAATTTGAACTGAGTACTCTTGAATATATTTACTCTAGATGGATTTACAACTCTTGAATATATTTACTCTACAATATTTTTGATTGGATGAAAATTGACGATTTGGCATTGAAAAAAACGACCATTTTATAGGCAGGAAAACAGACTTTTTTTCATAACTACGCCATTTTGTTAGAATTTGATATTTTTCGAAAATCGTACATCATTGTACAGAAAATACCTTCCAGTTTGACGACATTTTTTCCTTTTTCGGTTTCAGCTACGCAATCGGAAACATGTTAGCAGTGGAGGAACTTTTTTTTTGGTGCCTCCAAAGGCGGCGCATAAGTCCCTTGGATCTCAATATTTTTCTATGAAAAAATTATGTCATACAGATTAAATATAGCCGAATGTATTTTTAATTTTCCGTAACATTTAATTGAGTACTTTTCTCCCAAAAAATTCCCGAAAATCACCCAAATTTTCAGCGTTCACACTGGTATAGCCCTTTAAGGTAGTACGAGCGCGCAATCTTGATTTCTATTGATTTCGTTCAAATTTTAACCAGACATTGTTCATATCATTATGCATGTTTGAGTGAAATTTCAGAACAGTCGGCTATTTAGATTGGGAGATAATGGGTTTTAAAATTGCAACTTTTAACACCGCAGGGTCCGCATTGAAATTTAAACAGAATCATTTTCCGTAAAAAATATTTGTCCCCTATAATAAGAAGACGTATGCCAACACAGCAGAACTGTATTGTTCAATATTTCGAGAAAAACATAATTATCGTGTTCCTAAAGTTAAAAATTTTGTCATAACAAAGATTTGCAATATAAATATTAATATTTGATATTGTTTATGTTATCTTCATTAACAAATAAAAGTGTTGGTTCATTCATAACTAATTAAAAACTTTGTTCGATTAAAAATTACTTGCAAATAAAAAATTGTGTTGCAGTATTATTTTGAATATCCTGCATACACTCAAGTCATTGGATACGTGGAACGATGCGTCGTTGCCATATGTTTTCTTATTATAGGGGACAGATATTTTATACGGAAAATTATTCTGTCTAAATTTTAATGCAGACCCTGCAGTGTTAACAGTTGCAATTTTAAAACCCATTATCTCCCAATCTAAATAGTCGACTGTTCGAAAATTTTACTCAAACATGCATAATGATTTCTCACTTTAGACGCTAAAAAAGGATATTTTCTTTGATGGGTTTATATTATAGATATAGCATTTTTTGATACGTTTATATTATAGATATTGATATAAAAGTTGTTACACTTAATAAATACACTTCCGAAATGCATTAAATTTTTTTAAATGTATTTGTGTAACCCGAACAAACTTAAACGCGTTTTTTTTCGAAACAACGTTTTTCGACGGCTTGTTGATGAAATCTTCGAAACTACTGAACCGATCCTTATTAAATTGTGACTACATATTCTTTGCAACTATAGCTATAGCGTTTATCAAGGATTTTTTAAATTTTGATATTTACTATTTTTTGTTGCCAAAAACCGTGAAAGAAACGTGTTTTTTTTCGAAAAATGTCCGCCATTTTTCCGCCACACACACACACACACGCACGCACGCACGCACGCACGCACGCACGCACGCACACACACACACACACACACACACACACACACACACACACACACACACACACACACACACACACACGCGCGCGCGCACTCACACGCGCACACACACACACACACACACACACACACACACACACACACACACAAACACACACACACACACACACACACACACACACACACACATATTATTCTTTTGATTGTAGGTATGCATTTGTGCATTTGTGCATGGGTGCATTTTCACCACTTTCCTCAGAGTGAAACGGTAGGCATGCGCTGAGGTAAAGCAGAATCTTACTGTATATTCATTGGGTTGGCGATCATGGTAATGTATTAATTGCACGGAGCAGTGTCTTTAAGCGTCATTATTGAACAAGACCAAGGATTCAGCAATAGATTGAACGTCGGAAAATACTTTGTCGTGAAATCTATAGTTTCGAAAGTTCCCATTCTTTTGAAAAGCTTTGGTTATCGTCGAAAAAGAGAGAAAGAAAGTGTATAAAGACGATTTACTTTTTTGGTCATTATTTAATGGTTCCGAATCGTCGCGTGCAGAAATTATCGTAGGGATCCAATTGGATTCCCATACTAGTCCCCATTTCCTGATCGGGATCCAATGGGTAATCGCATAGGATCTCTATATACTACTCGAACGTCACGCTCGTATATTGGGTTCCAATCGGGATTCCCCATTGAAATCCAATGTATGAATTCAATTTGCATCCGAAATGATTCTCGCAGTGTCGAATAGAATTCGATACGATTTTTGATGGATCCTATAGCATTTGGTAGGTTGAATTTTCTGCAAGAAATTCATAGATATGCAAAGTGAGATTTAAAAACGGTATAAAACTCATGTTATCCCTTCGACTGCACACTGGGTCATTTAGACCTAATTGTTTTTTCAACTGCCTTTATCGCAAAACGGGGTAATCTATTCGGCCGCTGTGCGGCGCTCGAATGTTCTCCACTCCTACTTTTTAGGTGAACACTCGGCCCCCATCCCACATCCTGGTCGTCTGCTGAGGACAGCAGTCAAAAAAGGACCTGAGGTCGAATCGACCCCGGTTATGCAGTAATGCGGTGAAGGTACAAACACTTTATGTTGTTGTGAAATTTGGTGTTTCACTACTACATGTAAGTGAGTTACGATAGAAAATGTTTATAGATATTTTTTTATTTTGCGCTACTATATGAGGTAAGTGATGTATTTAGAATACCGATCATAAAACTGAAAGGAAGTATCCCTTATGCAGGAGGGCTATGTGCAACGAGCACCGCATGTACTTATGCGTCGATTGTGGTAAATGTAAATAATAAGTCATTGAAGTAAAAAAACCCGGAAAATATACGTTTTCAACAATTAATCTGCCGAAGGAGTCGATTGTTCACTATCCCGAAAATTCTCAAATTCAAACCTCCAAATAAATATACTTTTTGGAAAGATGGTCGACACTGTCTTCTTTTTCGCATCTACAAACCTTCCTCTTTAAAATATCGAAGATTTTTTTATATTTTGAAAACAAAATTACGGTCTTTTTCATACGTATTTTCCACTTTGAACGAATGTTTCGGGACTTAATTTTTGCTTTTCTTTGAAAGTAAATTTCGGGCCATAAAATAAGGATCATAGACTGCAAAAAACATCTCTACCAAAAAATGCATATTTACCGAAATACAACGATCTGAAAAACGTCTGGGTCAGATTGCCCCCATATGCAGAGAGAGGTTCGTGGCGGTCGTATGCAGTCGAAAAGTTGAAGAAGATAAATAGCTTAAAAAAGTACATCTTAATAATCGATTTGAACCACATCACTGAAAATCCACCATAATTACCGTTTGTTATTTATTTTGCTGCAAGTGACATAATGTCAGCACACACGTACGCGTTAACGAAGCGCGCCGCTTATATTCCAACCTTCTTGAGTTGTTTCTCGTGACTTTTCACATATTTTCGATTCGAACGTGGCAAGAATTGTCAAACGGCGATGATCTGGGAATAGTGCATAATCCGATTGCATCTCGATGAGGATTCCGATGGGGACGCACTATGTTGCGGTGTCCCTAA
>OY723396.1:10945484-11083972 GCA_963210295.1 Ophion ellenae
TTCTTCCGGCACGTCTGGAGGCGCGGAAAAACCAAGTGCTCGAAAGAAAGTGTAATTCCTAAACGATCTCATTCCTCGGTTGCTTTTTGCCTCTCTTCCCGCATCTACGTTGTGTGCAGCGTGTACCACGACGTATGCGCCAGTACACGTGTGCATCAACGCGTAAAAAGAGCAGCGATTTCCTTCTTCATGGCTCGGAGCTTTCTTCGGTCTTCCTCTCGAACGTTTTTTCCTTTTCTTTCTTTTTTTTCGACGCTCTCCTTTTTTGTTCACAGATGAGTCGGAGATAACGTCGGAATGGCGATGGAAATTTTCAGTGGACTGCGGGAAATATGAAGGACGTTTTGCTCTGGATCTGGATTTCGTCTGGATTGGTGCAATTTGGAGTTTTTATTGATCGAACGTCGTCTCGGACGATTGTACGGTGGCGAGGTATTTGACGTAAGGGAAAATCTTAGGTGCCTCGTACACCGGCCTGAGGCAACCACCGTGTTCTACGATATTTTTTAGGTTTCGCGAAAAACTCGTTTTTTCCCGTTTGCGTGTGCACTTTGCTCGCGATTTTTTCCTTTCTTTTTGTTATCGGTTGGAAGTGTACTGTTGAGCGATAAATAAATGAACGGCTGGACACTACCGTTGATGCCTTGGATTTAGATCAAAAGTTGAAAAAATAGGTTTGAGAGGTGATGATTAAAAGAAATACTTATACCAGTCTGAATGTCTCCCAATTATGGTATTCAAGTTTGCATGGTTGGAGTGCAACTTAATTTTTTATTCCGGCACTCCATTTTGTACTGCTCATTTGGGCTACGAAAATCGCTGAAACATTTTTAAACACTCTCATTAGAGATCCATAACCTGCAACTGCAAAAAAAGAGTTTAGATAGTGGCGAAAGTGAAGAAATGGAAATATAAAGAAGAATTTTTGTTGCATTCCAACATTGGAAAATTTCAACTTCCATTGTCAATTGCTTCAAAAAACTTCTAAGAGGAATGTACAAACACGAAAGCAAAGAGAAATGGAATTGTGGGCTACATGAAAACTCGAAGGAACGTTCAAGAATTATTTTTTCTTGAAAACTAAAAAAGATCATAGAACACACCTGAGGTAATTTGGATAGGTATCGATAAGAGGCATCTTCCTTTTGGACGTCACTTCTTGTACCGTGTACAAAAGCATTTTTTATTTTCTCTTTTCTGTATGTACTTTCCTCACGATTTTTTTACCTCCCCTATCGATGGGAAGTTCATTGTCAATAAATAAACAAAAAGACCAACCGAACACTAACTGATGCCTGGGATTTTGATCAAAGGTTTTAGAAGTAGGTTCAACATGATCACTTAAGGCCTTTAGTGATCATGTTGAACCTACTTCTAAAACCTCCACAGTAACGGGCATAAAATCATGTGCGAATTAAAAAAAAAATCGTATGAAAAAATGATTCAATCATGAAATTAATTACACATCTATTTAGTATGAATATCAAGCTGTTAGAATTTTTTTTTTCGATGTGCAAAATGTCCCGCTACTAATATCTTCTTTCGTTATCTTTTTTTTAGGCGCTCCGCGGCGTGACATTTAGCATCCACAATTTTTGACCTAGAACAAAAAACGAAAATTCTCGTCAATCTACATTAGAATACCTAGAGAAGTTCATACGGAATTTAAAAAATATTATTCTATTCAAAAGTTGTAGGTATTTGAACTTAAGAAATCAATTTTCATTGAAACATTTCGTTATAACCGCTCATAAACTGCTCATAAAATGAAAAGTTTTCGATTAATCAGAAATTCCGTACGTACTTCTCTGCGAAATGCAATTAGGAACATAACTTTTAAATTTGAAGTTAATCGAGTGAAAATTGTTGAAGTTATTTGTCACGCCAATTGGAAAAGAGCTGTTTGGACAAGTTTCGAGTAGTCGGCCATTTTGTACATCGAAAACAAAATATATATTTTTTAACAGCTCGATATTTATACTAAATACATGTGTAATTAACTTTATGAGTGAATCACTTTTTCATACGGAAAAAATTGTTAAATTCGCACGTGATTTTATACCCGTTACCGTGGCCCAAGGCCTAAAGTTCAAATGATAAAAATAAAAACTCGTACCAGACTGAACAACTGACGATTGCTTAAAATAACTCCTAACAGGAAAGTACATATACAAAAGATAAAATAAATACCAACTAAAATACAAATTAAAATACAAACTAAAAAATACCGAAAATACAAATAAAAATAAAAAAATAAAAATAAAAAAATAAAAATAAAAATAAAATAAAAAAATACAAACTAAAAAACAGATTAAAAAATCCCTTTGCTCAAAGCTCAAAAAGATCGTAGAACATGAATAGCATATAGAAAGAACTTCACCGTCTCTACTCATTTTATCTCGGACGATTACGATCACTCGCTTTTTCACGTTGCTCACACTTTTCTCTCGCACCTCCAATTTTTTCACCTATTTAATGACTCCCGAATTTTTATGACAGCTGAATAAATGAGTCGGTTAATTCGTGTATCGATCTAAATTGATCTTCGGTAGATCGATCGGCGAAATCGTCGCATTTGAAAGCTGCGTTCCAGCAAAGAAAGATGAAAAGGCAACGATGTGCAATCAACTGATCAGCGACCAAACGCTGGCGACTGTACGCTTATATAAATATGTATATACCTGAAGCCTGAAAAGAAAACGCACGCATCCGCGGAGGTGCTTTCGCGATGCCTCTGGGCCGGTACCGCGGAGCGCACACGAGATAGGTTCTTATTTTCTCTTGCGAAATCGGCTCGATCTCGGGTCGATGAACTCTCCGCGGAACCAGGACGTTCGAGAGACAGAGAGAGAAGCATATGGGAGGGGGCAGGGGGGTCATAGGATTAGAGGAAAAGATTTTCAAAAACAAAAAAAAAACGTTGGATTCTCGACGAGTCAAAACTTTGATACATGCCGATTTCTCGATCGGCAGCAATTAATCGAAGACGAAGTGGAGGAAAAAGAAAAGAGGAAGGAAAGAGAAATCCGAGCGCGACTCGCGTGGCGAAAGGTTCGCAAACGAAAAGCGTTGTGGTGAAAAAGGAAGAAAAAAAAAAGATCGCGGTGAGAGACGCGTTCTCTCTGCTCATCTTCTTTTCATCTTGAGCCAAGTGAGGTGGCCGCGATATCTTTTTTTTTTCCGGCGCTGAAGAAGAGGAACTTCGATCTCGCTCTGCGTATGACGATTACACATGCGTAACGGAATGTTTTGTCGTGGCAATTTTACACATACGTGCGCCCTCGCTTTCCCGTCTACTCTACGACGAGAGGCCTCGATCTTTTACTCTCCCGATCGAAGAGAGTAGCATACACTTGTAAGTATAACGTGTGTGTATGAACGTGTGGATGCACGTATGGGAAGATCGTCCGTGATGAGTAAAAAATGTGCACTCTCTCGTAAGGCGTCAACGAGGGTGGCGAAACGGTTCGCGTGAGGCAGAGAAGAGGGTGCATGATGACGTGAGGAAGCACAGCTCAGGAAGGACTTTTAGAACTTTGAAACTCCAAGTTTTCTAATTCGCTCTCGTATTTTGTCGGATCTCTTCATTCTATTGAGTCAGTTGGGGAAAAATATTCTTGGACTCAACCGTCAGGCGAGAGGAATTATTTTAAGGCGTTACCCCCACTTGTAGCGCAAAAAAGGCCTTTTTCATGATTTTTTTAAAAGAAAACTACGAAACTTTTTTAATCGATCAATATACCATCTTAAAGAACACATCTTGAAGAACTTTCCGTAATTTTTTTATTGAAAAATATTACATTGTTTAGTGGCAAGTGGCCGTCAATGAAATAATGTTCTTATATACACGGTTTGCGGTGACCAACATTGCGGCGAAGTAGATCATCTGAAAAAAAAATGCGGATGGATTTAGTCAAATATACGTATAAACTAGTCTTTAATCGAAGGATTTTAAAAAATATTCATTTTTCACAAAATGGCGGACAGTCAAAGTTAATGGTTCGATTTTAACGAAAAAAACGGCCGTTTTTTGGCTATAAAACGGCCATTTTTTTCGAAAAAAAAATCGAACGAATAAAGACCACATTTTTATGTATTGAATAAGCCTGCAAAATTTCAAGAAGATCGGTTCATTAGTGTTCGTGTAATCTTGGTCACCGACTTCAGAAATGCCATTTTGAGAAAAACGCGTTTAAAGTTTCTCTTTCAACGCTCTTTCAACGCGGATTCTTCTCTTTCAACGCTCATATCTCAGTCAATTTTGTTCGGAACGACTTGAAATTTTCAGGACATATTCTCAGATACTTATACTTCAAAAAAATGCAATAAAAAAATCGTTTTTTTCAAAATCGCAAGTGGGGGTAACCCCTTAATGATTGTGTTTCTTCGATCTATTGTTAGGATATATTGTTCTGGGTGAGGACGAAGATACAAGGAAGCATATTGGCGACATTGAGTGATGAAATTTCGCCTGTATTGTCTTGGGTGAAAGGAAGCTTGATTCAGACTTCGGAGATGCTGATCCCTTTAGTACTAGTCTGCATGATGATCCTTTCAGTGCTGTTCTGGATGATGATCCTTTCAGTGCTAGTCTCAATCAATGGGGATCCTTTCAGTGTTAGTCTCAAGTAATGCTGTTCCTTTCAGTGCTAGTCTGGGACATGCTTATCCTTCCAGTGCTGGTCTGCATGATGATCTTTTTAGTGCTAGTCTGGGACATGCTAATCCTCTCAGCATGATGCTGAATGATGATCATTTCAGTTCTAGTCTGCATGATGATCCTTTCAGTGCTAGTCTGCATGATGATCCTTTCAGTGCTAGTCTGCATGATGGTCCTGTCAGTGCTAGTCCCAATGAATGCTGTTCCTTTCAGTGCTACTCCGGCACATGCTTATTCTTCCAATGCTAGTCTGCATGATGACCCTTTTGGTGCAAGTCTGAATCAATGCTGATCCTTTGAGTGCTATTCCGGGACATGCTGATCCATTCGGCATGATTCTGCATGATGATTCTTTCAATGCTAGTCTGCATCAATGGGGATGCTATCAGTGCTGGTCTGCATGAATCCTTCAGTGCTAATCTACACGATAATCCTTTGAGTACTAGTGCTTCAGTTTTTCAAGTTTAGTGCTAGTACGGAACATGCTGATCCTTCCAGTGCCAGTTTGGAACATGCTGATCCTTTCTGTGCTAGTCTGAAAGAATATAGCACCGAACATCATGTAGTGCTAATCTACATGACAATCCTTTCAGTACTAGTCTGAATAATGATGTTTTCAGTACTAGTGTGAACAAAGGCCGATTCTTTCAGTGCTGGTCTCCGTGATAATCCTTCCCGTGCTAGTCCCAATCAATGCTGATCCTTCCAGCGCTAGTCTGAGATATGCTGATCCTTTTGGTGCTAGTCTGAGACATTCTGATCCTTTGAGTGCTAGTTTGGAACATGCTGATCCTTCCAGTGCCAGTCTGGAACATGCTGATCCTTTCGGTGCTAGTCTGAGACAATCTGAATCTTTTAGTGCTAGTCTGAAGACTAAGACGTCATTGACCAACGATCCAGGTCCGAACTATCGTATCAAGCTACTTCTGCTTTCATATAATTCCAAGAATCTAAAGAACGTGGGTACGACACGAAATTTGTATTTCAAAAAAACCGTAGGTAGAAATATTCTTATGTGAAGAGCCTTCGGTTTCGGCGTTCGGGCAGCTTTCAAATTTGCTACCTCTCGTAACAATACCCTGTAGCTGTCACTCGGACAATCCGAACTTTTTCGTCGTTCGAAATTCAAGGGAGACTTTGTCCTTAGTGCCATATTTCAGGTGGTTACATTTTATTTTTTTAAAAGGAAACGAGTAAAGCTTTTTGAGTGCGGTTTATTTCTTGCTTTTATTCATGATATACAGAACGTTAAAAAAATTTTTTTTTGAAGAAAAAACCAAAATGGCGGCCGTTGCAGCTCTGCGAAAACAGGTCCTCAAATTGCGGGAGGTAAACGGCTGACATCACTGCCCCCTCTTTGTTGATCTGAAACACAAATTCAAAGCATATTATCAATCTGTGACCCTTTGGTCGTGGAATGACGGATGGGTTTTGCGTTTGGTACAAATTTCGGAAAATGGCGGCAATTAAAAAAAAATCGAATTTTCGCGTTTTTTTCGCATAAAAAGATAAATAATAAATGCAAAAATGTATCTATCAAAAAAACGATCCGTCATTCCGTGAAGACATATTTTCTGAGTATGCTCTCCAAATTTCAGGTCGATATGTTAATTACAGCGGTCAGGAGAATGTCAGCCATTTTTAAAAACGTGTTTTCGAGAAAAACGCCTTTAAAGTTTTGTAATGTGTTTACACAAATGTGTTTATAATTACCGCTAATCGGCAATGCCTGGTCCATAGAGGCATCCCTCCTCTTAGCTGCTCATGTTGAGCCGCTAACATCTCCCGCTGCATTTCAAGGACAAAGTCTCCCTTAAATAAACTGTTTGAAGTAATGTTTTATTTTTATTTTTAATAAATGAAAAGAAACTGTTGGTATTTAAAATGAGCGTGTCATTATTAGTGTGGGGTACACATTAGAGGGACAAATAAAACATCACGCGATTATGAGTTTCGATCTACCGATCGCGAGTCCCTCATTACCCACTTGTAATCTCTTCGTCGCTATAACACGTTACGCGCTCGCTCTCCGTTTGAGCCTCGTGTAAGTCGGTCGATTATAAATAAAAGTACAACTCTGTTGTCGCTCGTGATCCACTTTTGTGGCGCGAGAATCAGCACTTTCATAACAGAAAGAGCGATCTCGGAGTGCTTCTCGCTCGCTGGCAAACGCCGAAGGAATGAAAAAGTATATAGTTGGCGGAAGAAGAGAAATGGAGGGATGAGTGAAAAGATCTGACGACCGCATGGCGACTGGACTTTTCTATTTAGGGCCTTCTCTCGATACGAGGGCAAACGGTAAGGAGATACGCAGAGTGTGCGAGCGAGAGACAGTGAGATAGAGAAAAGGTGGGCGTGTGGATAAGAGTCCGATGGGCTTTACAGTCTTCAAAGGAGGTTTCACCATTCTTTTTCCACCGCATTTGTACTCTCCTTTCCGCGTTACTTTTTAACGAGGCGGAATTGGTATACGCGGCCGTTGGTTGGGACCATCTTCGGTCGAAATAAGACGATTTTTCATTGCACCGTATAGGGAAAAAATTACAGTTTGCCAATTCGCTATCGTTTTAAGGGGAGATATACACCGGATGGTCGAGGTCGAGGATTTAGAAGCTATGAACATTCCGTCGACCGTAGACGGAACTATGGGCCTGGTATCGACGATTCCATGTAAGTCGACAAATTTCATGATTTATTCATTCCCAAATTTTCAAACGCGTTTTTCTCAAAACCACGTTTTTCAAATCGGTACCCAATATTTCTCGAAAACCAATGAACCGATTGCCTTGAGGATTTTTGTGGTTATTCTACACACCATTATCTAGTACTTGTCATAGGATTTTTTTTCCGTTACTTAGTTATCGTTTTATAGGCAAAATAATAACTAATTTTTGGCCCAAAAGTCACTATTTATGTTCAAACGTCCGCCATTTTGTCATAAATCGATATTTTCAATCATATTTTTCTAGTATCTAATTTAATCATATTTTTGGTTTTTTTTTCTGATGATTTTTGAAGAAACGCCAGTGGGTACCGTATACGCAGACTTTTTTACGACGCTCCAAGGATCATACAATATCTTTGTATATTTTTGATATTTTTAAATAAAGAAAATTAAACATATTTTTGAATGTATATACTTTTAGATAATCAAAACCCCAATCCGAAATTTCAAATAGTTTTGCTTGAAAAAGTTCACAAAAATTATCTTTTTTGCCGGCTCCTAGGTGTATATCTCCCCTTAAGCAACCCGGGCGAAATTCTTACCACGTTCGAATCGAAAATATGTGAAAAGTCACGAGATAAAACTCGTCGTGTTGAAACATAACTTGCACGCATCGTAAGTGTGTACGTGTATGAAGATATTATCGGGCTACTACGTGGGTAAAAAATGGCATTTTCCAAAAATATTTTTATTCAATAGTATCACCTTTTAGCTATATTCCCTGAAAATATTATTGAAGTATTCCTAAAAGTGAATGAGTTTCCAACAGTCAGCCGCGCGAGCGGTAGCAGGACCATTCTTCAAACTTTAAGGGGTCTTCTCACTTGAGACGCTAAAAATAAAGGCTATTTTTATGAATTTTTTCGTTAGGTTTTTATTATAGATATTGATATAAAAGTTGTTACACTTACAATTTTTTTCGTATGAAAAAATAATTCACTCATAAAATTAATTACGCATCTATTTAGTATGAATATCAAGCTGTTAGAAAAAATATATATATTCCTTTTCGATGTACAAAATGGCCGACTACTAATATTTTCTTTTGTTATCTTTTTTTTCAGGCACTCCGCGGCGTGACATTTAGCATCCACATTTTTTTTCTTGGAATAAAAAACAAAAATTCTCGTCAATCTACATTAGAATACCTAGAGAAGTACGTACATAATTAAAAAAAATATTGTTTTATTCAAAAGTTGTAGGTATTTGAATTAATTTTCAGTGAAAAATTTCGTATAAAACTGCTCATAAAATGAAAAGTTTTCGATTAATCAGAAATTCCGTACGTACTTCTCTGCTAAATGCAATTAGTAACATAACTATTAAATTTGAAGTAAATCGCGTGAAAATTGTTGAAGTTATTTGTCACGCCAATTGGAAAAAAGCCGTTTCGAGAAAAACGCGTTAAAAGTTTTAGGTACTCTAGCGCCGTGTCACAGGTGGGCTTACGTTATCTGCTCAAAGTCGGTGAAAAAAAAATTCTTGCTATAAATCGAACAGTAACTTATTCCTATGATGATAAAGTACCGTTTTAGCCAAAGAAAACGATTTTTTGAAAATTCTACTGTGGCCTTACCCCTTAATAAATCCACTTTCGAAATACATTTTTTTTTAATTTTAATTTATTTAAGTCACTATTCATAGACGAAAATGATAGTTAAAAAAATGTCCTAAAAAAATTGTAGGTCTGGGCTGTTGATGAAATCTCGGAGATGGATCATCCGAAACAAGAAAATCAAACCGTTTTCGATTCATTATGGTAATGGCTATAGCGCATGTCATACGATTTTTGATATATGCAACAATAACAAAATGGCGGACATTTTACGAAAAAAAAACAAAAACAAACGGTTTTTTTCACCGTATATGGCAAAAAAATAGTAAATATCAAAATTTAAAAAAATCCTTGATATGCGCTATAGCTATAGTTGTAAAGAATATGTGGTTAAAATTTCATATGGATCGGTTCAGTAGTGTTGAAGATTTTATCAACAAGCCGTCGAAAAACGTTTTAAGAAAAACGCGTTTAAAGTTTGTTTGGGTTACATAAATACATTTAAAAAATCTTTTTATGTATTTCGAAAGTGTATTTATTAAGTGTAACGAATTTTTTATCAATATCTATAGCATAAACCTATCCAAAAAATTCATGAAAATAGCCTTTTTTAGCGTCTAAATTGAGAAGACCCCTTAAGGGCTTACATACACTTGAGACGGCTAAAAGTAAGGTTATGTTGAAGAATTTTCTTTATGTATAAAACTGATTTTTTATTGAACAACCATGATATACATTTTAAAATTTGATATTATATCCACAAAGTGTAAAAATTTGGCTATAAAATTGAAAATGGTAAAAAAGTTACAGTCATTTTCTTGGGACGTGTTTTTGTTGACAGCGTCTGCAGTACCAGACGAGCCTCTGCCATTTTTTTATTCAAAAAAAAAATATTTTTTTCTTAAAGTAAAAAGATAAAACTAGTACTTATCGAGCCGGAATTTAAAAATTTAATTTTGTCGGGTCACGGCAGTCACTGGAATAAAACAAGCGATTTTTTGCCTCAGAATTGCTGAGTACTTATGATGAAAGAAAAACTATGCCAGGTATTGAAAAGCGGTTCGATAAGTACCAGATTATTGTGCGAAGCATAACTGTGCAAAACTTGTTCCCGATCGGTCAAGTAGGTGTGGAGATATTTTTGGTAGCGATTTTGAAAACACTGTTTCGAGAAATACGCGCTTAAAGTGTGCACGGCCCGTTAGTCGTTGCTCATCCGGTCAGTTACGAAACGCTATAACTTCGTCATTACTGCGAATTTTCTTATGAAATTTTCAGGGTAGCTACCCAAAGGATAGTACTTTCGAATGAGCACCTTTTTGAAAAATCGATCTTTTTTACCTACCCAGGTGTATGTTAGCCCTTAACCCGAATAACCCGTTTGCTTTTTAGATTTTTCATGGACCGTTTAAGCTGGAGACTGTCCACCCCCAAACGTCGTAAAAAATTTTCATTATCTGCCGGCGGCAATATTTTTGTTGTTTTTCTGTATTTTTTTCAAGCTCACAGTATACAGGGTGTCCTGTTATGAATGGATAATTCTGCAACTGACGATACGTCAGATCATGTCCTACTACAGCTGGAATTTCAGTTTAGTAAAAGTCACACGGTTTTTGAGATAAAAATCATCTACTTTTGGTTTTTGGAATTCCATTTCTACAAATTATAACTTTTATTGACCCAGTTAAAAAAAAATGCTCGCGGTTATTTGTTTTATCTAGACAAGTATTTTTTTCAACCTTAACCCTCCGTGGTCACACTTCGGTAGAATAACATAGTGGTCACACTGGGTAAAATTCACGCGGCCAAGTTCCAAATGGTCGCTGTCTGAAAACTATCAGTCCGATCGAGATTGAAAAAATACAAGAAAATACTTTGAACATTCTAGAACATGTGTGAGAAGTCCGTGTGTCAAAATTCAAATGACATGTTTTAAAAAAATCGTGAATAGGCCGATTTGACAAAAAAAACGCCTTTTGACGAAAAAAATCCTAACTTTCTGAATTTTCGATATTTTCAAGTTAAAATGGAACAGGATACTCGTCAGGCGTGGATCATTTGGAGAAAAAATAGTGGAATAGTGGCACTTCAAACCCTCGCCTCCTGGAGGGCCGACCTTCAATTGAAACTAGGACCCATAGATACCTATTTAGACCCAAAGTTCGGTCTGGGTAAAAAAATTTCATGGTGACCAACGAGGGTTAAATGTTAAAGGAACCTTTATGACAAAAGATCTCATGGAGAATTTTCATACGAACCAATTCGAACACCTGACTTTGATAGCCTGCGGTGTAAAAAATGTGCTACCCATATCGTGCCAATGACTTCACTTAGTTGCTTAGTTATTGTCAATTCATATTATTTGTAGAAATAGCATCCGAAAAACCAAAAGCAGATGACTTTAAAAGAAAAATAACACAAAGCCTAAAATTTCGAAAACCGTGGGACTTTTACTAAACTGAACTTTCAGCATTGAGTAGGCATGATCTGACCTATCGACAGTTGCAGGATTATCCATTCATAACAGGAAACACTGAATGTATCTTTGTGTAAAAAAATGCGCTTCTATTTTACCAACTGTTCCTAGAAGAAATCGGAATTTGGTAATTTTTTCGGGCCTCTAGGCTGATGTAGCCCCTTATGTCAAAGTGCAGTAAAATAAACAAACGATAATTACAGTGGACTTTAAGTCATGTGATTCAAATCAATTTTGGAGATGTACTTTTTTAATCGATGTGTACCTTTTTAAAGGGTTATATACAGTTAAAATTTTCGAAAAATTGATTTTCTATTTATTTTATTTTCGTAATGTACATATATTTAAGTACACACACACAGAAAATATCTTGTCAATCCGGCGAATATTCTCGAAGTTACACGCACATTTTTAATGACGTGTCAGAGCGTTCGAAAGTGCTTTTGAAACTTCAAACGCGTTTTTCTCAAAACTGTGTTTTTAAAGTCGGCGAGCAAGATTTCTCGGAAACGGCCGAACCGATCAATTTCAAATTTTCACACAATATTTTCAAGCATATTTTTGACTAATTAATCGAAGGTTTTTCCTCACCGATAAATATTTTCCATTTTATAAGAATTTGAGGCCCAAATTTTTGTCTAAAATCGATTTTCTTTGGTTGCGGAGCGGCCAATTTGTCAAACATTATTATTTTGCTTATTCCTTCGATTAATTACAAGATAATCTATTATATTAACGAAATATCTTTGGTTTTTTCATGTTAGATGATCCAGTCCAGAGATATCGTACTCACCGCGAAACGCCTTTTTTCGAGGTACTCCCGCAGATCAGCTGTCACAGCTTTCAAAATAATTATTTTTACAAATACAAAATGTTAAAATACAGTTAAAAGTTACCATAATATGTCTACAAGTTTTTACGTTAAGGGGTTACCACCACTTGCGATTTTGAAAAAATCGATTTTTTTATTGCATTTTTTTGAAGTACAAGTATCTGAGAATTTGTCCTGAAAATTTCAAGTCGATCCGAACAAAATTGACTGAGATATGAGCGTTGAAAGAGAAGAATCGGCGTTGAAAGAGCGTTGAAAGAGAAACTTTAAACGCGTTTTTCTCAAAATGGCATTTCTGAAGTCGGTGACCAAGATTACTCGAACACTAATGAATCGATCTTCTTGAAATTTTGCAGGCTTATTTAATACATAAAAATGTAGTCTTTAATCGTTCGATTATTTTTTTCGAAAAAAATGGCCGTTTTATAGCCAAAAAACGGCCGTTTTTTTTTTCGTTAAAATCGAACCATTAACTTTGACTGTCCGCCATTTTGTGAAAAATGAATATTTTTTAAAATCCTTCGATTAAAGACTAGTTTATACTTATATTTGACTAAATCCATCCGCATTTTTTTTTCAGATGATCCACTTCGCCGCAATGTATGGTCACCGCAAACCGTGTATATAAAAACATTATTTCATGGACGGCCAATTGCCACTAAACAATGTAATATTTTTCATTAAAAAAATTACTGAAAGTTCTTCAAGATGTGTTCTTTAAGATGGTATATTGATCGATCGAAAAAGTTTTGTAGTTTTTTTTTTTTAAATTCATGAAAAAGGCCTTTTTTTGCGCTACAAGTGCAACGCCTTAATAGACTTAAAGGTCTTCTCAAGAAACATTCTTGAAATATCGATCTTTTTGGGCCTTCTGACTGTATATAACCCCTTAAGATAAAGTTGATATTTTTTAAGATCCACTCATTTTGTATATCAACCTATTTTGTTTAGAAAATTCAACGTACAGAATGAGATGGGATCCATCAAGAATCGTATTCTGTCAGATAACGTGGGAATCCTTTAGGATTCGAATTGGATTCGTACATTGGATTGCAATGGGGAATCCCAATTAGAATCCAATTTATGAGCGTGGCGTTTTAGTATAGGGCTCCAATGCGATGACCCATTGGATTCCTATCAGGAAGTGGGAACAAGTATGGGAATCCAATCGAACCTCTGCTCAATTTTTGCTCGCGAATGATAATTCCCGTAGAGCAGCACTGCTCGCTAAATATTGGTGACATGTTCAAATCATTGGGTGTCAATGGCCACGTCCGTCAGGTCGGAAAGAAGGTTTCCACATGTAAGCAAATACAGATCACGATCATGTAGGTCATGTACATGAGGTGAAAAGTGACCCGATACCCAAGTTGAGGGATAAAGAGAGAAAAAGATACCCGTAGTAAGGTCAAGGGTAGAAGTCGAGAATCGCTCTCGTAATGCAATATCTTATGTAGCTCGTAGAGAGAATCGAAGACTCTGGGGCACTCTCGGTGTGTGTTACTCGCAATAATGCCAGGTGAAAGCAAGGAGAGCTGGGAATGCTCTTTTTTCGCTAGTCGTCGATTATATCTTCACCATTGCCAGCTCCGCGTATTCATTGCTATTATCTCGCTGATATATAAATCGTTGATTACACAGGGGGGGGGGGTAATTCCCCCTGAAGAATGAAGACAGAAGAACGAACGGCTTATCATCGTGACGAGGAAGAAGGAATCAAATGTGGATGAAGCATTTGATTGTTATGTCAGAGTTGAAATTTGACTATTGTCAAGATTCGAATATCTTATAAACTTTCCAAGGGAAAATCCAACCGGAACTTTGAAAAAATCCATTTTGTAAACATTATTTTATAAACACCGTTCCACGATAATTCAAGGTTTGTAGGAGAAATTCGAAGCCCTTTGAAAGTTATAGCTTATGGACGTGACCAATTTTTTTCGGCGCTAGAGCTCGCTGCAGCGAAGGCGTTTTCCTCAAAACAGCATTCTTTTAAAGGGGTCTTCTTACTTTAGACGCTAAAAAAGGCTATTTTGATAGGTTTATATTATAGATATTGATATAAAAGTTGTTACTCATTAATAAATAATTAATAAATACTAAGTGTAATAAATACGCTGTCGAGATATTTATTTATTTGAGTCACTATTTACTGATGAAAATGGTAGTTAAAAAAATGGGTAAAACTATAGAATTACCGCTCCCGACTAATTTCAATGCCAACATTTTTTATAATGTCATCACTATTGATATTCAGTTGGGGGAGGCCGACATTTTTTTATTAATTCCATAAATTATGGGATTTTGAAATTGGTGGAAACAAGGGACAAAATAGCGCATTATAGCCACACACACACACACACACACACACACACACACACACACACACACACACACACACACACACACACACACACACACACACACACACACACACACACACACACACACACACACACACACACACACACACACACACACACACACACACACACACACACACACACACACACACACACACGCACGCACGCACGCACACACACACGCACACGCACACGCACACGCACACGCACACGCACACACACACACACACACACACACACACACACACACACACACACACACACACACACACACACACACACACACACACACACACACACAAGAAAAAGTCATGTTACGTATTTCTTTTTACCCTCCCCGTAATGGAACTTTTTAACGTTTTGTTTCTCATTGGGGCTTCTCCCACCTTAATTCAACATGTAACATCGTTTTTTATCCATAACAATAATGCAAAAAAAAAATTGAACCGATTTTGGGCTGGAGCCGTGATTCTATACTTTTACCAAAAAATGTCCTAAAAAATGTGTAGGTCTGTGCTGTTGATGAAATCTCGGAGATCTAACGGTGTTAGGTTCAGTATGTTAATAGCTATAGCGCATATCATACGATTTTCGATATATGCAAAAATGACAAAATGGCGGACACTTTTCGAAAAAACAAAAAAAAACGTGTCCTTTTCACCGTTTTTGGCAAAAAGAATACTAAATATCAAAATTTGAAAAAATCGTTAATATGCGCTATTGCTATAGTCGTAAAGAATATGTGGTTAAAATTTCATAAGAATCGGTTCAGTAGTTTCGAAGATTTTATCAACAAGCCGTCGAAAAACGTTGTTTCGAGAAAAATGCGTTAAAATTTGTTTGGGTTACATAAAGACATTTAAAACATTGTTTTATGTATTTCGAAAGTGTATTTATTAAGTGTAACAACTTTCATATCAATGTCTATAATATAAACCTATGAAAGAAACTCATGAAAATAGCTTTTTTAGCGTTTAAAGTGAAAAGACCCATTAGACTGAACGTGAAAACTTTTCAACCCATCTAATTTTGCATACAACTGAATAACATAATTACTTACTAAACAAAGCCAGTTGTTAAAAAAAACCACCCAAAAAATATGTTTTAATTTCAAAATACAAAAAAAATCATTAAAATTTGACACTTTTTTCCCCAAGCGTATAATTCTTGCGATGTTCTGTTTTTTTCCGTTCCTTTTGGGTTCAGTGAGTACTTGTGGATACGAATAATCCGAATTTCCGAACTGATTTGCTTCAGATAAATACAATGGAAGTTTATTTGTAAGTCATTTGGATGATTTTCCAAATAAAAAAACACTCTCGAATAATTAAGAATATGTATTAAAAAATGCCAAAATTCCAAAAAAGTGGGGCAAGTCGTGAGATGGAAAAAAAAAAGTTTGAAAATTTGTGCATGTTTTGGTCTTCGCATTGGATTTCCCGCCGCGAGGATAATCGAACGTTTCGTTTTTCTATCGGTAGTCGGCGACAAATCAGCGAGAAACCAGGCGAAAGAGAGTGAGAACGTTACTCGGAACGAGGTGACAAAGTGGAGAGTGAACGACGTCTCAGCTCTCTCTGTTACTACTACTACTTCCCTTCCTACTGCTCGTACACGTGATACTATCATTTCTAGACGGAGAGATTGGGGCTGCTCTACGTACTTTTCATATAATTTATATGTTTTCACAGAATGATCGAACCGCTCGGTCGTTGCTTCGAACTCGTACACGAGATACTCGTATGTAAAAAGAAATATTATGGAAAAAAACAATAGTGACCTATTTTGTAGATTTACTTCTTCTATTGCTAGCCTATAAAGTTTCACTTCCTCGAGAAACACTCGGTGCAAGTTCCAAGGCGTGTTTGGTCTCAAGAGTCTCAGAACGTAAACGAGAGTGTACCAAACTGTTTTCGGGCTCGCCGCAAAGTTTACTCGAAGCAACGCGATTGCGAGCTCCAAGTCAACGTTGGAGGTGTTTTTGTGCAAGTCTGCCGTGGACTTGTGTCAAATGTAACTAGTTTGTAATAAATTATTTGCCCGGCGAAAAATAGAGTATCAGGCAAGCCAGGAGAAAAATACAAAAGAAGGTAATCGAGGCAAAATTTAGCCTCAAGACGAGTTTACACTGATCTTTGATGATAACAAATTTTCTGGAATTTCATAATAATCTTGTGTAATAATAAATTTTCACAAATTTTCATTTTTATTTTATGATTTCATATGGTCTTGTATAATAATACATTTTGTCAAACTTTCGTCTGAAATAAATTATCTCATATTTTTATTTTTATTTGATGATCTTATACGATCTTGTATAAGGCGTTACCTCCACTTGTAGCGCAAAAAAGGCCTTTTTCATGAATTTTTTTAAAGAAAACTGCAAAACTTTTTTAATCGATCAATATACCATCTTAAAGAACACATCTTGAAGAACTTTCAGTAATTTTTTTATTGAAAAATATTGCATTGTTTAGTGGCAAATGGCCGTCAATGAAATAATGTTTTTATATACGCGGTTTGCGGTGACCAACATTGCGGCGAAGTGGATCATCTGAAAAAAAAAATGCGGATGGATTTAGTCAAATATAAGTATAAACTAGTCTTTAATCGAAGGATTTCAAAAAAATATTCATTTTTCACAAAATGGCGGACAGTCAAAGTTAATGGTTCGATTTTAACGAAAAAAAAACGGCCGTTTTTTGGCTATAAAACGGCCATTTTTTTTTTCGAAAAAAAAATCGAACGATTAAAGACTACATTTTTATGTATTAAATAAGCCTGCAAAATTTCAAGAAGATCGGTTCATTAGTGTTCGAGTAATCTTGGTCACCGACTTCAGAAATGCCATTTTGAGAAAAAACGCGTTTAAAGTTTCTCTTTCAACGCGGATTCTTCTCTTTCAACGCTCATATCTCAGTCAATTTTGTTCGGATCGACTTGAAATTTTCAGGACACATTCTCAGATACTTATACTTCAAAAAAATGCAATAAAAAAAATCGATTTTTTCAAAATCGCAAGTGGGGGTAACCCCTCAATGAAAAATTTTCTGACCTTTTAATTTGATGATTTTACATGATATTGTATAATAATAAATTTTGTCAAAATTTAATGTTTTTTCGATGATTTGATAATGATCTTGCATGGCAACGAATTGTCTAAAAAACTATTTTGATTCGATGATTTCAGAAGGTTGTGTAAAATAATAAATTTTCTGAAATTTCGATTTGATAAGGTTATAATAATCTTGTATAATAATAGATTTTCTCAAATATTAATCTTCGTTTGATGATTTTATATGATCTTGTATGACAGTAAATTTCGTCAAATTATAATCTCGATTCGATGATTTCATAATGATCTTATATAATGATACGATTTTCTCAAATTGAAATCATGATTTGATGATTTTATGATGACCTCGTACAATAATAAATGTTCACAAATCTCAATCTTCATCTGACGATTTTATCCGCTTTAGTATAACAATAAATGCTCTCAAATTTCAATCTTTATTTGATGATTTTATATGATCTTGTATGATAATAAATATCCTCAAATTTTTATCTCGATTCGATGATTTCAAATAATGTTATACAAAGATGAATTTCCTAAAATTTCAATCCATCAAAAACACCGGAAGTTCTACTGTATCGAAAATTTCCATTTTCGTTAACTCCAAAAACACGTGTACATGAATCGACAAATAACAAAATGAGAGAGCAGCTTCGATCGACGTGCTCAATTGGTTCCGCCTTTTAGTCAGGTAGCAGCCGATAGACGTATACGTGTATGCATTGGTAGTCGTCGATGTACGGAGATAATAGGCCAATGCCAGTGTCAGCGATTGAGTTAGCCAAGAGCAAAATCTTGGTCGTGAAAAAACAGTAAAACAACTATATTACGTGTGTGTTGAGGACTTATATTCCGTAGGTGTAGAAATTGCGAGCTGCCATCTCCACAGCTCTACTGCTCGACGAAATAAAAAAATCGCATGAGGAATTATTCTGCATTGAGATTACAGTCCGCGATGTATTTTAGTCGGGAATCGCGTCACCCTCGTTATTATTATTTTTCAAGACGTTCTGAAATAATGAATATTCTCGTCGAGGAATAACCATATTCGTGAATTACACCCACACATACGTAAATATATATATAGAGGAAAATACACTGTAACGCAATGTTGTTTGGAGCTATAGTTCGTGAAGCAGAAGCTCAGATCTGAGGCTCCTTTGTGCTAATAATGAGAGAGGACAATCGCGATTCTCCGCGATCTCCGTTGAGTAATATGTGGATCATTGCCACACGCTCTGCGGGCGCATAAATATGCAATGCAGCTGTGGATGTAAAAGATGACGTCGACGTTCCACCGTCTATGATTCTCAAGTGTATCGGGATGCAGTGTTTCTCATATTCTTTTCGAACGACATATCTTCCACTCGAGACTGGAGGATCGGCTGGTCGGCTTTCGGCGGTCCTTCGAGTTAAGACGGGCAACCACTTCAGGAGACCGAAAATTACATAATTCTTTGGATTCTTTTTATTGTGAAAAAAAAATGGAAATTTCCGCAACTCTGACAATAATTTATTCATATTTTCATACATCTCTGGTAATTTCTTCAAGTTATTTCATGCGTCAATTAAAGTGTAATCCGCAGTGTGCCTTGGCGTGTCCTCATCGTCGTTGTCGCTTTGCGGGAATTGTGCAGCTCGCAATTCGCATCTGAAACAGTCCAACAAATTTTTATACATTCTTGAGATGTTTTTTAAGAACATGAACCTACATTTTGAAGAAAAAAATCGTGAATTTAATGTTGAAACGTGTTTGAAAAAAAAATGATCGATTTTTAACATTTTTGGCCCGGCATTTTGCAATAATAAATATGTTTTAAACAATCTAATCTTTCCAACTACGATTCATGTTTTGATAAATTATATTATATAAACGTGTTCCAAATTTGACGAAGATCCATCGATTGGTTTTTGAGTTATGATTCCCGCAAATTGAAAAACGTCGTTTCGAGAAAAACACGATTGAAAGTTTTAGTATATGAAAATCGTTGGGCTACCTGTTCTCGCTAAATCGTCTGTCACTTTTCAAAATTTTAACTTCAATTTTGTCACGTTTTCTCGAATATGTACACCCTGAGAAGAAGCAAACTAAAATCGTATGTTTTGACCCGTTACAGTGGTTGGGAGTCGAGCGGAGAGTCTTTATCATTTATATACATACCGTAAGAAGGAATCCGAATATCGTTTTTAAATTTTCAGGGTGTCTCAAGATATGTTGCTAACGATTTATGAAATTAAAAAAAATTGATTTTTTTTTCAGCAAAGTGATTGCCCACTTCAAGCAGCATTGTGCATAGCCGATACTCGGAGCGGTGACCGCTTAGCCGTGTGCATCACCGCCAGCGGAAGGGTGAAACTTCTGAGACCTTGGGGTAGATACTTGAGTAGAAACGTCTCTGCACCAGAGAATCATAAGAATATGGGGCCGTCTATATCGGTAGGGGTTTTCCACAGTTTCCCCGTGCCCTCTGCAAATGCGGTATAGTGTAGCTCAATACGGCTGTCGACGCAACGGAAGTTAGACCAGATCAGCGAATGGCCGGTAGGGAGTAATAGGGAAGGCTTCAATTGGGACGGGTAATACGTAAAAACCCGTAACGGTGGACGTTGCAACTAAGAGAATGTGCACTCCATTCGTTCTCATCATTCGTACACGTGCCTCCATTGAGCGAGGACACTGCGACGGGCTGAAAAAGGTCCTTTTTCCAATTTTTTGTCTCTACTAGTTTATTTAATTGAGATCCGGAAATAGGCATGTTATTAATAAGCGTACATTGAGCTTGTTTCGTGTAAATTTTTATTTAAAGAATTAAGAATTAACGTATTGAGGTACAATAGAGTCTCTGTATGAAAAATGTGGTCCAACGGCCGGATCGATAGACAATGGTTGGTATGAAAAGTCTAAATATATTTTTATAATTTATAATTTATATAAATGTAGCTCTTTTTTATAATTTATATTTATAGGTATCTTATAATTTATAAATTTTAGTTTTATAATTTATATAAATGTCGTTCTCATTGTACGTATCTGTTTTTCGAAAAAAATCACGACATGGCGAGGGTTAAGAAAAGTGTAATTATGCCGAGAATTTTACTTATATTCGGGGGCTTAAAAAATACTTGATTAAAAAAAAACAGCTACGTACATCGATAGCTACTGCAAATTTTGAGTTTTTGAAATTGAAAATGGTAAATTATAGCTAGAGTTATGATCCCAGCCAGGTCGAGAAAAGTCGTTTCGAGAAAAACGCGATCAGAAGTTTTAGTATACGTAAATCTTGGGGCTACCTGCTTCCACTAAATCGTCTGTAACTTGGTCAATTTTCAATTTTTAAACTTGAACATTTTTTTTTACACATTCACGAGTACGTATACTTCGAGAAAACTCGAAAAAATCGTTTTTTCCGCCTTAATTGCTGTCACTTTTCAACTGAGCTAACGGTACCTACCCTGCACAGGAACAAAAAATAGTCATCACATTTCATGCGATTGGTGTATGATTTTTTGTCAATAAAAAAAAGTCGACATGTTTTTGTGTAGTCTGGAGGTCTATAGTGAGAGACTCTGGCCACATTGATGGGCATCCTTACTCAAAGCGCGGCGCACGAGGATATACATACACACACACACACACACACACACACACACACACACACACACACATATATATATATATATATAAATAAGTTGTTACTACTAACCTAGACATACTAAGTAGTTATCTGGTTCATTGTCGCAATTCCTGTGAGGCCCCTCTACAAATGCATATACAGGTATAAACTTACGGTAGTATAAAGTATGGGCCTGATTCAGGAGGCAGTCGAGAGACCGGTCTACCGAGTTCGCGGCAAGCCTTCTCACCACTTCATGAAGAAAACATTTCTACATATATATATATGTTTACTTTTAGGTACATTTATGACAGACGTGTGTACACGTGACAGATACAATTAGGAAAACTCGTGTGGATTCGTTGATGACTAATTTTTTTTTAACCTAATCACCCTCGTAAATTATAGATGTCTTTCGTGGTTTGTCGATATCGACAGTCCTTATTTTCCTTTCTCTTTCTTTTCCTCCATTGACATACTTATCGGAATATGGAGTCGGCTTCGTTTATAAAAAAAAATCTATTATAAACGCTGATCTAATCTTTAGGTCGACGTTTTTATTTTATAGGCTTTTTTTGTGCCGAATTCGACCAAATGCCCAATGGCGAATAAAAGTTCGTATTATATATATATATATATATATATATATATATATATATATATATATATATATATATATATATATATATATATATATATATATGTATGTATGTATGTATGTATGTACGTATGTATGTATGTAAGAGCGAAACAAGTGGCTCCTCACCACGTTCGCTCCTCGTTACGAAACCGAACGGCCGATTTTGAAACGATTTTGGCATTGAGGATGACGACACCCGCGACGTATACCGATCGCTAATGATCGATGAAGAAATTCATCCCCTTCTCCTTTTTACAGTTTGACCCGTGTCAGAATATTTCGGAGCATCGACCCGGTCGTATATTCCTTGAAGTGGGGCCTCTACGCAATACGAAGATACCGAAAAGGATTTTAAACGGGAATACTGATATGCAAACGTTTCGTCGAGACCTGGAATGCTTTATGTACCACTTGTTCTCTCGAGACGGAAGAGCTTGAGAGGGGCAGCTTTCGATCACATTTGGAGAATTGTCAATTACGTTGCATACGATGCACATTTTTCTCATCGACTTTTTTCATTCCACATTTTTTTCATCCAATTTGGAATCATGATTTATGCCGAGATTAATAAAGGTTTAATCAAAATAATAGTATATTCGGCTTATAGGTAAAAATGGCTAGCATTGATGAAGAATTTTGATTGATCAATATCGGCATTTACCAGATCCCGTCAAGTATTATTTTATTATTTATTTACATTTGTTTTATATAATAATTGTAAAATTATGTTTATTATTATTTTTTTTTCTCGGATATTGCATTTTATGACGCGCATTTTGATTTATCAATGTTTGCATTTACCGGAGCTAGGCAAGTATTATATTATTATTATTTAATATTTATTTTATGAAGTAATTTAAAAAAATATATATTTGTTATTGTTTTATTACTATATTGCTATTATTTTGCCTCGAAAGACCGGTCCTGCATAAGATATGCTCCTTTCGACGTGCATCATCGATCGCACGTGCATTGACGCATGCACACATGCACGCGATAGGAAAATAAGCTGAACAAATTCGAGTGGTTTTCCGGCCTGCCGACTCGACAGGTTTCGCATAAGTCATCTTTTTCTTTTTTCTCACTCTGTCGTGAAAATATGTATATCCTCTTTGCAGTCTTCGTATGGTGTCACACTACCAATACCCTCGACGGATATGTGCCGGTACGTGTGTACAGTATGCTTTGCGTTACGGCAACGCTTAGCGCGAAAGCGCGCTCTTCTACACACGAGTGGTGTTACGCGTGAGATGTACCCATACAGACATGCGCAAGCACATATATCCATGAGGTTTTCCATGTCAGGTTCGAGTTTGCGAAGGGCAATTTTTTAGCGCTCGTCGGAAATACAATTGTCGGAAAATCGATCGTTTTTTATATATCATATTTTTTATGATCCTCCGGTGGATTATGGATTCGCCGCCGCTCCCGTGCGGTATTGGTCGTAGGGATTCAATTGGATCGCTCGTATATTGGATTCTAATGGAAATTCCTCATTGGAATCCAATGCACGAATCCAATTTGAATCCTAAAGGACCGCCACATGAGCGAATAGAATCCGTTAAGATTCTAGCTGTACCATTGCAGAGTTTATCGTAGGAATCCAATGCGATCGCCCATATATTGGATTCTAATCGAGATTCCTCATTGGAATCCAGTGTACGAATCCAATTTGAATCCTAGAGGACCGCCACATGAGCGAATAGAATTCGATGAGATTCTAACTGTATCTACCAGTGCAGAGTTTGTCGTAGGAATCCAATTCGATCGCTCGCATATTGGATTCTTATCGAGATCCCCCATTGGAATCCAATGTACAAATCCAATTTGAATCCGAAAGGACTACCACATGATCGAATGGAATTCGATAAGATTCTAGCTGTACCATTGCAGAGTTTGTCGTAGGAATCCAGTCCGATCGCTCGTATATTGGATTCTAATCAAGATTCCTCATTAGAATCCAGTGTACGAATCCAATTTGAAACCTAAAGGACTGCCACACGAGCGAATAGAATCCGATAAGATTCTAGCTGCAGAGTTTGTCGTAGGAATCCAATTGAATCGCCCGTATATTGGATTCTAATGGAGATTCCTCATTAGAATCCAATATACGAATCTAATTTGAATCCTAAAGGACGGCCACATGATCGAATAGAATTCGATAAGATTTTAGCTATACCATTGCAGAGTTTGTCGTAGGAATTCAATTGGATCGCTCGTATATTGGATTCTAATCGTGATTCCTCATTGGAATCCAGTGTACGAATCCAATTTGAATCCGAGAGGACCGCCACATGAGCGAATAGAATTCGATGACATTCTAGCTATATCTACCAGTGCAGAGTTTGTCGTAGGAATCCAATTCGATCGCTTGCATATTGGATTCTTATCGATATTCCCCATTGGAATCCAATGTACAAATCCAATTGGAATCCGAAAGGACTGCCGCATGATCGAATAGAATTCGATAAGATTTTAGCTGTACCATTGCAGATTTTGTTGTAGCAATCCAATTCGATCGCTCGTATGGTGGATTCTAATCGAGATTCCTCATTGGAATCCAGTGTACGAATCCAATTTGAATCCTAATGGATTGCCACATGAACGAATAGAATTTGATAAGATTCTAGCTGAACCATTGCAGAGTTTGTCGTAGGAATCCAATTCGATCGCTCGTGTATTGGATTCTAATGGAAATTCCTCATTGGAATCCAATGTACGAATCCAATTTGAATCCTAAAGGACTGCCACATGAGCGAACAGAATCCAATGAGATTCTAGCTCTTCTATTGCCGAGCTTGTAGTAGGAATCCAATTCGATCGCTCGTATATTGGATTCTAATGGAGATTCCTCATTGGAATCCAATGTACGAATCCAATTTGAATCCTATAAGACTGTCACATGATCGAATAGACTCCGATAAGATAAGCTGTACCAGTGCAGAAATTGTCGTAGGGATCCAATTGGATTCCCCTACTCGCTCCCACTTCTCGATAAGATTTCAATGGATAATCGCATTGGATCCCTATACTACAAGCTCACGCTCTTATATTGAATTCTAATTCAATAATCGGGATTTCCCACTGGAATCTAATGTACGAATCCAATTTTTATCCTAAAAGATTCTCCCATTGTTGAAAAGAATCCGATACGATTCTTGATCTTAAAAAAGTATAAATCCTTTAAAAAAGTATAAATCCTTTAAAAAAGTATATCTTGAAAGTCATTTGAATCACACTAGTGAAAATCTACTGTAATGATCATTTATTATTTATTTTACTGCAATTTGACATAATATCAGCACATACGTACACGCTCACGAAGCGTGCAGATTATATTTCAACACGCCGAGTTTTTTTCTCGTGACTTTTCATATATTTTCGATTCGAATGTGGCAAGAATTCTGTAACGACTCTGATCGGGGAATAGGGGAGAATCCAATTGCATCCCGATGAGGACTCCCTATGTGCAGTGACCCTAACCAATCCTTATAGAGGTGTGGGTGCATCTTGGAACTCCCCAACGAATTTGTGCACAGGATCACAACAGAATATTTTTTTTTGGAGTATCGACAAATTTCGGTTGAGAATTACAAATGGAAAACGCTCAAACGTCGTCAATCAGGCAACAGCGTGGAATCCACTTGGATTCCAATGTGGACTCCCTACCTGCGGCATCCCCATCAAAACCCTGTAGGGACATTGTAGGATCTGGGGACCCCCGGACAAATTCCTGCACGTGTTAGGTTACATTAGTAAAGTGTTGATAGGGATTGATAGGATGGGCTTCAATTGTGAAGGGCAATAGTTGAAAATCCGCAAGAGTATACATTGGGGTTCAAGGAATAAACAAATGATAAGCGTGAAATTTTCATCCTGTTGGAGGAGTATGAGCATCATACTTCTGTCTGTTGAAATACGATGAAATACTCGCCATATACATGCATATATTACCGAAAGAAGTAAACCCATAGGAAGACGCGGGTGAAAGTGATTTCTAAAAATTGCTAAACGTTGGATCCCAAAATACGCGTCGACGAACGTTTTTTTTTCCTCGAACACTAGAGTCAAATCTGCGAAATATCCTGAATGGGAAACGAATTCACCGGTTATTCCGAAATTCCTGGCTACCAGAATCTTTCGGATAACGGCGCGGATTTGTAGAGTCTCCGTCATAAATGAGGCTTGGCCGAGCGGCGGCTTCACGTTTGTATGAGTAAGCGCTGCATATATAAATCCAAATGTCCATGCATAGGATAGAGGTTTTGAAATTCCATTCCGAATGAAGACACATGGAAAAATGACGCGGTTTTCGCAAGACCAAAAGCCAGTAGAGAAATGCGTAACGATGTGAACGAATATTTTGTACATCATGGCTGCTGCCTTTTTTTTTCCAATCATCAATTTGTGAATGTCAAACGATGAAGCAATAACCGCACGAAAGAGAAACGACCCAAATGGTCCTAGATCAGACGAGAGGTTTCTCTGGCGCGATTGAGAACCAGTCGTTGGAATATTTCAAATATATTTCGGAAAGACCCGTAAGCACGGCAAATGGAAGACAAATGGTTCCGGTGGCGTGTTACGATCCCATCAGGAACGATATTCATCCACCACGGTAGCTACGATTCTCATTTCACACGATCAGAATGCGAGATGCTTACTTTTTTTCTGACCGTCAACTTTTGGAAAATGAAGCCAGCTGCTGGATGCGTTTGAGATTTGGTAGACCGCAGATGCAGAGACCGAGTTCAGTGATCAGTGGTCTCCATTGCCAATGCCCCTCTTATGGTCGCTGTGCCTGCTCGAGAAGTTTAGAGTCGGGAGTGAAGGAGCCGAGAGTGGACCAGTCGATGTCCTTGACACGTTGAAAGTGAGTTCGGTTGTAGTTGGTGGGGCTTAAAGATTTTAAGACCTTGCGCAATATCTGCGTTCCTCGTCGCTGAAGCTGTAGACTGTATTTCGTTCAATGACGAGTTGACACCCACGCGATGACGGGATGTTGCGGGTCTTTTGTATGAAGACACGGTGGACGCGGATTACATTTGCGATGCTCACGAGTCCGTGTTGTGTTTTTCCAATAACGAGAATAGCTTCCACAGCCGACACGTGTGTAGGTGTGACGCTACGGAACACGGGATGAATCACGATGCAACTCAATGTCACTGCAACCGTCTTTTGTTTGGATTGTAGCAGCGAGCTGTGTATTGCGATAGTGGTTAGGATTGAAAGCTCTACTAGAGTCAGGTTGGGCTGAGTTTGTATAGTAAGTTCGACAGGCCGATTAGCCGCACGTTGACATTGGCCAAAATAACCCAAATATGGGCTGATTTCCTGCCGTATACAAGTCCAGAAACGAATCGGACAAGGAAAAACCAAGCTGATGAATTCTTGATTCATCGGTCCGTAGGATTTTGATGACACTTTATGATGTTGCTGGCATCATGAGAGACAAAACTCCTAGCCGTAACCCAACCGTCCATCCACCGGTATGATGGCCAAATGGACCAATTAGTCCGATAAGGAAAATCGCTTTCCAAGCCACCGTGCAGAGGCGACATTATCGGAGTGTTTGTTACCTTTTCCTCTGTTTCTCAAGAAGAAGAGGCTTCTAGGTCATCATCGATCCATGTGGGATCATATACACATATATATGTGTGATCAAAGCGCCACTGTGATCAACTGCAAATCGCAAAAGTGGATCTGACGGTTTTGCTTAGCTTTTCAACGCGAACGAATTGATCAATAGTGGTTTTATCCTCACGATGTATTTTTCGTCATTTTTTTCATCGTATCTCTGGCTGGCTGACTCTCTCGTTGCGACAGCCGACCGGATCTTTTGCTTTTTCCCCTCACGTTTTATTGTCGCCCTTCCCAGTGACCCAGTCTGTTATTTGTGGAGGCGGATCAGAAAAGCTCCAGTGGAGAATCAAGAAACGAATCTTCGCTTGTGGGAAGCAGTCTCTTTTTTTTTGCTGAAATCAATGTAGCCAGTCCCCCACGTAACTGCAGCGTCAGTTGGCGAAATACTTTCTGGGCACCTGGACTACGAGATTTTTTTTCCCATAAAGTATTTCATTATTTGTGAAAATGAAGAAAATAAATTAGCGAAAAATATTTGAATTAGGGTTTAACGGAGACTTTGTCCTTGAAATGCAGCGGGAGAGGTTAGCGGCTCAACATGAGCAGCTAGAAGAAGAGGAGGGATGCCTCTATGGATCAGGCATTACCGATTAGCGGTAATTATAAACACATTTGTGTAAACACATTACAAAACTTTAAACGCGTTTTTCTCGAAAACACGTTTTTAAAAATGGCTGACATTCTCCTGACCGCTGTAATTAACATATCGACCTGAAATTTGGAGAGCATACTCAGAAAATATGTCTTCACGGAATGACGGATCGTTTTTTCGATAGATACATTTTTGCATTTATTATTTAGCTTTTTCGGCGAAAAAAAACGCGAAAATTCGATTTTTTTTTAAATTGCCGCCATTTTCCGAAATTTGTACTAAACGAAAAACCCATCCGTCATTCCATGACCAAAGGGTCACAGATTGATAATATGCTTTGAATTTGTGTTTCAGATTAACAAAGAGGGGACAGTGATGTCAGCCATTTACCTCCCGCGATTTAAGGACCTGTTTTCGCGGAGCTGCAACGGCCGTCTTGGTTTTTTTTTCAAAAAAAAAATTTTTTTAACGTTCTGTATATCATGAATAAAAGCAAGAAAAAAACCGCACTCAAAAAGCTTTACTCGTTTCCTTTAAAAAAAAATAAAGTGTAAACACCTGAAATATGGCACTCCAAGGACAAAGTCTCCCTTAATCTTCAGTGTTTTGACTTCAGTTTTGATGAATTTTCGCCGATATTTCCGGGAGGCCTTTAGGGTTTTTTTTTAACAATCGATACTGAAGGAAGCGATTTACTGAATGGGAATTGTAGCGCTCAATACGGAGGCGCCAGGCGTCTCGACGCCTACGCTGCGGACTTCCTCCTTCCTAAGCCCCCGTGACTGTACTCTATTTCTTTCTTCGATCATCCCCTACACTCATGCCTCATACACAGCTGTACAGTCCTTCCTAAAATTGTTGTGGAGACATTCCAATCAACTTAAAAACGTCAACGCCATTCGCTGTAAAAACACGCTGAATACGATGAAAATATTGCGAATAACTAATGTCAAGTGTGAGAGATGGGTCATTTTTCTTCAGGATAAATAATGCAAGTGTTATCTCGATGATTGAAACTGTAGAAGATTCTTCAGATTTGATAATAAGTTTTCATAATTACTATTAATTTTTTTTCAATAATAATAAATTTAATCACTTGAATAAAATGTCCTGAGATACGTGAAGCTTTTTTCAACATTTACAATAAGCCAAATCCAAACAAAACATATATTTCTTAATAATAACCTTTAATATTTTTAAATTATAACTATTAACAAATTGGCGTGAAGCTTTTTTCCAGATTTACGATAAGCCAAACCCAAACTAAGCGTTCCTTCAAATGATAACTTTTAATAAGTTTTAATTATAACTTTTAATTTTTTATAATAAAAAATAAATAAAAAAAAATAATATTTTTTTAAAGATCATAGATTAAATAGCTTTAAAAAGACATCCTGAGATAAATAAAGATTTTTTCGAATTTACAAGTAGGTTCAAATCGAATTTTCATGATTATAAACATTTACTGATTGTGGATTCGGCCTAATAACAATCGCAAAAAATTCACCGAACAAAGATTTCTCTTTAATAGCCAACAAATGATGCGACTTTAACGAGCTACATCTACCTAGAAGCCTGAAAAAATTGCGAAATTCCGATTTTTTTTTCTTAGAGAGCCTTTGGAAACATCACCAAAAAATACAGAAAAACCATGGCCGTCGGAGGATGAACATTTTTTCGCGACATTTTCCGGTGGATTCTCTCCAGCTTAAACGGTCTAGCCGACATCTAAAAACCAAACGGGTTATTCAAGTTAACGATAAGTACGAGTCGTTGACGATTGTCGATTTCGAAAAATAATTTTTTTATTAATGTAGCGACGAATTGAAACTCGAGCGTACAAAATCTATGAAAAAAGTCGTCATTTATTAAATATATATAACTATGAAAAAATAACAAGAAAAAGTAAATTCGTCGAGGACCTTTAAGTGTTTCTCATTGTATCTCCTGTAATTTTGGACACAAATCATAAAGTGGTTCTCGAGATATCATGTCCGGCGACTTTGAAAACAGTCTAATCTGCCGGCGGCCATGTTTTTATTGTTTTTCTATTTTTTTAAAGGCTCTCAATATATGTACTTTTGTGTTAAAAAAATGCGTCTAGGTCGCCCCTTAAATAAACTAAAAAAGATTTTTGGTTCCGAGGGCTAAAGGCAATGGAGCCTTTTTTTCTTTGTGGAGGCCTGACTCGAGCGAGCAGCACGTCTATTGCGATATTACGGACCGTGTCAGTACGAGGGAACACACTATTTCTTCTTTCTGTCAATCGGTCAAGGTTGCGACATCGACCTGGCACTTCGTGGAGGGCGATGCAACGGATCAAATAAAAGCTCACCACTCTCACGTTCACGAAGGCAGTTTTTTTTTCTCCTAGAAGTTCAGACCACGCGACGGCGCGTACGAGAATTCCGGAGCAGCACGACGTGAACTTTTTTGTTATTAATTTTTGTTAAACTATTATTTTACTTTTTTATGTTTTTTATTGTCTCATTAATTTTTTCCTCTAAATGCCTCACTTATAGTTAACGATAGATGTGAGATTTTATTTTAATTTATCGAGCTGTGCAATGGCGCTTTTTCAGGAACAGCACAGCTTGTCCTGAACATTCGATGTTTTCGCTGACGAATGCGCTCGACGCAATAAGTGCCGTCAGCAAACTGAGCTTGAGCGAATAAAATGATTTCATCTCTAATCGGTCAATTGCTTCCTTTAAAAATTAAGGAAAAATAAAATAAAAATTACTTAGTTAAGAATTTCCTTTGAAATGGTTAATATTTTTATATTTTAATATATATATGTGTGTATTACGGTGGCACACATTTGAGCTCTATTTTTTCCCTTTTTCTCACCATCCAATTATCTACTTTAAGGGAAAAAAAATTGTCGCGGAAGCTGCGAGCGGTCAAAAAATATTTAGAGGTCGCTCAAGCCGCCGAAACATTCAAAATTTTCTTTTAAAAATCGAGTTCCTTTTTCGTTCACTTCTTACCCATGAATTTTACGCTTTATCATTTAAAAATTAAACTCGCGAAAGTTCTAGCCGGCCAATGGATATTTAGTGGTCGCTCAAGAGCTTCGAAATTTCAAATTGTCGTGACTTTCTTTCTCTTCTCACTCAAAATTTAACACTTTGTAAAATTTTGAAAACAATGAATCCTTTTTTTCTTTAGAAACGGATTTTTTAAATTTACCTCACACTTTTAACCCGATACAACGGGGGACCTATAATTTTGTTTATGGACAAGAGGTTTAAATAATTATTTCATGAGAACAATGATTATAATTCTTGCGTTAGTAGTGTGAGGTAATTTTGAAATATCTCTTTTCAAAGAAAAACCATTAATTGTTTTGAAAATTTTACAAAGCGTCAAATTTATGAGGGAAAAGAGCAAAAAAAAATGGCGAGGATGTGAAATTTCGAAGCTCTTGAGCGACCACTAAATATTCATTGACCAGCTGGAGCTTTCGCGAGGTTAATTTCAAAATGCGTAAGATACAAAGCTGAGGCGTGAACGAAAAAAATTAATTGATTTTTTAATGAAAATTCGAATTTTTGGGAGACTTGAGCGACCTCTAAATTTTGTTTGACCGCTCGCAGATTTCGGGACAATTTTTGTCCTCAAATAAGACAGTTGGATGGCGAGAAAAAGGAAAAAAATAGAGCTCATATTTGTGCCATTCTAGTGAGTATATATATATTTATAATATAAAAATAATCGAAAATACATTTTAAAAACACATTGCAAAGCTATTATGATATTATTTAATCTCTTTAAAAAAATGTTATATATTCTAGTTTTTAATCTTCATATGTACCTCTATAGAGATTTAAATATTTCATTTTTTATTTAGATCAAGATTTAAATATAAAAATAATAAAACTATAATATCTAGAAATTTGATAACATATTTAAAAATTTCAAAGTATCCTTTCAATATATTTGTTTAGAGAATTATTCTATTTTTAAATAATTTTAATATTGTATACTTTCAAATCCATATATATATGTGAAAATATGAACCTTTCAAAAGGAAATACTTAATTAATTTACTAATCTTAATTAAATTAAATTAAATTAATCTCCATTCCTATTTATTTGTACATTATATATATGAACCGTCTTCCAGGGCTTTGAACTTTCCCCCTAGATCGCCCTGCCTTCGCCTGCTCGACTGCCAAATTTGACACGCGCTTTATTGAAAAGGCAAGGATTACCGTTTGGTGATGTACCATCGAAGCGTCTGTGAGACATGTGGGCGCCAATACCGCGCCTCGCGGGTGTGAAAGCTACGACCGTTAAAGAAATTAGAAGACTTGGAAATTCTTCGGGCACGGTTCGCTTCATAAATCGTACAGCCGTCCGATCCAAAATTTCACTTCTTACCATTTCTGAGTGTCGCCGCGTAACTCTTTAAATGTACATCCGAAAAAAAGATAATTCCAAGGAATATCGGTAAAACAAAACTAAAATGTTACGTCTCGTCGTGAATTTATATATATATATATATATATATATATATATATATATATATATATATATATATATATATATATATATATATATATATATGCCAGTAATAATCAAATAGGTGAGAGTAACACACTAAGGATGGGTTGTGTAACGCGCGATTGAAATATTACGGTTATCAAAGATGTTACGGACTTTTGCGAGACACGTACAATTTATTCCCTCATTGGCGATTTGTTTTTTGGCGTGCTTGGGACCGTTTGGATAAAGAACTTTTCTCGTTCGTTACTAAGGGTTAACACCCCTGTAAGCGTCTATAATGAAGTAATTTTTCACAATTTTATTTTGGATGCAAGAACATGGATGCAATTTTATTTTGGATGCATTTTGGATGCAACATGGATGCAATTTCATTGTGGATGCAAGTAATAGGATAATGATTTTCAAAAAAATATTATCAGCCATATCTTCAGGTAAACGAAAACAAAATTATGTTAAAAAATTATACGAAATGGTGACGTTGGAGGCATCCACGCGAGGCATGTTGAATTTGAGACGCTCTGGGGCACGCAGTATAACTCACGAACATTTGAATCTGGAAGAATATTTAAAAAATTCTATTCATTTACACGAGTATAGCTAGAGAAATGCGTAGGGCATTTTGAAAATATTAATTTTCGTATAATTGGCAAGCATTTAAAGTAAAAACTCAATTTTCGACAGAACAAAAGGACAATCATTTGTGAAAAAATAATGTTACGATTAACTCATTGAAAATCCCGTACGTATTTATCTTCCGAGCATCCCTTGAGGCCTTAGGTCACTCTAGAGGCCAAAAAGGCGAATATTTTGTGATTTTGTTTCGGCTAAACGATAAATTAAATCGAAATTACAAAACAAGCGTTTGATGATAGACGTACTTGACTATACTAAATTATTTTTTCACAGCGATACATGTCAAAATGCCGACTGTGCAGCACTTTTCCGATGACGCCTTTATTTCTGGAAGGCCAACGGCCGGACCAACAGCTCTTATAATTTTCGAGTTATGATAAGACACTAAAGTTTTTTCGATTATATATGAGAATAGCTATAGAAGTACGTAGGATTTTTTTGATGTGTTGTTTTTTTGTCAAAATGGCGCATTTCTAAAACCAAAAGGAGGAAATGCAATGAGAAGGTCGTCAGAAAATTGTTTGTAAAAAAGAATCTATGCAATATAATCTAAAAATCCTACGTAGTGCCTTAGAAAATGTAGTTCTAAATATACAGTTAAAATTTGTCGTGAATCAGTTGAAATTTGTTTGAGTTATGAGTCCGGCTGACTGGAAAAATGAAGTTTTGAGATAAACGCGTTTAAGGCGTTATACGCAGTGGCAAGGCCAAAAAAGTCGTTTTTTCACGAATTTTTTCTGGAAAAGGATTTCATTTGGGCAAAACGAAAAGTATTAGGCAGTGTAGTGGCATCTTTTAGCTTTAGATCGGCATTTTTTATTTTCAAAAATATTCATTAACATTGCTCCTGTAGGAAGTCTCCTGGAGGTCCCAGGTATTGATAAATAAGGTATTGATAAATCCAGGTATTGATCGAAGGAATAGTCGAAATTTTGATTTTTGACAAAATGGTGGCTCCGTAAAGAAACAATTTCGATTTTCGACCAAATTTTTTTTCGTTAAATCGTTGAAAAAAAAATATAAATAATTATCGGAAATCTTATTCCTTCGATCAATTCCTGAAGGATATATCTGACAAGGTTGTGTTAAAATTGCAGACCGATCGGTTGAGCCGTTTTTGAGAAATCGTGCTCACCGACTTTGAAAACACCGTTTTGAGAAAAACGCGTTTGAAGTTTCAACAGTCAACTTTGTAGCGCTCCGAGCGTTCTCACAAATATGTGTGTATTTCCGTGAATATTCGCTGCATCGATTTAAAATTTTCAGGGAATATACTCACATATTTGTACACTACGAAAATGGAATTTAAAAAAATTGATTTTTTGAAATTTCCAACTGCGTATAACCCGTTAAGGGGTTACCCCCACTTGCGATTTTGAAAAAATCGATTTTTTTTAATTGCATTTTTTTGAAGTATAAGTATCTGAGAATATGTCCTGAAAATTTTAAGTCGATCCGAACAAAATTGACTGAGATATGAGCGTTGAAAGAGTAGAATCCGCGTTGAAAGAGCGTTGAAAGAGAAACTTTAAACGCGTTTTTCTCAAAATGGCAATTCTGAAGTCGGTGACCAAGATTACTCGAACACTAATGAACCGATCTTCTTGAAATTTTGCAGGCTCATTTAATACATAAAAATGTAGTCTTTAATCGTTCGATTTTTTTTTTCGAAAAAAAAAAATTGCCGTTTTATAGCCAAAAAACGGCCGTTTTTTTCGTTAAAATCGAACCATTAACTCTGACTGTCCGCCATTTTGTGAAAAATGAATATTTTTTGAAATCCTTCGATTAAAGACTAGTTTATACTTACATTTGACTAAATCCATCCGCATTTTTTTCTTCAGATGATCCACTTCGCCGCAATGTTGGTCACCGCAAACCGTGTATATAAAAACATTATTTCATTGACGGCCATTTGCCACTAAACAATGTAATATTTGTCAATAAAAAAATTACTGAAAGTTCTTCAAGATGTGTTCTTTAAGATGGTATATTGATCGATTAAAAAAGTTTCGTAGTTTTCTTTAAAAAAATTCATGAAAAAGGCCTTTTTTGCGCTACAAGTGGGGGTAACGCCTTAAGGTAGTTCTGTAGGTACACGTATGAGCCAAAACTTTCGGTCGAAGCGTATAGTAACATCTAATGCCCATACGATGCTATTGGTTGTAAATTTTTGACAGAGCTTGTATATGACTCTCTATATGACCCACACATTCGCACCTCACGCATAGATAGGTCTCATACTCGTATAGAGAGCAGCGCTGTAACCGTGGCAACAATCGCTACGATTCGTCTTTCGCGAAATTTTTTATGTAAATAAAAAACGCGTGAAAATGTCAACCCAAATGCGATACAAAGGAAAGTTTACAAGAAAAAAGGCGCTTGCTTAAAGACTGAAAGCTGCGGTCGCCACGTGTCAAGCAAATGCGGCTAAACGCGATGAGAATAACCATAACCTCAACGATCAGCAACAAAAATTCGCTGTCGAAGGACGTCGGATCGTGGATTTACAACATCTTGCCGACAGTTTAAATTGCACTCGCTGTAACAAAGACAAATACATGCATAAATTGAACAAATTAAATTTGTTTGCAGAAATTTACTTCACATCCGTCTCAGAATTACTAGAACTCAGGAAAAAAAACACGCTTCGCGTGCAAACCGCGAAGCGTGTTTTTGTGTTTTGTGTTTTGATCGCGTACAAAAATACCCATATTCAATTGCAATTATCTCATGGACTAAGCGGTAAATCGAATTGAATTTTTGGGCATCAGTCCATGAAGGTCATATCTACACCATTCTTAGATTTCAGCCAATTCCCAAGACTTGATCAAAACTACAGAACTACCTTAAAGTTAGTGGAATGTCATGACATGAAAAATGTTTTAATACCTTTAATCTTCAACAATCATCGAAAATCGAGTACTTAGAGATTTTTCACACCCATAATCTTTTGGAATATTATTTTATAGCTGCCAAGCTACCTTTTAACAACAACAACAAAAATCGACCCTTAATGTTGAATATTTTCTACGAGCTTTCGTAATCGAGTGTTCATTCGTAATGTCAATCAACATCGTGATTGGTCATTTCCGAGATTTTGGAAATTTGGAAAACTCGGCAAATATGCAGACAACGAAAATTTCATGGCCTAGCGGAAGCTCGTTTTCTCGTTGAAAGCTACCAAGGGGTTGCTTGGTACATCCTCTTTAAACGTCCACGCAATTAACGAGCGAATCGATAACAATGACGCGATTCCCGTCACAACAAGTTTACCTTGAGATTCAACGGAATCCGTTCGCTGCCAGTGAAATGACATTTACGAATCTCCTATCTGGGCTGATGGAACATACATTTATTTTCAATATCGCATCAAGGTATTCCGAATGAAATCCACGAGCTCGATTGAAATGTTCTCTATTCTCAATATATATATATATATATATATATATATATATATATATATATATATATATATATATATATATATATATATATATATATATATATACATATATATATATATATATATATATACATATATATATATATATATATATGTTTATTAACAAATAAGTAATTGTTAATAACATTATTTCGGTCAGAATAACTGTTTTTGAATAAAAAAAATAGTTGATGCAAAAAACGACTAAAGCCTTTCGTCCAAATGTGAAGACAAGTTATGCCTAGTTGTAACAGTCAAAAACAACTTATTCTTCGAATTTTTGTTTAGAAAATCGTGATGAGAATTTTCTACAAAAATTCAGTTATTTGAAACAGTATAATCTGAAAAACACTCTGTAATTTTTTTGTGTCAAAATATTCTATTATAATCGATTTACAACCGATGTCCGGAAAGCACCTCTCGAAAACGTCTTTTGCGATGATCAATGCCCTGCTGAACCAGATTATTCAATATCGAAAAATCAAACAGATTTCGTTAGTATATTAGTTTATCCTATGATTAATAGAAGGAATTTCTAAAATATTAAAATTAAAAAAAATTGTACGTCTCGAAAGTGACAGTCTTGATTTTTGCAAAAAATTGGCATTTTTCGTTCATCAAATCGAAAGTATACATTGGAAAAGAAATCTTTCGATCAAATCCTATATTTGTACATCGAGAAAAAGCCCTAAACATTTTAGAAGATCGCTGCGGTAGTTTCGGACGTATTTTGCTCAGCGTCTTTGAAAACGTTCCTCCGAAAAAAGCCTTTAAGTTTTTATTTTAGGAAGTTTCAATTTAAGTTTCAAGTTTCAATTTAAGGAACATTTATAACATGATATATGGTCAAAATATATTGGTTTTAAAAAAAGTGATTTTTCAACCTTTACAACTAGGTATAACCTCGTAACTGAGGACGCGCAATTTTACTGGCTTTCGGAAAAATAGCTCCGAATTTATATCTATAATTTACAGCTCATCAGGGTTCTCGAAACAGCCGCGAGAGGAAGTCGCGCGCTGCGTCGATAGCGCGAAAAAAATTCCCGCCTGTACGTCTCGTGGAGAACTTTCGATCGCGTTCGGTCGGAAGTACAGGGAGGGATTTTGGATGAAAAGAAATCCCAAGGTTTCATTTCATTAACGAGATAATGTAGCGAGGAGGAATGTGAGGGGTGCGGAAACTTCCGAACGATTGTGAAACTGAGTAAAATATGGATTTCACACACACACACACACACACACACACACACACACACACACACACACACACACACACACACACACACACACACACACACACACACACACACACACACACACACACACACACACACACACACACACACACACACACACACACACACACACACACACACACACACACACACACACACACACACACGCACGCACGCACGCACGCACGCACACACGCACGCACACACACACACACACACACACGCACGCACGCACGCGCACGCGCACGCACACGCACACGCACATGCAGACGCACACGCACACGCACACGCAAACGCAAACGCACACACACACACACACACACACACACGCACGCACGCACGCGCGCACACACACACACACACACACACACACACACGCACGCACGCGCACGCGCACGCACACGCACACGCACATGCAGACGCACACGCACACGCACACGCAAACGCACACACACACACACACACGCACGCGCGCACACGCACACACACACACACACACACACACACACACACACACACGCACGCACGCACGCACGCACGCGCTCACACACACACACACACACACACACACACGCGCGCGCGCGCGCGCACACGCGTACGCGAGCGCGCGCGCACACACACAAACACAAACACGTGTAAATGTATATTCGGAACGCGTCACGCAAACGCGAGGAATAATACCAAGTGGAAAGTTGCAAGCTCGAGTTATTTCCGGGTTGTACGTATGCAGGTCCAGCATAACGCTTTCGCACTTTTATCTACAGTGGTCTCTAAAAGTTACGGATAAATTTAATTGAAGGATAAATCGAACATAAATCGAACATAAATTGAGGATAAATTAAGGATAAAATCAATTCAATAAAAATAAGTGTAAATCAAATCAAATTGTGTCCTACCCTCGAGACGGAAAAGGGTGTTGTGTGGTTTGTTTTTAATAAAAAAAGGAAACGAGTGCACAGTTTTAATCAACTATGTACGGTATTTTATATCTCAGGGATAAATTAATAGATCCTTAAATTAAGGATAAATTGGAATGAATAAAAATAAGTATAAATGAAATGAAATTGTGCCCTAACTCTCGAGACGAAAAAGGGCGATGAGTGGTGATCGTTTTTTTTTTAAATTGCAAACGAATGCGCGCATAGTTGCAATCAACTATGTATCATAGTTTATATCGTGATCCAATGTTTTCCAATTATTTTTTTCACGGTGTGTTCAATCATTTTTATATTTTAATTTTGGTCGATGGTACTTTGTGAAATGGCAATCTTTCGATTTGGGGATTGCAGGAAGTATTGGAGACAGTAGGGGAAGGAGGCCCAAAACGAGCACCCGGCCTAAAGCGGGCATTCTCTATACGACTAACGCTTTAAAACTTACCGCGGTTTCGCGACGCGAAGACGTTGCCCCCGTCCGGCCACAGTTGTGAAGCTCATCTGTGGTCGACCGCGCGGCTCATGTGGCAAAAAAAACAAAATTCCACTGGTTTTGAGAAAAAAGCAGAGTATGTACATCGTGCTTGGTCTATTTGTGAGTAATATAGATCAATACTAAAATGTCACTATTCTTTTATGCCTATTTCACTTTGTTTTATTCATATTTGCTTGAATGTGTTCCAATCATTTTATGGTCAAGTTTGAAGAAAACGTCAAGTGGTGCAGCGGGGCAAAGCGGGCAGGGCAAAGCGAGCACGTGCCCGCTATGCCCCAATGACAAATGACAATGTGATATTGAGATGATAATAGAAGATAGAAAATGACCATGTGACTTTTTTCTTATAATTTTCCCATTTATTTATCTATGTAGGAACTCACCAAAACGCTATTATTTATTGCAACTATGTATTTAACATGTTTGAAAGTGGTATTGTTACCTTCTTATAACGATATCCACTATTATTTTCAGATGGTAAATAAATATAAAAGAAAGACACAACGAGCTTCTTGGGATGAGACCCTTAAGGGGAGGGTAGGGGTTTCAGCGTGAAAAAAAACACTTTTTTGCGAATTTTTTTTATCTATATGGATAGAGTAAATTTATTGAAACCTTTTGTACATTGTTAAGTGTCGTTTCAAGAACATTCCGTGAAATTTGTACGTGAAAATATCCACAAACAAGCCAGTGCCGCGTTTTTCTCGAAACCACTTTTTCAAAGTCCGTGTTCACTGCCATTTGAAAACTACATGACCGATTTATTTCAAACTTGGTACACTTTCTACATATAAAATACCTCCTCCCCCCAACGGTTAGTTTGACATTTTTTTTACATTGAGGGGGTTTTCCACCCCCAAAATGGCGGAATTTTTCGTGAAAAATAGAACTTTTCACTTTACATGACCACGAAAAATTTAGAAATGAAAAAAAAAAAATTATCAAAGATCGTTGGGGGGAGGATTTGATGATACTTTGACTAAATTTTAATGGTACTTGATTTCAGATAATTTCTACCTGAGATACAGTGAACACCGCAAATCGTGTTCTTCCAAAGGCGTTCTTGGAAAAGCTTTGTCACCGGCTTGTTTGTGGATATTTTCGCGTACAAATTTCACGGAATGTTCTTGAAATGATACTTAACAATGTACAAAAGGTTTCAATAAATTTACTCTATCGATATAGATGAAAAAAAATTGCAAAAAAGTGTTTTTTTTCACGCTGAAACCCCTACCCTCCCCTTAAGAAGGATTCGAAAAATAAGGAAAAGCCAAAAAGGTAAAAAAAGAACTAAACTGCAGACGAGGCAAATGACGTGTGATTACATGCAACGAACCATATGTAGATCCACCCACCGAAGACTGGATTCAATGCAATGACTGTCAAACGTGGGCTCATGATGCATGCACTGCTTACCCTGGTGTTGGGTCATTTTACTGTGATGATTGCCAAAAAAATAAATTTTACTGACTGTTAAGAAGACGCGTTACGTTTTTGTTCTTCCATGATAGCAATGATTTGTCTGCAATAAAATATGGGTACATTCATCGTTTTTTTCCCTATCATTTCCTATTTTCTTTTTATTTTTGCCTAATCTCAGGAAAAAATACAGGGTGCTCGCTTTACCCTCTACGTGCCCGCTTTGCCCAGAAGCCGTGCCCGCTCTAGGCTACCCTCCTGGGCAAAGCGGGCATTTATTAAGGGGCCAGTCCACTTTGAAAATTTCAAAAAATCGAAAGCTCGCAAGACTTGAAGAAATCGACGATGATGATCAATCAGAATGGATTTTGTACGGCGCAGGAATTGCCGATTGAGTTTAGGTAAGAGGTTTTCATAGTATAAACTTCAAACGCGTTTTTCTCGAAACAACTTTTTCAAAATCTAGCTCCATCGTATCTCTAAAACTGATAAACCGATTCTCTTGAAATTTGAACCACATATTGTAAATATGATTCGGAACAAGATGACCCTCGATGGTTTTGAAATTTTGATTTTACTCTTTTTTTTCTCGAAAAACGCGTTTTTAAAATACTTTTTTCGTTTTTCATCTGCCATTTTTTTTTATTTTCTGATAAAACTTTATATCTGAGGGTCATTTTGTAGCTGGTGTCATACTGAATCTAATGGACTTTGATTGTTTTGTTTCAGACAAGCCGTTGCCGAGTTGTGATGGAGCTCCCTCGCCCACCTATTTTTGAGGCGTTACGTTAAACTATAGATTTTGTACTTAAAAATGAATAAAAAAGAATTACATTTTTTCAAAATGTATTTCAAGACTTTATTTATCAAGCCCAACAACTTTTATATTCATATCTTTTATAAAATCCTTAAAAAATCGCGAAAATAGCCTTTTTCGTGGCTCCAAAGTGGACTGGCCCTTTAATGATTTCAAATTGGTTTCATTATTCGTATTTTAAAGATTTACCGGAAATGTGTGAATGTAATATTCAACTGCGATAAATTAGGGTCCGATGATAACAAAAATTGTTTGAATATGACGTTTTATGGCTCCTCTGTTTAAATTTTCCTTGGAGTGCCCACTTTGGGCCCCTCTCCCCTAACCTTTGCCATAAGGTACCATTGATGTCTACAGGAATTATTACTGTTTTCGCAACATGCTGCACGGACCAATGCTGGACACAAGTGGCGTGAATTCTCCGGTCTAGACTTAAGGAGAGATATACACCTAGATGGTCGAGGTCGAGGATTTAGAAGCTATGAACATTCCGTCGACCGTAGAAGACCTACACTATGGGCCTGGTATCGATGATTCCATGTAAGTTGACAAATTTCATGATTTATTCATTCCCAAATTTTCAAACGCGTTTTTCTCAAAACCACGTTTTTCAAATCGGTACCCAAAATTTCTCGAAAACCAATGAACCGATTGCCTTGAGGTTTTTTGTGGTTATTCTATACACCATTATCGCGTACTTGTCATAGGATTTTTTTCCGTTACTTAGTTTTTGTTTTATAGGCAAAATAATAACTAATTTTTCGCTCAAAAATCACTATTTATGTTCAAACGTCCGCCATTTTGTCATAAATCGATATTTTCAAAATCGGCTATGACAAGTACTAGATTATAGTATCTAATATAATAACCTTTTTGGTTTTTTGTTTCAGATGATTTTTGAAGAAACGCCAGTGGGTACCGTATACGCAGATTTTTTTACGACGCTCCAAGGATCATACAATATCCTTGTATATTTTTGATATTTTTGAATAAAGAAAATTAGACGTATTTTAGAATGTATATACTTTTAGATAATTAAAACCCCAATCCGAAATTTCAAATAGTTTTCCTGGAAATAATTCACACCCGGAGAGAATTTTTAAGTACTTTTTACGGTGAAATCTCCGTAAAAATTACATTAAAAATTTGAAACCGGTGACAAATGTGCACATAGTCAAAAATTGACACTAGCTTTTAATATTTTGCTTTCATTCATGTAAAAATTTAAGCAAGTAGCATAATTTTTTACATTTCTTTCAGTAAAAATTCTGACACATTCTCATGTAGAATTTTAACAATGGGCTGCCTCAAAAATTCCAAGTTTCTACAGTAAAAATAACCGGGACAAACTTGAAATTTCTAAAATCCCTAGCGAAAAATTAATTCCCTATGATTAAATGAATACTCTATATACTGTATTTTGTCGTAAAGAGCTAGTGAGCAACAGCAATAATAATATTAATGAATAATTGCTAATTTTTATAAATAATAGTATTTAATCCGTCCTAAAAATAAACACCTTTTTCATCGGCGTTTCTGAACATTTGTGTTCTTGATTGCTACTTATTTTAGCATATCATCTTTCCGTACCATTGTAGACGTCCTTTATCGAAGTTTCTTTTCACGTTTCTTTGTTTTCTTGCGTAGAACTGCGTAGAACACGTTAGACTGCACGAGACCACGAGGCTTTCTTGGCCCATGCTTCGTACTATAATGCGCATGCGCGGTACCGCTGTTGCTAAGCAACGCGGGTCGGCGTCGTTCGTGCTCGTCATACTGCGTCACAGGCACACTCTCACAGCTTGCGTTCACGTATACGCACGCTCGCACACAGAGCTCACGCGTACGGTCAGGCGACCTAGCCCTAACTGATTTTACTATGAAGAACGTAAAATTCCGGTGGACGAACGGAAAATTTCGGCTTCTTTTTTTAAATTTTTATGGAAAGCACGCAAATTTCTCAATGTTCCACTGAAAATTTTCATTTATGTTAGCACTTTTTTAACTTATTGTCGTAATCTTTACGTTTCATGAAATTTTACTATTAATTTCAGTAAAAATTCTGGAAAATATTTTAAATTTCTGTCACGCAAAAGTAAATTTTGATTCATTTCCATGAAAATTTATAATTTATTTCCTAAAAACCTGAAGAATTGCACATTTGTCACCGAGTTACTGTGATTTCACAGTAAAAATTACTTAAAAATTCTCTCCGTGCAAAAATGACCTTTTTTCCGGCTCCTAGGTGTATATCTCCTCTTAAGTAGCTTTTAGTAAAGTCGTGCCGTGAAGTGTTTATAACTATGATAATTCGTTAGGCCCTAAACGAGAGCTACTTCGAAGGACAAGGGTTGTTCGCATTTATCGGGACGCGGCATCCACTCCTTTCGTAGGACTGACGTAGGAGCTGCTCTGAGAAAACGAGGAAATGCATTTTAGCTGTTAGAGCACCTGAGACGTAGTTTCCTTTGGATAGATCGTTTCTTGGAAAGATCCAATTTGTTTCGATATTCCACGAATCGGAGAGGAAGAGATAGAATCGAAGATCCAACGATGAATGAAGGGTTTTAACGAATTCTCGTCACTTGTTTTCAGATATATTTATGTTCGTCCTTTCGTAGAATTGTCCTTTGTAGTGTTCACAGATCGATACGAAACAGCTGTCTGACGTCAAATGAGTGATGAATTGTTCCCGAATGAATTTCTCCGTATTGGCCGTAGGGTTGAAAGGGCCCGAAAAATAGCTCTACGACTGATTAATATTGCTCGAATCCGGCTGACAAGGAAAATCACTTTGGTGTACGCCCCAAACAAAGCCTCAATTTTCATTTGAAAATCATCAAAAGTGCGGAAAAAGACGTTTTTCGCTTTTAGCTCGCGTAATTTTGAGCTTTCGACAGAAGCGCGGTGATATTCGTGATTGGCGAAAAATTTCCTGTTAGATAGACTATTGAAATGATTTAAAAGACGACGTTTTTTTTTTCGACTCATTCAGCCATTTTTCCTGATTCGCCAAAAACGCGAAATTTTAAACAGCCATAGCGACGGTTCTATTTGAGTGGCATAAATTGATTAGAGGGGTTTTGAAAAGGATTTGAGTAGACTTAGAGAATGTCGATGGGTTCATCCCGATATCTGAATTACTTTTGGCCGGAAAATTCACTTGAAGAATGGCCGAAAAAGAGGCAGTGGAAAAACTCGCTAAAATCGAAGTTCGGTCTTTGAAATTCTGCCAAAAATTGCAAAACCGTTGGAGCTTAATAAACCAAACGGAATTTCCAAGGGCAAATGATAACGAAGAGAATGAGTACAAAGTGGAGTTTCAAATCGAAGCAGAAAAAAAATGATCGACGTTTCAGTGGAGTTTATTTTTGGCCATGATGGGGGTAAAAATGGGATTTTAAATATTTTTTTACAAACCTACAACGATGTACTTTTGACCCCTGAATACGAATTGACTATTAATTTTTCCTCAAACCCTCAGTTCTGATTAATCACGTTCGACGTAATTTCTAGCTTTCGTTAAAAATTTTGTGATATTCGTAATTAGCGAAATAATGTCCATCCGATAGACCCTTGAAATCGTTTAAAAGTCGAAAACTATAACTAAAATGTACGAGCCCGGCTTTTCCATTTGAAGTGGATCAAAACTTCGTTCCACAAAATATTTATTCGAAATTTTACGTTGAGTACGGATTTTTTAAGGGGTCTTCTTACTTTAGATGCTAAAAAGGCTATTTTCACGAATTTTTCTTATAGGTTTATATTATAGATATTGATATAAAAGTTGTTACACTTAATAAATACACTTTTAAAACACATAAAAAATTAAAAAAAATGTATTTATGTAACCCAAACAAACTTTAAGGGAAGGTTCTGCCTTGTTGGGCCGAAAAATGTTCGATTTGTCACCAATTTTTGATGCGAAAAGTATTAAATATAGAATGTTGATATTTGGTATGTTGACTAAGCGGTCTTTAATGATCGACGAAATATGTTTTAAAGTTTGACAAACCATGGTGGTGGGAGTGGAGCCACGTATGTCGGTGCGCGGGCGATGGCATTCTTTGCTTGCGGAAGTCCTAAGTCCCGGACCCGTGATCTGAAGTAAAAAAATCAAACATATTTTTACTTTGTACAATATTGTGTATAAGTTGACCTAGAATCAAGAAGAAAAAAAAATTGCGAACAATCGGAAGGAAGTTTGTTTTTTTTCCCAAAAATTTTCGCAGGTTTTTGCTCACCATTTTTTTATTTTTCAATTTTTCTTTTTTATTCTAGGTCAACTTATACACTATATTGTGCAAAGTAAAAATATGTTCGATTTTCTTGCTTCAGATCACCTGTCCGGGACATAGGACTTCTGCAAGCGAAGAATGTCATCGCCGGCGCACCGCCGTACGTGGCGCCTCCCACTGCCACCACCATGTTTTGTCAAACTTTAAAAAATATTTTGATGTTCAATAAAGACGTCTTAGTCAACATACCAAATATCAACATTCTATATTTAATACTTATCGCATTAAAAAATTGGTGAAAAATCGAACATTTTTTGGCCCAACAAGGCAGAACCTTCCCTTAAACGCGTTTTTCTCGAAACAACGTTTTTCGACGGCTTGTTGATAAAATCTTCGAAACTACTGAACCGATCCTTATGAAATTTTAACCACACATTCTTTACAACTATAGCTATAGCGCATAACGAGGATTTTTTAAATTTTGATATTGACTATTTTTTTTGCCAAAAACGGTGAAAAAACACCTTTTTTGTTGTTTTTTTTCGAAAAATGTCCGCCATTTTGTTATTTTTGCCTACATGAAAATCGTATGATATGCGTACGATATGCCTTTAAGGTAGTTCCTCTGCGAAAATCTCAACTAAAACTTTACATACCATGTTCATGTTTAAAAGATTGATAATTGGTTTAATTAGTAATGAATAAAATTAAAAACTACGCAATATTGACTCGGTACTAGTAGATAATACGAAGGATATCATTTATTGCCGTAAAATATATTTTGTATTGTGTTTTTGACCGACCATTGCCAGTAAACTTTTTGCCGGGACTGTCCAGGCTTTGCCCCAATTGTTTTTTTTTTCAGGCTTTGCCAGGCTTTGCACCAAAATTGTGAAGGCTTCTCATGGTTATATCTTGGAAACTAGATGGTGAATCATTCTCATTTTTTTTTCACATTATTCGTGATATCTTACTGTAGCTTATCCTCGTTTTTTATCAATTTCTTAATTCTAGTTTTGACGGTAGAATTAATGATGCTCTGTGTGCCCATCATAACGCATTTGTTACGTGTAAACCAAGCCAACTTTAAGGGGGGATTGTCTTTTTTTTTCGCAAAATTTACCGCTTTTTGGGAATTTTTTTGTGAAGAAAGTATACAACGGAAAACTTGTGAAACTTGGCATATAGTTTTATTGATCTGTTTACTACATACAACAAAATTTTTAAACAATTTCATCAAAAAATCCGCCTCCCACCCCCCTCGACACGCGATGGTCCTTTTTTGATGGTGTGCACGATTTCTCAAAAACTATTCAACCGATTGCCTTCAAATTTGGACAGAATGCTCAGCTGACATCCTTTTATCGTTTGATGAAGCAAAAAAGCAATACGTTTAATAGTTTTTTATTTATAACAAAAAATCGATCAATTTTTTTCGAAAAATCGATACTTCAAGTTCAAAACGTCACCAAATCGTCAATTTTTTTCCCCTTCATCGAACGATAGCTATATGTGTCTAAAGTAAAATGCTTTTTGGGTTTTTGTTGCAGGATGAACGTGAAGGCTGTAATCGTGCACACCATCAAAAAAGGACCATCGCGCGTCGAGGGGGGTGGGAGGCGGATTTTTTGATGAAATTGTTTAAAAAATTTTTTGTATGTAGCAAACAGATCAATAAAACTATATGCCAAGTTTCACAAGTTTTCCGTTGTATACTTTCTTCACAAAAAAATTCCCAAAAAGCGGTAAATTTTGCGAAAAAAAAAACAATCCCCCCTTAAGTGTAAATATCTCAGGTTTGGGGTGGTCGAACTTATTCAAATTGCACAGATGTTTGGATAATGTATTAAATAACGTATATGTCAAATTTCAACCATTTCTTAATTCAACTCTTCTGTGGAGGTACTACCTTAACATATTGAATTTAAAACCGTTTGATTTTTTCGTTTCCGATGATCCATCTCCGAGATTTCATCAACAGCGCTGACCGACCATTTTTTAGGATATTTTTTTAACTACCATTTTCGTCTATAAATAGTGACTTAAATAAATATTTAAAGAAATCTATTTCGAAAGTGTATTTATTAAGTGTAATAACTTCTATATCAATATCTATAATATAAACTTACCAAACAATTCATGAACATGGCCTTTTTTTAGCGTCCAATGCGAGAAGACCCCTTAATTTCTCCAAAGGGCCTGTGGAGATAACCGTGTAAAAGCGTGCATATGTATGTATATACAAAAGTGCGCGACGCACGTGCGAGGGAGACAACGCAACTCGGGAAACGGACGCTTCGTGTTTCGTATCCTGCAACACCCGATCCTCTTGGGATTCCATATTTTCAAGATAATCTCCGTTTTCGTCTGTTTCCGTTTCCCCCTTGATTTATATCCGGCCGCATCGTCACCACTGTCGGGACGTTAGTAGTAACGTCCCGACAGTGGTAACGATGCCGACGACGGGACTAATTCTGCCTCGCTCGCTCCGAGACAATGTCGAGACATTTGCCTTAACTTTGCGTGAAAACGATGAAAAAACTGGCAAAGATATAAAAGAGAGAAGGTGGCAAGTAACACGATCCTGCCTTCGCATACACCTTATCGTTCTGCGTGCGTTTTCTCTTGTGACATGCACGAGGGCACAAAAATCTGTTGTCTCTTTACGCATCAAGAATTCCCAACCAACTTTGAATCGAGGGACACTGCGGAATATAATCAGTTTTTCCTTTTAATTAGAGCAATGAACTTGTAATTTTATTTTTGTTTCTTTCGTGTCAAAATTGACGCAAGCATGTTGGGGATTTGGAAAATTGATTTGAAAAAAAAAAACCTTAAAAACCCAAGTTACTTTAAATCGAGAGACACTTTGCAAAATTCAAGACTGATATGCTTTTGAAATTTTTCATCCGTAGAGCACGACAGGCGAAAATTGTGAAAAATTAATTTTTCCCTATAATTAGGGTAATGAACTTTGAATTGAATTTAATTTTTTTCATGTGAAAACTGAATCTACACTTGCAAATTGGGGATTGGAAAATTAATTTTTTTTTAAACCCAAACCAACGCAATCAACTTTGAATCGAGGGACACTGCAAAATTCGAGAGGTGCTCTTGACATTTTTCGTCCGTAGAGTACAAAGACAGGCGAAAAAGGCGAAAATAATTTTTCTCTTCTTTTATTAGGGTTCTGAACTTTTTATTTTCTTTTAATTTCGTTCGTGTCAAAATTGACTCTGCGTTAGCATCTTGGAGCTTACGAAAATTCATTTGGAAAATAACCCTAAACGAACCCAAACCAACACAACCAACTTTGAATCGAGGGACACTTTGTGAAATTCAAGACCGTTTTTTGGAATTTTTCGTCCTAAGGGCACAACGACAGGCGAACATTGTGAAAAATTAATTCATCCCTTTTATTAGGATACTGAACTTTTCATTTTCTTTTAATTTCTTCCTGGTGAAAATTGACTTTATGCTACGTAACTCGGGGCTTTTAAAAATTGATGAAAACGAACATTGGACTAATTGAATATAGAAAAAAGAAAAACCTCAAATTGTAAGCAATATTTTCTACGCGTCTTACGGCATGGGACAGCAAGAGATTTTTCTTATCCGCACCGTTTCTTTCCAATTGAAGGTTTATCAATTTCCCGTGTGCGATGAAATTAAGGAGGGTGAAGGGTTAGCCACTATAATATATATATATATATATATATATTTTTTTTTTTTTTTGAAAAATAGCATCTACAGAATAAATCCATACTTCGTATGCATTTTTGGTGATTCTTTAGATAAGTGACTTTTTCGAAAAACGAGCCTGAAATAACTTTTTTGCTATTTTCTCATTCATCGGGTTATAAATAATTATATTCAGTCGGCGGAAGGTGAAATTTTTCATTAACAATTTTTTTTACAGTTTGTGATTTAAACAAACCCAATATAGGAGTCGAAATGTTCATGTATAACCCAATAAAAGAGAAAATAGAAAAAAAAAAATTTAGGCTAATTTTTCGGAAAAGTCACTTATCTAAAGAACCCGAGTAGAAATATTGTCAGGCTGGCCTGATATTTGATCCGGGTCTGAACACGTTGTAGTACGGGGAGGGGGGAGAGAGAGAGAGAGAGAGAGAGAGAGAGAGGAGTTATATATATATAAATATATATAGGTTATGTTTAAAAATCTATAGCATGATATTCGATAAAACTCTCTAATTAACACAATGATATTAGCCAATTGATATAGTTTATGTGATACAACAAATAATTATAGGAATTGATGTGGTCTCTTATGCCACTGAAATGCTACAATTACTCGGTACCATAGGGTCAGCGTGCGTAACTGTAGTTAGGTAGGTTCTAGGTTCGATCCCACGTGGATGCAGAAATATTTTCTTCGAAAAAATCCATTGAGAAGGCCCGGGAATGACGGATTATGATACAAAATCATCGTGGTACAACTCCAAATTAGTTATTTCAATTTATTTTGGAAGATTGGAATATTCTATTGAATAATCTAAAGAATATATTTGAAATAAATAGGATCGTAGTAAAAACACCTATCTGATTTAAGGGGGTAAAACCAGTGTGAACGCTGAAAACTCGGGTGATTTTCGGGAATTTTTTGGAAGGAAAGTACTCAATTGAATGTTTCGGAAAATTAAGAATATATTTGGCTAAATTTGACCTATATTACATAATTGATTCATACAAAAATATTGAGATCCAAGCGACTTATGCGCCGCCTTCGGTTTTCTTGCCTATAAAATGGTCGTTTTTTTCAATGCCAAATCGTCAATTTTCATCCAATCGAAAATATCCTACGTCATTGTAGAGTAAATATATTCAAGAGTGCTCAGTTCAAATTTCAAGTCAATCGGATAATTGCTCTTTGAGTTACGATGTCAGCAAATTTGAAAAATCTCATTTCGAGAAAAACGCGTTTAAAGATTCAACTATCGATTTTTGCAAGATAAAATGATATTGATATAAATGATAATGATATTCTTGAAAATATAAACTGTCAAAAAGGCAAAAAAAAATCGATTTTTTTTAGTGTCACACTGGTACAGCCCCTTAAAAAGATCCTATTTGAATTAAATATTTTTTTTGACAGTGCAATGAAGAATGTGATGAGATGGTGGTTTCCGAAGCAACAGCGACCTTCTCTCTTCGTGCTGCACGTCAGGCCTTCACTTTTCACCCCGATCAGACCGAAATCAGAAAAAGTGCCATAAAAATGACCAGGGCTTGATAAAAAATCCTGATCAAGGTATGGAAAAAAATCACGCTGCCTGATCAGGTCTTTTTCGTAGCAGGAGTACGATTTCTACCAGGGAATTGCCGAATTTTTTTATGTTCATTGAACAAAAATTCACAAGCCGTCATTTGACTCAACTGGACCGCCCCAACCTCCTCAAACGTCAGTGTGAATCGTTCTCACAACAAAAAAAAAGAAACAACAAAATATAACCACGTCGACGAAACAATACTCCGGATAATGAAAGATCGGCAATCCCGATTGAAGCGTCGGCATGCAAATTTCCTCGGGTGCAAATTCTCATCGATACGTTGACCGCAGTTGTATCCTTCGAGCCGTTGAGAAAACATCGTATCCACGTGTGACATAACGTAAATAAATCTCTGGCTTGTTAGAAACATGTCCTGGTAGGGGAAATCGAGCCAGACGATGTTTGGAATTATATAGAGAATTCGCGAATTTTGCCTTGAACCCGCGCGTTCGTCTCGTCTCTGGTGTCCCGTGCGAGGAGAGATCGTACGAGCGACGCCACCATCGGAGGGTTAATATCCTTTACGGCAGCACGTGTCGAGGATATCTCTTGCCCTCCGCACCCCTCCCGCCAAACTATTTCTAGCCTATGGCTCCTTGCGAGAATTTATAATGATGTGTCAATGACTCTCGTCGAGACACAAAAAAAAATATACATATATATATGTATATATATATATTTATTTGGAGTGGGGAGAAAAAGAAAGAACACGTACGTTTTTTCTTCGGTCGATTATGAGATTCGGACTTTTCTCGAAAGCGTACACGCGGTCAATAACACGTTACGAGAGAGAGAGAGAGAGAGAGAACCCGAAGATATATCAATCTCCAAATCAGAAGAAACGAACGAATATCAGTTGGCTTTGTCCATTTGCGAATAAGCAGGCCCGAAGGATGAGCTCGAGTATCCATAGACAGCTCGCCAGACGCGCCATCGTTGCAATTACTCTTTTCTATCCCAACTATATAAATTTATTGGCAATTTTCGTTTTATCGTCCCTCTTGGTCAGGCCTTAAGGATCCTCGCTCCACCTGTTCTTCGTCAATACTGCGAACTGATTTCAAAGGCGCTGAGATGAAGTTTTCGCCTCGGACGCGCGTGTGCCGGACACGGATAACCGTTTTTTCTCATGCAGCATGGCTTCCAGCGTGGTCCTTGGGGTATCGGTGGTACGATGCAAATTTTCTGCGGCGAATTCGTGGGGCATCGAAATCTCGCTGGACACGGCTCCGGAGGGCAAGGCCTCATAGGACAACCCGAGCACGGTTGACAAGACTAATTTTGGCGAAGATGAAAAGAATCGAAAATTAACGTTGGTTCATTTGTCTCGAGTCCCACGTGCAGAAATTGTCGTAGAGATCCAATTGGATTGATGTACTTGTCACCATGGCCCGATAGGGATCCAATGCGACGAGCCATTGGAGCCCTATCCCATGTAGAGGTTGCCATGAGTTGCCCAATGTTACGATCAGGCCAATATTGGGACCATCGTATAAGCCAACAAAAGAGAAATAATATTGGCCCATTACTGTTCCGCTCTAAACTGAAAACTGGCACGATATCGGCCCATTCCTAAAGCCTGTCCTGGCCCATCTTTAAAAACGAATAAACAGCCGTGATAGTTAAACTAAATTTGCCAATTTAAAAACTGGGGATACTAAAATACTGACAATTCCATTAGCCAAATATTGTTCCGTTATAAATTGAAAACCGGCAGAACATCGCCCCATCGTTTAAAACCGATAAATAGCCGTGATGGTTGAACTATATTTGCCAATTTAAAAACTGGTAATGCTAAAATACAAGCAATTACATTGGCCCATTATTGTCCCGTTGTAAATTGAGAACTGGCACAATATCGGCCCATAACTAAAGATTATCCTGGCCCATTTTTCAAAACCAATAAACAGGAGTGATAGTTAAACTAAATTTGCCAATCCTAAAGCTGGCAGTCCTAAAATGCTGGCTCTTACATCGGCTCATTATTGTCTCGTTCTGAATTGAAAACCGACACAATATCGGCCCATAGTTAAGACCTATTATGGCCCATCTTTTAAATTCATTAAACAGTCATGATAGATAAACAATATTTGCCTATTTTTAAACTGGCAATGCTAAAATACTGGGAATTACATTTAATTAATCTCAGCCCTTTATTGGCTAAGTGGGTCAGACCATACCTGCTTTTATTTTATTTAAGCCTGGGGCTATTCATTATCTGTATATTGTGCCAGAATAGGCAAATAACTGGCACGTCATATATTAATCGTCTATATTTTGTAGTTCAGTTTTTGTAATCAAGTCTTGGCCTATTATTGGCATTTGTGAATAACCAACATAAGTAAGTAAAATGTGCCAATTTTGAAACCTGTCATATACGCAAATCACAATTTATTTCAAGGTTATTCCATGAAATATGTATCCATAAGGACCAATCTTGGCCCGATATAGGTTGAATATTTATCACGCACCCAAACAAACCCAAAGAAACTCACGGCCCAATATTCTAGATAGACTAACTTCTAGATAGACCAACTGTGAAGGCCCATCATAGAGCCAGTGGTGAATTTCTACATAGGCCCTTTAAGAGGGCCCACATAGGGCCAAGTGCAATCACCGACATTGGCGCTACAATGAATTAAATCATTGGCCCAATAATTGTTGGCTCTGTTGGCCGATATCGGGCCGTTCTGATCATTTCTACAAAGGCACCTCATTGGTAAATACTCACGGCCCAATATTCTAGAAAGGCTAACTGTGAAGGCCCGTCCCAGGCCCAACGGTCAATCTCTACATGGGATACTGAAACGTCACGCTCGCACTTATTGGATTCTAATCGGCAATCGCCATTCGAATCAAATGTACAAATTCAATTATAATTCTAAACGATTCCCACATTATCGAACAGAAGCCGATAAGATTCTTGATGGATTCCATCAAGCATTTTGTACGTTGAATTTTCTTAAAAATATATCTTTTTTTTTAAATATACATATATTTCTATATATATATATATATATATATATATATATATATATATATATATATATATATACCTGCAATTGACCTGAGGCACCCTGCAATTTTTCTTTCCGGACAAAAAATTGAATATCTCGGTCAAAAAAAATCGGAAACCAATTCACCAGATGGGGTTTTGAAGAGAATAAAGTCAGCTTCAATCTTATTTTTTAATTTAATTTTTTCGATTTTTTTTGTGCCCAGTACGTCATTCTGAAAATTGCGATTTTTCACGATTTTCGCACCTTGCAAAGTCGTTCGCTGGACTTCGGACAAATAGAAATCTCGCTGTATAGTGAAATGATCTTCGAAGAGGGAAGTGTTAGCTTTAGTTTCGTTAAAAAAAATTGCAATTTTTTTTGCAGAGTAATTTAGTTTCTCTTGAAAAAACGGCAGGTTTCCGTAAAGCCGGCATCGTGCAGCGCATCGTAAAAACTATGAGGTTAAGAATATTTGTCCGAAGGATTGAGAAATTTTGTTTTGTTATTTTGGAGTTGGTACATTTTTTCAGATTTTTTTGGCAACATTTTTTTTCCAGTTTTGGTTGATCGTCGGCGATAAATCTAATTAATTTATTGCCATTACATTGAAAAGAAGATGTTTTAATGAAAATATCGGTGTTTCAAAGTAACGTTTCAAGAAAACGGACATAATTGAGTTCGTACGTCGTACGAATCAAATGCCGTTCTGAGCTTAACAGAGTCAAACGAGTGAGTACTGACTGTCATTCAAATAAAAGATAATCGGGAAAAATAAAGTAATTATACTTCGGCAGATTCGAAAATTAGTGACAAGTGATCTTAAAAATCAAAAGGAAATGTTGTCTGATCAGTACGACGTACAAATTCAATTAGGGGGCATCCATTAATTACGTGAGGTGATTTTGGCGATTTTTCGACCCCCCCTCTCTCCCTGGTGAGATGTCGTGAGATTTTGCTCGACCCCCTCCCCCCTCCCCTAATCTCACGTGAGATTTTTCAAAATGCATACGTTCAGGGAAAATAAATTGTAGTAGAAGTAACTGCGGTTGTAGTACCATTTACTCCACCATGTAAAGTAGTAGGGAGACTCTCCCTACGTGATAAAAATTATGTGATTACTAAAATTACTAAAATTACTAAAATTACTAAAATTACGTGAGATTTGCCGTAGCCCCCCCCTCCCCCACGTGAGATTGGGTGAGATTTCGCTCGACCCCCTCCCCCCCCTAAACGCCTCACGTAATTAATGGACGCCCCCTTACGCCTTGACCAAAAGCATTAATCTAATTAATTCATTGCCATTACATTGAAACGGAGATGTTTCAATGAAAATATCTTTGTTTCAAAGTAACGTTTTAAGAAAACGGATATAATTGAATTTGTACGTCGTACGAATCAAATAATCATTGACCTCTTTTTGTTTTTTAAGTGTATTTATTAGTCAATTCAAACAGTATTATGAAACTATTTATATTGTAGATTAAACTAACTATTAATCATATAGTTTAAATTGACTAATAAATACATTTAAAAAAAAAACAAAAAGAGTTCAATGGTATACGCTAAACTAGAAAAAGAAGGAAAGCACAGGGTGCTTAAGTACATTATTCGTTAAAATATTAATACTTTATTTTGATTGAAAAATATTAAGCAAATGTCTGAATTGGTTAAAAAATTATGCGAAAGTAAAATTTGTTTGTTGCACACTTGGTTGAAAAATTGATCCAAATCATAGCCGAGCGCCACCGAAATTATAGGTGTGAGGAAACGCGTAGTTCTCGGAGTAACCGCGAGAGGCCGCACGCGCGCTCGTTTCTCGTAAGCGTAGCGTGAACTGAAAATCTACTCAAACGCTGGAGAAACTCTAAAGAGTATCGCTTCTTGGCCTGTGGCTAAGATCAAAGTGTAGTATCTGTTCTAATCAGTTGAATATCGAATATTCTCTCCATGGATATTCCACTGGATATCGATAATCTCTCTACTATTATCGTGGATGATCATTCTAATGCTCGCTTTTTATTTAAGATTTGAAACAAATTGAAAAACTTACATCCCTTGGCATATTCGTTTCGGAGTAGTAAAGAAATAATTAATTCTATTGATTATATTTTTGTACGAAATAAAAAATGTTTGTAGCAACCGCTTAATTATTTCATCCTATACATCTACGGATTGTATATAGAATATTTCAATATAATTTTATTTTATTTGAAGGATAATGTAGATATTCAGAAAACAGAAGAGCTTTTTCAAATAAAACAATATGTTATTTAAATCAATCACATTTTTCAATATTTTATAGTATTGAAACAATCTCATATATCGGTGGCACTCCGCAGCAGCACATTTATATGGATCAACCAATATATTTTTTTCATTCAATTGGTTTTTTTTTCACTGCAACAAGTCCGCGCGTGGAGGGTCTAAAAAGAGGTGTTCTCCTTCTACCGGCCACCAGGCCGCTATTTTGTATTTTTACGAGAATAAAAAATTAATTTCTGTACCGACGGATATGTAAAATGAACCCTCCAATCCTAATTTTCATTGCTTTATTGGTATTTTCAAAAACCCAAATAAGCCTCGTTTTCCGATCATCCAAAGGTATATAAGGCCTTAAAAAGTCCATCTTAAAAATCGATTTGAGCAACATCACCGAAAATCCACTGTAATGATCGTTTACTCATGTTACAGCACTATGACATGTCAGCACACACGTACAGGCTGACGAAGCGTGCGTGTTTCAACACGCGGACTTTTTTCTCGTGACTCGTCACATATTTTCGATTCGAACGTGGTCAGAATTCTCAAAAGGTTGATCGGAGAGCAGTGCAGAATCCAATTGGATCCAAATGAGAACTCCCTACGTGCGGTGTCCCTAACAAATCCCTATAGACACGTGGGTGCATCCAGGGGCTCCCCAATTTGTGCGCGGAATCACAAAAGTATATTTCTTCAAGAGATCCGACAAATTCCGGTTCCGAATGTCAAATAAATTTTTTTCGAACGACGTGAATCGGGTAATAGCGCGGAATGCACTTGAATTCCAACATGGACTCCCTAAGCGCGTCGTCCCTACCAAATCCCTATAGGGATGTGGTAGGATCTAAGGACTGCACGGGCACCGCAGCGAAAAAAAACCAATGGCCTAATGTCTTCACGTAACTTCTTACGCCAAGCCTCGTCTCTCATCGCCATTTCTGCATGACGTGGCAGGAAGTCCAGCCAAAAGTATTTCCATCCATTCTCATAGCCCGTGAAGACAGCAGAGTCTACGAATATCCTTCAACCATAAAGCCGCTTACCATGTTCTGCAGAATTTTCGAAACAATTTTATCGCAGTTCTCCTCCAACGGCTGTCGATTTTAGTCTCACGAACACTTTTTTCCGTCCCGCTGTTGCGTTAAGGGATCGGCGGAGAAATCGGTATTGCGAAGGACCGCATAATTTTGCCTCTCGGCAGACGGACGAATTAATTCGGGTGTCGGAAATTCGGCACGATAATTTGCCATCGATGTGACTGCGTTACATGATGGAAGTGTGGTCAGTGTCAATGGTGTCGTCAGGAGGAGAAACGATTTGGGAATTGCGATGGGGCTCGATCGTTTCTCAATAGACGATCGCTCATCGATGCATCGCGCTCATTTTTTTCTCCTTCCTATTTGTATATACGAGCACCCACACGCAAGTGCGAGCTCGCGAGTGTGCTGGAAAATCCTTTTTCTTCCTCGTCGTCCTTCTGACACCAGGGGACGTTTCTCGAAATTTTTCGGGTTTGCTCCTCCGCAAATAAGTTCACAAAGGTTGATGTGTGTGTATAAATTTGTGCGGGAGTATCCGAAAGTAGAGAGTGGGGTGGAGAACCAAAGAGCGAGGGGGAGAGAGAGAGCAAGTTGGGCTGACCTGCATTAACGTGCCGTGTGTTGCGCGCGGCGCAATTCGGCTGTTATATAGGTACTAACAGAGGTGAGTACATCCGTCCCGAAAGAACCTTGGCTTCGAAACACCGAAACACAGATTTAACGACGATCGCGATCCTTCTTTCTCTTTTGCTCTTTCCGTCTCTTCTTTCGGCTTTTCAACATGATGTCTTCTGACGTTCGAGACGTTCGTATCACACGTACGATGGCAAAATGCTCATCGTTCGAAGGGAGCACGTACGCGTGGTGATAAAATAATGAATCATTCGGACCGTTCGTTTGCGATCACGACGTAGTAGCACTCACGCAGGGGCAAAATTGAGACCACGGCAGTCCATACGCTCGGACGAGATTGCCGCCCTCGCCGCGAGCTAGAAACATGAAAAGGAGGTGTTGAAACAATAATATACAATTCCGTTATCGATAATGCACGATTATACACACATCGATGTGAATAAAATATGATTTTTATAATTATTTTATTTGATTGTGATTTTTTTAGGATTATTTCATGTTATTATGATTTTTAAATTATGATTTTATTTTATTACGATTTTTAATAATTATTTTATTTTATTGTGATTTTGTTAATGATTATTTTCTTTTATTTTATTTTTTGATTATTATTTCATTTTATAGTGACTATCTATTGAGGTCTCAATTAATTTTTGAGATCCAACGTATACCTTCGCGAGTTTTCACGTATCACCCTTTCCAATTGAATCCGTTCCTATCACACCCTACCCGCACTTCGCTAATCTAATCTAACTTCCGTTGCATCCACAGCCGTATTAAGCTACACTATACCGCATTTCTCGAGAGTACGGGGAAACTGTTTATTTTGTTATTTTGTTATTGTTATATTTTTATTATCACTTAATTTTATCACTATTTCTCGATAATTATTTTAAATTATTATTTTTCGCGGCAATTGAAAATTAAGAGCAACTTTTTCGCTTGTGTCTTTTTTCTTAACAACAGCGTCCTCTCCTGCCGAAGAAAAAATGGAAATATCACAATTCAGAGCCCTTCCATGCCAGAAGCACTTTCAAGTGTACCCTGTTACCGACACTAGCATTGCAAAAAGCTCCTCGATGCCCGTTGGCTATGACACCTTTCGTGCCACGATTTTTTTACCCGCCAGGTGAAGAGACGTTTCGCGTAAAAAAATAAATCGTTAAAATGCTGCAGCCCCCTAAAATTATGATATTGACGTTTGCATTGTTGAGACGCAACGAAAGTCTCGTAGCTAATTTTTTTCTTTGGTACTTTGGGCTACGAAAATAATTTGAATGTTTTTCGTCATTTTTATATTAGAGATCAATATAGGCAATAAACGACTTTGGATAATGAAGAAAATTAACAAATAAAAGAAAGAGAATTTTCGTTGCATTCCAATTGTGCAAACTTCAGCATCGCCCTAAAATTGAGGACCCTGGGCCAGAGCCTACCAGCTTCGAAAAATCCGCTCCCACACTCAGAGACGAAAGAGCAGCTCGGTTGCAGGCTTTTGCGATTGACCAACCCATCGTCGAATCAACGGTTGCTTTCGGTGCTCCGTTGGCCACTTAGAACGAGACATGTGTTCGGGATGACGGTAATTCGTTGCTTATCTGTTGCTTTCGTGAATTAATCCAAATTGATGACATCAGCCGAAAGGGAACGCCGTGTAAATCGGCAATGGATGTGTATGCCTGAAAATACATTCCACATATCGAAATGAGCCCAAGGTTATTATATTCGTAGTGTCTGGCGCAATACCCAGATACATGCGATTATAATACGTACCAAGATGATCACACATGTGATCATATAAATTGCGCTTACAGGAGCTTCGTTCAATCAGGAATCTCGTGTTTCGCCAGTAGATTTTGTCCATTTTGCTATCATCTACTTACAAAACGCAGTACGATTGTCTTTGGCATTTCTGCATGCGAATTTTTTATTTCCTGACTTTCAACGCATACCCATGTAGGTTTTTACGTATTGCCTTTAGCAATTGCAGCTTTGCCGATCACTCCTTACCCGCATTTCGCTGGTCTAACCAAACTTCTGTTGCGTCCACAGTCATCTTGAGCTACACAATACCGCATTTGCCGAGGATATGGAGAAACTGTGAAAAACCCGTGCCAATATAGATGGCCCCACATTTTTCTGATCCTCTTATGCACAGAGGTTTTTACTCAAGTATCGACAGCAAGGTCTCAGAAGTATTGGTCCTCCGCTGACTGGTTGATGCGCCAGTCGGTGCGCAGCTACGTGGTCACCGCTCCGAGTATCGGCCATGCACACCGCTGATTAACTCGAAGGAGCACCCCAACCCCAACCGCCCATCCACCAGTGTTGGTTTCTACATGTGAATGGTAATTTGCATTGGCTTAGCTTCCGGATGGAGTTTTGTATTCAAAGAGCTGAAGATGATCAGAGGAATTCCAAAGAAATAAACAAGGATCTACGTATTCGGACCTGATGCATCCATAGTCTCTTTCTTGTCATCCATACCTTTGCGCATGCGGTGAAGGATACTGCGTCACTTACAAGTCCATACGCGGAGGGTTCAATGATGTTCACGGCGTAATCGAGGCAGTAGGGTCAAGTTTCTGCTTGCAGGAGTAAGTTTCAAGTAACATCATTCTCCACTTGCATACGGAGATCAGCGGTCATCCGCCGAAGCATCGAAGGATTGTATCCACCAGGCTATTGATGCTCTTACGAAGCTGGGGCGCTTGGGCGATCGGGAAAAACGTTCGTTCAGCCTCTTGCCGTTGGAAAATCCCGAATCATTGATGGCGGGGACGATAAATAGGGAGCTTTGGGACCTCGAACTCTCGCGCGAGCTATTCCGCTAAGAGCTCTCCCTATCTTCGTCAGTCTGTCTCTCCCTCTTTTTCTTATTGCTGTTGACATCGCGCACGACAACGCAGAGAGACGGAAAAGAAAAAGATAGAGAGAGGGAGAAAGCACGCGGAGTAAAATACACACGTCGTCGGAGTCGGTGGCCGCGCTCGAGGTCTTCGGGCAGATTCCGATGTGCGTCACACAAACACGAGAAGGATCTCGTGGGATCGCTGAGACGACGAGGGTACATTAGAAGCGACGAAGATGAAGACGCCATCGACGCTTCCCACCGGCTCCAGAGAGTTCCCAAGTCATTATAATTTCGTCGCGATACATCGGCTCAGCGTTGCGCACTCCGTCACCTTCGTTTCGACCCGTCGAAGGTGGTTCAGAGAAACTTTGGGCACGCGTCGAGATTGTGATGTCATTGGTACAATGGACCGTCGACGTAACCCCCATTGATGTATCTCTGTCGAAATGAAGCTTCGAGGCCTGGCGTATGGCAGGTGGAAACCCCTCGATCAATCGATGGCACGCGGGTAGTCCATGGAAACGCCAGCGTGACGAATCGCTGCCTGATCACCACCCCCAATCCGCTTGATCGATGAAACCGACTCTGATGAACAATTTGGGAAATTGGTAAAGTCCAATGACGCAACCAATAATTTCTAGAAGCTGATAGAACTGGGATGACGCACTCCCATCGAAAACATTTCGAAGAACTCTCGTTTCGAGGACCTTTTGTTTCTTTTCTCATTTATTCCGGAGGAAAAGGACGACGCAGAACACGAGGACTCAGATTGGGGGGAATTCCAAAGGGTCTCAGGGACATGAGAAAAGGTGGAAGAATGCAAGCGACCAGTCGTTCGCATTCGGGGTGAATCAATGCAAAGGATCCAAACCAGTCTTTTTTTCCTTGTGCGTCTTACGTTGTGTATCTTCGTGTATGAACTACGGAAGATTCCCTACGCCCCTTAGACCCATCCCAACCGCCTCCCACCCCCCTTCAGACGCATACACGCAAGGATAAAATCACGAAGAAGGAAGGACCCTGAAGCGGGGTCGAGAAGCTAACCGGTGGGATCGGTGATTCATGAAATGGAACCTTCCAGAATGAATCTCGAAGCTGGAAGGAGAGGGGCGGCAAGGACCGTGGCGCGCGAGAAAGGAACCACGTAGAGACGAGGAAGGACATCGGCTGAATCTCCAGCCGGTTATCATGGAAAAAGAACTAGATGCCGGCGAAGATGTTGGAATAGAAGGTGAAAAGAAAAAGGAAAAGTTACGTCGCGATGCGCCGGTGTGGCGCCTCTGTAATACGCGTTCCGGGGTGTATGCACTATGGCGCGTGTACGAGGATCATGCATTTTTTTGCTTTTCTCTCTTTCCTAGGGTTCGAACGAATTCGCAACCCTGGCAAAGAAGGAGCTGAAATCTGCCGTTGGTCTACTAGACCCGGGTGTACAGTTAAAAGGGCGTCGGAAGATTTTTTTTCCATCGAGGAAATTCGCCAAGGGATTGATCAGTTAGGCTTATTCAGAGATGAGATCTCAGGTTTCAATTTCACTTGATGTGATTCGAGAAATTTCGAAGTATCGGGACCGACAACGCTGAAAGTAAAAGGTTCGACTGCTCCCGAGGTCAGTGCACTGACAGTCTTGGGACTCGCTTGCGTACGTGCATCTCGTTCAATCGGTTAATTTTATCGTCAACGACGATTGTGCCATGACGAGCTTCGAAATAAACAAGTTGTTAATTTTCGTGCACTTAACTTTTATCGATTGATTGTGTTTTTTTTGGGTTTATCTGGGTCTGTTCGCCTTTGTTTGAGTACGTTGCTATTGCCCGTGCAGTAAACTTTCATCCAATGATTGGATTTGTTTAGGTTAGTTATTTATTTTCGTGCGGTTAACTATTATCGATTGATTGGATTTGTTGGATTTGCTTGGGGTTTTTGGGTACATTTTTAATTTCCGGGTGGTTAACTTTCATCGATTGATAAAAGTTAGCTTGATCGGGTTAGCTTGCGTTTGTTTGGGTACGTTTTATAGATTGATTAGGTTTGCTTGGGTACGTTGTTAATTTGCGTGCGGTTAACTTTTATAGATTGATTGGGCTTGTTTGGATTTGCTTGAATTTCTTTGGGTTGGTTGAGGCATGTTTTTGTTTCCATGCAGTTAACTTTTATCGATTGATTGAGTTTGTTTGGGTTTGCTCTAGTACGTTTTTAATTGCCATCCAGTCAACTTTTATCGATTGATTGGATGCGTTTGGATTTGCTTGAGGTTATTTTGGTGCGTTTAACTTTTATCGATTGATTGGATTTGTTTTGATTTGCTTGGGGTTATTTGGGTGCGTTATTGATTTTCGCGCGGTTAGCTTCTATCGATTGATTGGGTTTGTTTGGTTTTGCTAGTGTTTCTTTGGGTACGTTGTTAAATTGCGTTTGGTTATTATCGATGTATGCTATTATCGGTGTATTAGATTTGTTTGGGTCCTTTTTTTAAATACCATGGTGTTAACTTTTATCGATCGATTGGGTTTGTTTGTGTACGTTGTCAATGTCCATGCAGGTAACTTTGTAGGGTCCATGCAAGACGTGTATGGGTTTGTTGATTACGTTCCTAATTTCCGTGCAGTTAACTTCTATCGATTGATCGGACCTGCACAGAACTGCGCAACATCTGGAACATGTTACAGAGGTTTTTATCTCCATCAAATTGTTATCTCCAGGTTCAATCTTTAACAAATCTTTTAATCCAAGCGTGTCCTTTATCGCGTCTCGGGTACGGCATCCGAAATCTCGGCCGTTGTTACGTGCAGCTCGATGTTTTGGCACAATTTTGCTCTCGATAAAGTTGTCAGCGAGTCTGAGTCGGAGAAAAGTGTTTTCAAGCCCTTGATGCGCTCCTCGTGTCCCGCAAGGTCAACGAAGCCACGGTTACGTGCAAGTTGTTATTGCGCCGATAGATTCCGCAAGGTCAAGATATTTAGATCACTCAACCCTGCTTGTTTGTCTTCTGGAGGCATTCTTTCTTGTTTACAAACATCGAAAGTATGGTCGAGGGGGAGCGTACTTGGAAGAATTAGAGAACGAGAGATCGGGGCGGGAGAGTTTCGCAGAAGGAGCGAATCGGAAAAATACGCGTTTTAGGAGGGGATACACATATTTAGGTATACATATGTATCCATCCGCGTGCCCGCACGCGTACGTAAATTATTGTCCGCTGTGCAGCCTTGACTCTCGATAGCTAACGTCGCAACGTATCCATGAGCCTCGAACTCAAAGCTCTTTCGTGGTTCGTTTCGTCAGAGCCACGTACACCTTGCGGGCCTATGAGCTGCGATTATTTTGCAAGTGGTCTTTGCCCCTGTTGAAAACGGAACGTGCACGCGTCTCTTTTTTTTCTTCCTCTCCTTAAACCCTGTTTGACGTTTTCATTATTTTTTAAAATTATTTTTTCATTTTTTTCACGTGAAACGTGCGTCGCAAGATCGCCCGATAAAAGCTCTCGTTCCTCCATGTCCTTGGACGCTGTTCCACGTGCCGATTTCTTCCACGTTAGTCCTTGCGCGTGTTGGTTGATCCTTCCTTGCTCTCCTGGCAATCCGCGCCTCCTTGTTCTTTTTGCTTTCCTCGGAGAGAATACGACGCCTCGTGTACATTCTTGCTTTTTGAGATTATCATTCCCGAGACGGTGTTAAAAATATTCGAAATTTTCATTCGAAAAAATATTCGATCCGAAGAGGTAGCATACGTAATCTCGTTTAGTACTGAGAACTAATTTCGTTTAGTACTGAGTACTAATGGCGTTTGGTACTGAGGACCAATGTCATTTAGTACTAAATACTGATCTTGTTTCGTACTAAATACTAATCTCGTTCGGCACTCATACTAATCTCGTTCGGTACTAGATACAAATCTTGTTTAGTACTCTAATTTCGATTAATACTAAATACTAATGTCATTTAGTACGAAATACTAATCTTGTTTAGTACTAAATACTAATCTCGTTTAGTACTAAATACTAATCTCGTTTATTACTAAATATTAATCTCGATTAGTACTGAATACTAATCTCGTTTAGTACTAATAATTAATCTCGTTTAGTGCTGAATACTGATCTCCTTTGGTGCTAAAGGCTAATCTCGTTTAGTACTAAATACCAATTTTGTTCAGTACTGAATACTAACCTTTTTTAGTACTACATACTAATTTCGTTTAGTACTAAATATTAATCTCATTGATAATCGATAAGGGAATGATAGTGTAAACGAATTTTCATTTTCTTGTTTCCGACTATGAAATCCTTTTGAAGTTTGCGACCTTCTGCGTCACAACGGAAATGTGTTTGCGATTTTAATCCGTGCAAAAAGTTTATTGCTAAAATAGTTGAAAGCCCTATTGTGAACATTGACAATTTTCAAGTTGTTGTTCATCCAACAACTTTCAACATGAACCGTTATCAAAACAAATGTAAACCTTCCTCAAGCCCTTATTGAGTGTGACTCATTTTTATTTCTCAGAATGTAGCATTACGGGGACGGTGCTGCGAAATATTTAACGGGGCAACGGGGAATGCGGTACGAAAGCGAAAGTTGAAAACAACATGTTAAAATCGCTTTTAGCTGCCCTGCGTCCTTGGTCCTTTCAGGGAACGCATCAAATCCCCACGCCCTTTTCCGTTCTTCCTTCTTTCTCTTACACGCAACCTCTCCCTATGCCTGCCTATCCGACGGAAGACGAGGCTTTCTTGTTTTTTTCTATCAATCTTCTGGCGACTTTGTTGAAAAACAAAACGAGAGCTATCTGTAATGTATTTCGGTCACAAATAATCACTCCGCGTGGTCTATCGGGGTGCTGTGCTTCTTCCTATGACACCAGATTGTGAAAAAAAACATGTCATTTTTCATACAGGTCTTCTTTGTTTGCTGAAGGTCCGTCGTTCATCCGGCTTGCAAATTTTATCTGAAAATTTCATCTGTCGTTGATTGTTCTTGAAAGACATCATTATTGGTTTCGAACGAACCAAATTTAAACTTTGAACTGAAGGAAACTTTTTATTCGTTGCTGTTAGGTGATGAAGTATTTGATTTTTGATTCTTTGATTTTAGATTCTTTGTTTCTTTGATTCTTTGATTCTTTGTTTCTTTGATTCTTTGATTCTTTGATTCTTTGATTCTTTGATTCTTTGATTCTTTGATTTTTTGATTCTTTGATTCTTTGATTCTTTGATTCTTTGATTCTTTTATTCTTTGATTCTTTGATTCTTTGATTCTTTGATTCTTTGATTCTTTGATTCTTTGATTCTTTTATTCTTTGATTCTTTGATTCTTTGACTCTTTGATTCTTTGATTTTTTATTCTTCTTTTCTTCATTTTATCTGTACGAATATCATTGTGCAACAATTCCTATTTGCACTTGCGGTCGCAAATTCAGTGACGTATGTTTCTAGATAGGTGCATACCTCGGAAAGTCATCGTGTACATACTTATCACGCGTATAATTCATGTTTTTATTGTGATTCAACTACTTCCTAGTTCAATGTCTGACCATGATCTTAGTCGGTTCTAGTAAATATTGCGTCATGCATTCCTCGCTGATCACTACTAATTGTGGATTTATGTGAGCGCCGGCGTACGGTGGGCGAGACCGCGTTTCTTCTTCTGTTTTGCCCGATCATATTGCCAGTTGGTCGTTGAACCTGCGGCTTATAACGTTTGACAGTGATTTATTTTCCGAATAATAAGTTTGTCAATGAGAGTGAAGCGACTGAACACAAACACGCGCGTACGATTTAGTCAAAGAAAATATGTTATAAACAACTCGTCATGCTCGTGACAACTAACTGGCATTACGACCTTGCTGACGAGTTCTTAAGTGGTTATTCTTCGGTCGAAAAAAAAAAACAGAAAACCAATTTAGCTATCACAGGATGAATAGAACTAGTCTTTTGGAAACACTATATTGAATGGCTGGAAAAAGCTTTTCGGGAGATCGTAACGAAATTTGGATAATTCCACTTTCACAGATGGCTTGCAGATTCGCCTGAAGATCGATTAAATTGAACCATACTTACCTGATATCATGTGACTGAGAAAAATTATGAAAGTCGATAAAAGTGTTATTGTAAGAATTTTCAAGGAAATAATCCCTTTTACGAATTTCCCCATTACCATTGACACTGATGCGCCTGAAATTTGAATAGTTTGACGATAGCTTAATTCAAGTTAGGTTAGGGTTAGGGTTTTAATAAATTCTTAGTGAAGTGCAGAACTCGGAATTGCAATTCCGCAGAACCGAGAAGAAAAATTCAACGTACCAATTTATTTTGAACGTTTACGAATGCTTTCTTTCAGCCATAGGAATGCCTCATGAAAAATCGGAGCGATCTATTTATTACTTTAGAGTCATTTGTTGTCTCGATAGAGTACTATTTTTGCTTAGGGTTCTCGAAGAATGAAGAAACAAGGGGGCTACACGTGACGAAGGCCGCACGAGTAGAATTCTCGCGCAAGCGAGCCTCATAAGAGAGGATAAAAGAGAGAGAATGAGGAGGGCTATGACCCGTGTTACTTACTACTTTACTATACCGTTTACACGGAGGAGAGCGATAGTGATTCTGCGTGGAGTTTCTGCCGGCTTTGGCTCGCGAGTAGCTGTGACGCAATGATCTTCTGTTGGTTACACATACACAAAAGCGCGGACACACACACACACACGCACGCGCACACACACACACACACACACACACGCCCACACACACACACACACACACACACACACACACACACACACACACACACACACACACACACACACACACGGACACACACACGGACACGGACACACACGGACACGGACACGGACACGGACACACACGGACACGGATATGTATATCCGATGGTAATAATAAAAGTGAACGTTAGCGAATGGAAAAGCCATGAAAGAACGTCGTATATCTCGATTAAGACTGATTAATTCTACTGTAAAACTTGTCATAACGATCCTGCTCAAAGCGTATGCGGAAAATCTGTTGATCTATTTGATCTCCCGACTGTAATGTACGATTGTCCGCATAATTCACCCCAAAATATTTCGTCGAATGCCGGAACAAAGCAGTGATAAGAAATCGCCGCATCGTTCATTAAGGCGGGATATACATTTACAACGATCAAAAAATGGATTTCTTTCTTTCCTCTAAACGATAGAACTATATATGTAGAATATTTTCCCAAAGTTTCAAAGCAAAATTCGAAAAACTTCAAACTCCCCCCATGGAAATTTATATACGCAAAAATATACTGCAAATTTATTTTATTAATAATTGTAATGTATGTGAAATGTATGCCATATATTGAAAATATATGTTGCATATATGTGCCAAATTCTAATTTTCGTAACGTTTTTATATATGAGATGTATATGCGTGGTATTACTGTATATCAATGTATCATATATCAATGATATATGTAGCATTTACCCTGCATATATACCACATATATTTAGCATATATGTTGCATACACACTGCATACATACCACACATATACTGCATGAATGGTACATATATGCCGCATATTTACAGATATGCGTAGCATATCTGTATATAGTGTTTATATGTAATAGTGTACTTTAACTGTAAGTTAAGTTTTTTAAAGTTTAAGTTTTAAGTTTTATTAAGTTTAACTGTAATAGTGTTTATACACAGCATATATTTCTTGTCAGGAATATGTATCAAAAATGTATGCGTCATATATGACGCATAAATGACACATATATGAGTCATATATGACGCATACATTTTTGATATATTTTTCTGACAAAAAAATATATTGAAAATATATCGATAATATATGCGTCGTATATGCCTCATATTTGCATCATATATAGTGTTTATACGTAGCATATATTTTTTTGGTCAGAAAAATATATCGAAAATATATGGGTCATACATGCGTCATATATTTGGTGCATATATACTGAATATATACGTATTATTCTATTTTTCGTCACTATATATGCGACCGATATATATATATATATGTGTTTGTAGCATATATTTTACATAAATTTCCATGGAGGCAGCACGTCAACGCTATGCCTCACCGCTCGGATTGGGAGCGGGCGTGAACTTCAAACGCGTTTTTCTCAAAACTGCATTATCGAAATTGGCGTGCAGAATTACTCAAAAACTATTAAGCCGATTGAGTTGAAACTTGGTAGAAATATTGATATTATTGCTACCTTCTACTTGACGAGAATTGTTTTTGAAAAATTGGAAAGAAAACTACTTTTCAAAATCCACATTTTACAGAAATGTTGCGTGAAATATTGATTTGTTTTTTGGAAATGCGTGCCATTTTCTTAAATTTGCATTTTCTTCATCTTAATTACCATTACATAGAAACTATACATGTTCTAACTGAAAAAATGTTTGAACTTTATTGCAAATCAAAGTCTACGGGAAGCTAGACTGCACGCCGATTCGCAACTCCCGCGGCGACCTTGCTGTAACACTCTGCCACAGCTCCGACATATTGATGATGGAATAATTTTAAAAAAATTGTTTGTATATTTAAGGGATACTTTGTTCTTGAAATGCAGCGGGAGATGTTAGCGGCTCAACATGAGCAGCTAGAAGAAGAGGAGGGATGCCTCTATGGACCAGGCATTGCCGATTAGCGGTAATTATAAACACATATGTGTAAACACATTACAAAACTTTAAACGAGTTTTTTTCGAAAACACGTTTTAAAAAATGGCTGACATTCTCCTGACCGCTGTAATTAACATATCAACCTGAAATTTGGAGAGCATACTCAGAAAATATGTCTCCACGGAATGACGGATCGTTTTTTCGATAGATACATTTTTGCATTTATTATTTATCTTTTTATGCAAAAAAAAAAACGCGAAAATTCGATTTTTTTAAATTGTCGCCATTTTCCGAAATTTGTACTAAACGAAAAACCCATCCGTCATTCCATGACCAAAGGGTCACAGATTGATAATATGCTTTGAATTTGTGTTTCAGATCAACAAAGAGGGGGCAGTGATGTCAGCCATTTACCTCCCGCGATTTAAGGACCTGTTTTCGCGGAGCTGCAACGGCCGCCATTATGGTTTTTTTTTCAAATTTTTTTTTTAACGTTCTGTATATCATGTATAAAAGCAAGAAAAAAACCGCACTCAAAAAGCTTTACTCGTTTTCTTTAAAAAAAATAAAATGTAAACACCTGAAATATGACACTCCAAGGACAAAGTCTCCCTTAAACGTGCGTTTTCGAACTATTTCTCTACATCTATTCGTAAAAATATGCAATTTTGAACATTCGGTGATTACATTAAGTGTTTTCATTACTTTGTATAAATATTGTCTATAACTTTTTCTCGCTCAATTAACGCGAAACGAATTGGCAACGTCGTGAATAGTGGTATATCATAATGCCCAGGTTGGCAGGAGTATCACGAAGTTAGAGTCACATGCGCCCCGTTCGTAACCTCAATATCGGCTCAAGGAGCTGTCAAAAATATATATCGATCCGAGTGAAAAAAAATCCACTGGAAAGAAAAAGTGTGTACTAAGGCTGTATATAATCTCGAAGAAATAAAAAAATTTAATATTATAATTTTCCGATATTCCAACAAAAAAATTTATGTTCAAAGAAAATCCGCGACATTGTGTCTTTGCCTAGAAACGTCTAAAAATGTACATTTTCTGAACATAGTTATCAAATTAATATTAAGTAATCATTACTAATTAAGAGAATAAGTACCAATAATATTCGTTGTTAATTATTCTGACCGAGTAGTTTGAGATTCCCGGGCATAATTACCGAATATCGATAAGATAGGTAGCATTTGTGCCGTCCACGACGTTGCCCTGATTGCACAGTCTAATATTTTGTTTGCTTAAGTTTCGCACAAATTCTATATCAAAAACATTGATAATTTTATAACGGTACTGTGAATCCTCATTTTCAGGGTACCAAGGGTTAGTCCGATAATTAGTCGACCGTACCTATTTTTTCAGCTCCGTGGTAACATTCACTTAGCAGACATTAATAATGTACTGAAAAATGATTGGGAGTTTTCCATAAGCGTATGTAATTAGTCCACGAAATACGTTGAGATGTCGATTTTTTTTTCTAAAAAACGGTACTGTGGATTGTACTCAAACTGCCCAGGATGATCAGCAAAGAGGTTATAAAAATCCAGAAAAAAATTCAGCTCCGTGGTAACATGTTGACAAAAGTAAGTTTTCGACCAAAATGTTGATGTCCTTTTTTCAGATACGTATTACGTTAGCGTTATTGTAATATTTTTTCTAATGTGCATTGGCTTTTCAAGTTTCATAGCATGATATTGTTTTTCTGGTTCGCTTTCTGTTTAGAGGTGTAGAGTTATTATTCTGACTGAGGCAATTTTGTTTGCACCTAGGACAGTTTGTCACACCACTCCTATTTTGTTCTTCTCCTGGCAATAATGTTTTGTAATGTGACTTCGCATGCTGAATTTTTATTTCCTTGTTTAAGAATGCGTAACAAACATGTTGGAAAATCCGATAAGGGCCTATCTAGTGTCCAAATACATGGTGTGTTCAAAAAGTATCGAACCTTATTTTTTCCCGCGTAAACCAATGAAGCGCGGGAGACTTCCTTTAGTGTAGATGTAGAGGGGGCAATCATGCGCAGTTGTGATTTTTTTTCCCGCCCGCAAAAAGGGTCCGCTGCTGGCAGTCGGCCAACGAGTGAAAACGTAAGTGAACGTTCGTCGGATTTCAGTGTTTGTAAAACGACCGAAAAACTAGAGCAGCGATATTGCATCAAATTTTGCCAAAAGCTTGGCGATACCCAAGCGGAAACCATTTTCAAGATTCAACAGGCTTTCGGAGACAATGTCATGAGCACCTCACGCATAAAGGGGTGGTACAACCGCTTCAAAGACGGCCGCGCATCAATGGACAGTGAACCACGTTCAGGCAGGCCCTCAACAAGCCGGAATGACAATGTCATTGAGCAAGTGCGGACTATGGTCTTGTAGAACCGTCGTATGACAGTCCGAGACATTGCGAACGAGACAGGGGTAAGCATCGGATCGATACATTCAACTTTGCACGAGCATTTGGCTATGAGGAGAGTGTCCGCGAAATTTGTACCGAAACTGCTAAAAATGGAGCAGAAGCAATGGCGTCTGGGCATCGCACAGGACATGCTGGACAATGCAAACAGTGACCCAACCTTTCTGAACACCGTGATCACAGGCGATGAAACATGAGTGTATGGGTACGACCCAGAAACAAAGATGCAGTCGTCACAGTGGCAACATTCGTCATCTCCGAGCCAAAAAAAGCACGGCAGGTCAGCAGCAAGGTCAAGGTCATGTTGACCGTTTTCTTTGACGCCCGTGGTGTGGTACATTATGAGTACGCCCCACAAGTCCAAACCATTATAAAGGAGTACTACCAAGAGGTCCTTCGTCGCCTTTGTGATGCTGTGCAGCGCAAACGACCAGATCGGTGGGCAGCGGAAACTTGGCAGCTTCATCATGATAACGCGCCTGCCTATTCTGCGCATTTGATTCAGGCTTTCCTCGCCAAACACAACATTGGTTCGTCAGGCTCCCTGCTCACCCTACATGGCTCTGTGTGACTTTTGGCTGTTTCCCAAGCTGAAAATGCCGCTAAAAGGGACCCGATATGAGTCAAGAGAAGATACCATGCGTAATGCGACGGCACGGTTGCTCACCATTCCAAAAACTGCGTTCCAGAAGTGTTTCCAACAATGGCAGGAGCTCTGGCAGAACTGTGTGGATTGCCAAGGCGACTACTTCGAAGGGGATTAGTGTTTCGGATTTCCAAATGAATAAATGTATTTTTGCCAACCAACGGTTCGATACTTTTTTAACACCCCAAATAGGGTTTTACAATCGGCACAGTAACGGCCCACGACTGGTTGCCAGAGAAGAAACGATGGCACGGTAATGGCTATATAAACGGGCCGGATCCGCACCATGCATGGTTGGTAATGGTAAACCATGAATGGCTGCTAAGACTTGGCCAACTATCATACGCCCATATTGGCCCAGCAACGGCTGCCGGATCTTCTGCCGGAAATGAAAAACAAAAAATTGACAAATTATGAATATAAAAATTCTAGTAGTATCTTTTTTGTTTTCTTATGCTTTACTTGTGCTTACTTTATGTCCATGTACATAGAATAATTGCATTAAAAACGCTTTCTGCATTGTTCAAGTTTTTACCTTTCATCGGGATCGAACCTGCGCCTTTCGTTCTAGTGTCGAGCGCCCTACTCACTTAGCAATTCCAACACTTACAGAATCCATCGTTTGTTCGTTCCGTACTTTTATGCCGATAATTTTATTCGTGACATTAAAGTTTACCGACATTTTTTTTGGTCCATTTAGGCTGTAAAAATAATTCGCTCGTTTTGGGTGAAGTTCCGAAAAGCATACTCCTCTGATCGAGCTGAAATTTTGTACCGAACTTCCTGTCATTATCCTAAGAGAAACCGTTAACGGATTTTTGACGACTAGCAATAGTTTTCGATATATCGCATTGTAAAATTTATTATTGCACGCCATACGAGTATATCTATATATCCGATAGATACCCCCCACTCCTCCGGCCGCGCTGCTTCCTGGCAAACAGTGCTCGCCCGTATGTGCATATCACTTGCCATGTGGGATGGGTTTGTTTGGGTTTATTTAATATAGTAGAAGCGCAGTACAATAAATAACTTTCAATATACGATATATCGAAAACTATTGCTAGTCGCCAATATCCTTTTAAAGGTTCTCTTAAAATATTGAAAAGAAGGTCGGTGCAAAATTTCAGCTTCATCAGTGGGATATGCTTTTCGAAACCTTATCCCTTGTTTTTACGTGTTACAATTTAACGAACTGCATTTGCAAAACGCCCAAAAACAAACCATCAATGGCTGGAATAGATCTGGCAAGCCGTTCATCCGCCTACGATACCCCAATGCTGATCGCCATATTATCGGTGCGATGGTATTGGCCCACCAATGGCTGGCATATATCTGGCAAGCCGTTCATCCGCCTACGATACCCCAATGCTGATCGCCATATTATCGGTGTGATAGTATTGGCCCCCGAATGGCTGGCATAGATCTGGCAAGCCATTCATCCGCCTACAGTACCCCAATGCTGGTCGACGAATTATTGGCCGATTACCAGCAAACCCTTTAATGGCTGAATGCTGGCATTTTTGTTACGACAGGCGACCCTATATGGGTACTAGGAGAGTTGTGACACGGGGAGTTGTTTCGGTTTTTGTCGATTTTCTCAGAAACCTTAATACTTTTATTTCTATGTTCGTTTTGAGTAGAGTATAGAACTAGCTAAGTTGAGGCGTCTTCTCACTTTAGACGCTACTAAAGGCTATTTTCGTGATTTTTTTGGGTAGGTTTATATTATCGATATTGATATAAAAGTTTTTACCCTTAATATACACTAGGCACAGCAATTAGAGGATCACAAAAAAATCTCGATGTTTTTAGGTGACTTTCAGAAGGCAAAAAATGGTCGGCAAAAAATGGTAGTAGAGCAAAAAAAAGAAAATTGAAGCTGAAAGTCTCTAATTTCGAGTTTTGTAGGTCAAATATTTTTATCCATGAACGTTTCCGAGTTAACTCAAAGAGATCGCAAAATATATTTTTTTTTAATTTGCCCATTTTTGGAGAGGTGCACGGGCTTGGGTAAATTTTTTTCAGTAATGTAACTATGATGCTCATTTGGTTGGATTGTTCCGCTTTAATTTGAGAGGTTTCTGAGCTTTGTACGATGTTTTTTCGTTGAGTTATCGTCGTTCGAAGCGAAAAAGAACTTTTTGGCTTTGATCATTCATTACTCGGGAACTAATGATGGTACAAAAAATATACGGAGGGTTTTGCATACTTCAAAGTATCCTCTAAAAGGTGTGATCAGTGTTTTCCAATGAACATTTTTTTTCAATATGAAAACCTTGAATGAAAAACAGGTAAAAAAGCGCGTTTCGACGGAGTTTCACTAAACTTGAGATAACTCAAGAAATAACGAGTAGACTGAGGAAAGATTTGATTTTTTTCTAACCTCAAAGTATCCCAAAGAAGCCCTCAAGTATTCAAATCGCTGCGATTTTTCTTTCACTGTGATCCGAACGATTGAAATTTTCACGTTTGCGAAAAACGAATTAAAGGATTCCTTTTTTCACCTTTTACTCATTTCTTTAAAGTGAAGATTTTTTTTCGCAAGAATCAATATTCTTTTCATAAAAAAATGTGTGACATGGAAAAAAATCGAAAAATGATTTTTTTTTAAAGTTCTTTGATAACCACCCATATAGGGTCGCCTGTCGTAACAAAAATGCCAGCATTCAGCCATTAAACGGTTTGCTGATAATCGGCCAATAATTCGTCGACCAGCATTGGGGTACTGTAGGCGGATGAACGGCTTGCCAGATCTATGCCAGCCATTCGTGGGCCAATACTATCGCACGGATAATATGGCGATCAGCATTGGGGTATCGTAGGCGGATGAACGGATTGCCAGATCTATGCCAGCCATTGGTGGGCCAATACCATCGCACCGATAATATGGCGATCAGCATTGGGGTATCGTAGGCGGATGAACGGCTTGCCAGATCTATTCCAGCCATTAATGGTTTGTTTTTGGGCGTTTTGCAAATGCAGGTCGTTAAACTGTAACACGCAAAAACAAGGGATAAGGTTTCGAAAAGCATATCCCACTGATGAAGCTGAAATTTTGCATCAACCTTCTTTTCAATATTTTAAGAGAACCTTTAAAAGGATATTGGCGACTAGCAATAGTTTTCGATATATCGGATATTGAAAGTTATTTATTGTACTGCGCTTCTACTATATTAAATAAATCCAAACAAACCCATCCCACATGGCAAGTGATATACACATACGGGCGAGCACTGTTTGCCAGGAAGCAGCGCGGCCGGAGGAGTGGGGGGGGGGGGGGGGTATCTATCGGATATATAGATATACTCGTATGGCGTGAAATAATAAACTTTACAATATATATATATATACGATATATCGAAAACTATTGCTAGTCGTCAAAAATCCGTTAACGGTTTCTCTTAGGATAATGAGAGGAAGTTCGGTGCAAAATTTCAGCTCGATCAGAGGAGTATGCTTTTCGGAACTTCACCCAAAACGAGCGAGTTATTTTTACAGCCTAAATGGACCAAAAAAATTGTCGGTAAACTTTAATGTCACGAATAAAATTATCGGCATAAAAGTAAGGAATGAACAAACGATGGATTCTGTAAGTGTTAGAATTGCTTAGTGGGTAGGGCGCTCGACACCAGAACGAAAGGCGCAGGTTCGATCCCGATGAAAGGTAAAAACTTGAACAATGCAGAAAGCGTTTTTAATGCAATTATTCTATGTACATGGACATAAGTAAAGCATGAAAAAAGAAAAAAGATACTACTAGAATTTTTTATTCATAATTTGTCAATTTTGTGTTTTTCATTTCCGGCAGAAGATCCGGCAGCCGTTGCTGGGCCAATATGGGCGTATGATAGTTGGCCAAGTCTTAGCAGCCATTCATGGTTTACCATTACCAACCATGCATGGTGCGGATCCGGCCCGTTTATATAGCCATTATCGCGCCATCGTTTGTTCTCTGGCAACCAGTCGTGGGCCATTACTGTTCCGATTGTAAAACCCTATTTGGGCAAATTGTTAAATTTCATCTGTACAATATTGACAAAGTACACAGTAATTAAAAAAATCGTTCGTTTTTTTAAGATGCTGTCATTTTTTGTCTACAACCGAAATTAGCATTATCCAAAGCGTACCACGTGGAGGTTGTGCGGATGGATTTACGCTTCTTTATGTGTGTGTGTGTGTGTGTGTGTGTGTGTGTGTGTGTGTGTGTGTGTGTGTGTGTGTGTGTGTGTGTGTGTGCGCGCGCGTGTGTGTTCTCTTAAAACAATGGCACGCACACACACAGAAACACACACACACACACACACTCGGCCACAGGTCCATCATTTTGATGATGAATTAATTAAAAAATTGTTTTGTATACTTAAATATACTATTAAAGTATACCTAAAGTTTGATAATTGTAGAATAATTATTTCTTAGTTTAAAAAATCCCTCAATATTGCTTATTTTTTCCTGTCTAAATGTATATCCCGCCTTGAAGTTTTTAACGAGCAGATGAACGTGCTCAGGTAGTAAAGTAAAGGTCACACAAGATGCAGTTAGACTCCTTCGATCTTTATAAAATTGTAGTATGATACTTTTGGATATGTATACGTTCGAAAAATGTAATATAAAAACCATTGATTTTTTGAAAATTGTAATGCGAGAAGATGCCTTAAGTCATAGAGTTTATAGATGTAGGACTTTTTCACTGAGGTATGCTAGTTAAAGTAAAAATTGTCACAACCCTCCGCGGTCTTCCTTACTCAGTTTGCCAAAAGGGCGTCGATACTGCAGCTAGTAAATATTCGCACCCACACACACACACACACACACACACACACACAGCGAGGGGTCGTTTCCCCCGTCGCTGACGGGATTGTTCTTCACAGTTTTGATTCACATGCAGACGATGCGTTATATACTCGAAGCCTCGTATAACTGCGTTCTAATAAAATGTAAAAATAAAAAAAAACAAAGGCAAGACGAAAAGTGACGAAATCCGAGACGAATAGGAAGTGGGAATGCTCGTAGAGGTGTCGGGGCTACCGCCTCGAGATGGCTACGCCAGGTGTCTCTTTTGTATTTGATGTCTGTACATCCCACACATATATGCTACTATACTATAGTAATAATTTGCTGAGGGTGACCGCGGTCAGCTCATGTCTGTCCGGACACGATTTTGCGCTTAACTTTGCTTGACGATCTTGCTGAATGGAGTTTTATTGAAGCGTCCGAGCTAAAAGTATTCGCGAATGCAAACCATCTTGCCGGCTGATAAGATTTCGCTGTGGCTTTGTCTCGACGTTAGAGCTTCGGAACTGAGCTCTTCCGCTCTTTTGCTCGTTCTGTGTGTAGCAAGGAGATCTTTCGCACTTTGAATTACTATAGGTCGAGTCTTGCTGTCGATCGATTGTTGACGTGTAAATGGGAGTGCGGAGAAAAGCATTCGTCTTCATGAGAACATAGTAGGGATGTTGCCTATTTTTGGGAAAGTGTTTCAAATTGTTTACATATCGATAATATACTTCTAAATGTTTATTTCGTGTATTTACATGTAGTAAATTCTTAAAAAATCGCGATTTAATTCAGCCGTTTAAAAATACGCGCCAAAACGCCCAGACCTGTCATTTGACGGCGCATGACGTCATATCCTGCAAAATACGGGTCTCTAAACAAACACAATGACAAATATTTCAGAATTAATAAGTTCAAGGATGAATTCTAAATTCTATTGATCACCGTATGACTGTCCTGAGCACCGCAATTAAATAAAACATAACAAGTTGTAAAACGAAACATAACCTAAAAAATTTGTTCAAATTATTATAGAGTTTGCAATATTGCTATGGCGAAAAAACCCTTTAGGAGCGTGAAAAATAGACATTTTTCGGGAATTTTTTTAGAGGGGATAAAATAATGTGATCATTTTCAAATTTGGACATGAGTTTATTATAACTGTCTAGTGAACATTTTTTTTTGGGATAACCAACAAAATGTCGGCGTCGTTAAGGGTCTTCGGACGCCTGTTTTCCGCGACATCGAAAAGTGCTGCAGTTGTCACTCTTTTTCTGTTGATCTGAAAAAGTTTTAATAAGTTTCACTCGTTTACTGACATATTAAGGAGAAGGATATACCTGGAAAATGATGGAAAAGTGCAAAATTGAATGTTTGGGATCCTTTTTACTCCAAAGTTCGAATTTTCGACATATTTGACCCCAAAAAAATTATATATTCACAGGCTACCTTTCAAACTTTAGGTATATCCTTCCGATAATATTACTGAGAGTAATCTCCCAAAATATCTTCCAAATCGGTCGATCACTTTTTAAGCTACAACACGAGCGGTTTTTGAAAAAGTAGTTTCGAGATAATCGCGTTTAAGGGAGACTTTGTCCTTGGTGTGCCATATTTCAGGTGTTTACATTTTATTTTTTTTAAAGGAAACGAGTAAAGCTTTTTGAGTGCGGTTTTTCTCTTGCTTTTATTCATGATATACAGAACGTTAAATTTTTTTTTAAACCAAAATGGCGGCCGTTGCTGCCCCGCGAAAACAGGTCTTCAAATCGCGGGAGGTAAACGGCTGACATCACCCCCTCTTTGTTGATCTGAAACACAAATTCAAAGCATATTATCAATCTGTGACCCTGTGGTCATGGAATGACGGATGGGTTTTTCGTTTAGTACAAATTTCGGAAAATGGCGGCAATTTAAAAAAAAATCGAATTTTCGCGTTTTTCTTTCGCATAAAAAGATAAATAATAAATGCAAACATGTATCTATCGAAAAAACGATCCGTCATTCCGTGAAGACATATTTTCTGAGTATGCTCTCCAAATTTCACGTCGATATGTTAATTACAGCGGTCAGGAGAATGTCAGCCATTTTAAAAAACGTGTTTTCGAGAAAAACGCGTTTAAAGTTTTGTAATGTGTTTACACAAATGTGTTTATAATTACCGCTAATCGGCAATGCCTGGTCCATAGAGGCATCCCTCATCTTCTTCTAGCTGCTCATGTTGAGCCGCTAACATTTCCCGCTGCATTTCAAGGACAAAGTCTCCCTTAAAGTTTCAACATGTGACTCGCTACCCAGGTAGGGATTGACGATGAAAAAAGGGCTCGCCAAGCTCTGAAACAAGGCTCGCATTTTTTAATTCAGGCTGAGCACCAGCCTGATTTCAAGCCTCGCTGAACCTCTGAATGATAACGCGGTTTCAGGCTCTTGCACACAGGCTTGACCAAAGGCTGGTAGAAAAGCCTGTACTAAGCCTGAAACGACGAAACAACACGGTTCAAAACGAGCCTTAATGGAGTCTTCACGAGCGTTTATGACCAGGCTTATCCCAAACTCTTCTCGAGGCTATATGAGGCCTGTTTTTAGTTTTCTATATTCTACATTGGGGTAAATTTAATAAATTTGTAAAGAATTCATTTTATTTATTATACATATTTATTATTCATCATATCATTTGTTATAAAATATATATAAAAAATATTTTAAACACAATACTTCATTTCATTTATTGTTTACGAGACACGTAATACACAGAGTGTACGCAAATTCCAGAGAGTGAGTATATACGAAATGTGTGTGTGACGAGTAAAAAACTTTTTTGTGTACCTCATAAATATCGATAAGAGAATATGTTTAAATGTTCTGAGCTGCCCCCTTTGCTTTCGTTTTTCGTGCCTTCGCACCCGACAAATTTATTGCTCATTTTTTTTCATAAAAGTACAGAAAAAATATTATTTAAAATTTATTTTATTTTATCACAACCTGAAACAAGCCTACATCCAGCCTTGATTTTTTAGCCTTAAAATTCACTGGCTGAATAAAGCTTGAAATAAACCTGAGTTTATTCTAAGCAGCCAGTCTTGGTTCCAGGCTGCTCCAAACGATGCAATGGAACCTGGCCCAGGTCTGTCTCAGTCAGGCTCGGTGAAACAAGGCTCGCACAAGTTTGTTTCCATCGTCAGCCTTTTGATTCCCTACCTGGGTACCTGACCGCGTGCTCCCCCGCGCTCTAGACTTTATGCCATAACTTCGCAAATATTCAATATTTCGAGTTTTCCGTTGGTCAGTTTATTCTTTGGGTGTCATACTTTCGAAATATGTAAAAAAATCGAATAATGTTAGATACACTATTTGTTGCACAAATAACAATTCTTTAGGGTATACTTACATGGAAGGCTTCACGTTTCGGAATTCTGCCGAGCAGAAGTAGCAGTTTTTCGTAAAGAAATTAGCCACCATTATGCAGTCAATCCTAGGCACATTCGAACTATTTGCCTTCACCAATCCAGTCTCCATTATTACAGTTCGAGTAGAATTCGAAATCAATCGGGAAATCTCGCAAATTGTATTTTAAGACAATGTAAACATTAGCAGTCTAGTATAAGCAGTATGCTTATTGTTAGAGCGTTGGGTTGTTCGCGTTTTGCAAATTGTGACGACACGCGCTTGATTGGTGTCCTTTGTCACGTGACTTATGGACATTTTTTTACATTTATTTATATGAATTTATCTACAATTTTAACCAAATGAAATAAAACAGGCATTACCCAGCATTACTTAAATTATAAACTATCACCTCATAACAATATTTTTGTTATTCTTGGTAACTGGAAACTTCCCTATTAGGGATGTATGCATTTCTTTGGGCAAATTTGTGCACGGGACCAAGGATATTTTTTTTATTGGGAAATCGAACAAATTTCGGTTGAGAATTTCAAATAAAAAATTCTCAAATTACGTGAATCAGGAAATACCGCGGAATCCACTTGGGTTCCGATGTGGATTCCGTACCTGCGGCGTCTTTACCAAATCCCTATGGGGACGTGGTGGGATCTCGAGACTCTCCGACAAATTTCTGCACAAATCAGAATTGAGGTATTTTTCAAACTAAGAAATAATCATTCTACGATTATAAAATTTTAGGTATACTTTAAGGGACCAGTCCACTTTGGAGCAACGAAAAAAAGCTATTTTTGCGATTTTTTTGAGGATTTTATAAAATATATAAATATAAAAGTTGTTGGGCTTGATGAATAAAGTCTTGAAATACATTTAAAAAAATGTTTAATTTATTTTTTATTCATTTTTAAGTACAAAAACTATAGTTTAACGTAACGCCTCAAAAATAGGTGGGCTAGGTAGCTCCATCACAACTCGGCAACAGCTTGTCTGAAACAAAAAAGTCAAAGTCCATTAGATTCAGTATGACACCAGCTACAAAATGACCATCGGATATAAAGTTTTATCGAAAAATAAAAAAATGTCAGATGAAAAACGAAAAAAGTTTTTAAAAACGCGTTTTTTTGCAGTTTTTCGCGAAAAAAAGAGTAAAAATCAAAATTTTCAAACCACCGAGGATCATCTTGTTGCGAATTATGTTTATAATTTGTGGTTCAAATTTCAAGAGAATCGGTTTATTAGTTTTAGAGACACGGTGAAGCTAGATTTTGAAAACGTTGTTTCGAGAAAAACGGGTTTGAAGTTTATACTATGAAAAACTCTTACTTAAGGGGTTACCCCCACTTGCGATTTTGAAAAAATCGATTTTTTTATTGCATTTTTTTGAAGTATAAGTATCGGAGAATGTGTCCTGAAAATTTCAAGTCGATCCGAACAAAATTGACTGAGATATGAGCGTTGAAAGAGAAGAATCCGCGTTGAAAGAGCGTTGACAGAGAAACTTTGAACGCGTTTTCCTCAAAATGGCATTTCTGAAGTCGGTGACCAAGATTACTCGAACACTAATGAACCGATCTTCTTGAAATTTTGCAGGCTTATTTAATACATAAAAATGTAGTCTTTAATCGTTCGAAGTTTTTTTTTTTCGAAAAAAAATGGCCGTTTTATAGCCAAAAAACGGCCGTTTTTTTTTTAGTTAAAATCGAACCATTAACTTTGACTGTCGGCCATTTTGTGAAAAATGAATATTTTTTAAAATCCTTCGATTAAAGACTAGTTTATACTTATATTTGACTAAATCCATCCGCATTTTTTTCTTCAGATGATCCACTTCGCCTCAATGTTGGTCGCCGCAAACCGTGTATATAAAAACATTATTTCATTGACGGCCATTTGCCACTAAACAATGTAATATTTTTCAATAAAAAAATTACTGAAAGTTCTTCAAGATGTGTTCTTTAAGATGGTATATTGATCGATTGAAAAAGTTTTGTAGTTTTCTTTTAAAAAATTCATGAAAAAGGCCTTTTTTGCGCTACAAGTGGGGGGTAACGCCTTAAACTCAATCGGCAATTCCTGCACCTTACAAAACCGTACACTGTTCCCCTAAAATAGGTGTAACTTCGTCAATTTTAAGAATTTCAGGGTCCGGTTGGTCTCTAAATATTCTTGAAAGTTCACACTATAACAATATGCACAAAAAAAACGTTTTTTTGAAGTTACCACAGAGGGAAACCGCCTTGAACCAAAACGTAAAGTCATTGGTTTTTCAATTATTATTCGCAATTTGTAAATATTTACATCGATTGGAAACGCGGTGGCCACGGAATATCGAAGGTTTCGACCCAACCTCTTCGCCCATTTGCCAAAATCGTTTCCCTCCAAATGAGTGAAAAAGCTTTTTCAGCGTGCGGGCACGATTAGATTTAAAAAACCGAAGCTTTTTTCACTTCTCTCTGCTTACGATACACAGAACGGCGGTCAACGTCCTTTCGAAGGTTTGAATCGAGCAGCCGCTACGGCAGCAGCAGTTGCAGCACTCGTAGGAGGGGGCGGAGGAGGAGGAGGAGGAGGAGAGGGTGGTCGTGAGCGCATTATACGAACGAGAGCGCGGCTCGCATGCCGATGGCGAGAGCTCACGAGCTCTTTAAAAGAAGGATCGACCGGTGCAAGTCTTTCTGTCATTGCTCGTGCCCACACAAAATTCGTCGTGTGTGCGTGCGTGCGCTAAATCCGGATGCGCCCAAAGCTCGGTGTCGGCGATGTCCTTGCTCGGTCTCCGCGGCATTCGCCGGTCTAATTTATGGTATGCATTGCGTAGGTAACAGCTATGAGAATGCATTCTGCACAACCGCGCCGTCGCATTCCCCGGCGTGGAAAAAAATGAGACGTCGATTAGTGAAAAAGAAAGATCACGACGAAAAATGCACCTGCCTCGGAAAATTGGAAAAAAACTAGCCATGCCCGTTTTTAATTTAAGGCGTTACCCCCACTTGTAGCGCAAAAAAAGGCCTTTTTCATGAATTTTTTTAAAGAAAACTACAAAACTTTTTTAACCGATCAATATACCATCTTAAGGAACACATCTTGAAGAACTTTCAGTAATTTTTTGTATTGAAAAGTATTACATTGTTTAGTGGCAAATGGCCGTCAATGAAATAATGTGTTTATATACACGGTTTGCGGTGACCAACATTGCGGCGAAGTGGATCATCTGAAAAAAAAATGCGGATGGATTTAGTCAAATATAAGTATAAACTAGTCTTCAATCGAAGGATTTTAAAAAATATTCATTTTTCACAAAATGGCGGACAGTCAAAGTTAATGGTTCGATTTTAACGAAAAAAACGGCCGTTTTTTAGCTATAAAACGGCCATTTTTCGAAAAAAAAAACTTGAACGATTAAAGACTACATTTTTATGTATTAAATAAGCCTGCAAAATTTCAAGAAGATCGGTTCATTAGTGTTCGAGTAATCTTGGTCACCGACTTCAGAAATGCCATTTTGAGAAAAACGCGTTTAAAGTTTCTCGTTCAACGCTCTTTCAACGCGGATTCTTCTCTTTCAACGCTCATATCTCAGTCAATTTTGTTCGGATCGACTTGAAATTTTCAGGACATATTCTCAGATACTTATACTTCAAAAAAATGCAATAAAAAAAATCGATTTTTTCAAAATCGCAAGTGGGGGTAACCCCTTAAGGGGAGATATACACCTGGGAGCCGGGAAAAAGGTCATTTATGTGAATTTTTTCAAGGAAAACTATTTAAAATTCTGGATTGGGGTTTTAATTATCTAAAAGTATATACATTCAAAAATATGTGCAGTTTTCTTTATTTAAAAACATCAAAAATATACAAGGATTTTGATTGATCCTTGGAGGGTCGTAAAAAAAATCTGCGTACACGGTACCCACTGGCGTTTCTTCAAAAATCATCTGAAAAAAAACCAAAAAGATTATTAAATTAGATACTATAATCTAGCTCTTGTCATACCATCTTTGAAAATATCGATTTATGACAAAATGGCGAACGTTTGAACATAAATAGTGATTTTTGCGCCAAAAATTAGTTATTATTTTGCCTATAAAACAAAAACTAAGTAACGGAAAAAAAATCCTATGATAAGTACTAGATAATGGGGTAAAGAATAACCACAAAAAACCTCAAGGCAATCGGTTCATTGGTTTTCGAGAAATATTGGGTACCGATTTGGAAAACGTGGTTTTGAGAAAAACGCTTTTGAAAATTTGGGAATGAATAAATTAGTAGGTCTTCTACGGTCGACGGAATGTTCATAGCTTCTAAATCCTCGACCTCGACCATCTAGGTGTATATCTCTCCTTAAATTCGAAATAAAAACGACACTGTCATCAAGACGTATTTAGAAATTAATTGCAATAAACTATTCGCGCCCTGCATTAAGGCGGGATATACATTTACAACGATCAAAAAATCGATTTCTTTTTTTTTTCTTCTTTAAGGCCTTATATACGCGATTTCGGCGATTTTCGAAGGTACTTTTCTAGACGCGGTTAAAAAAAATGACGCATATATTGACATTATTTTTACAGATCATTTATGCACATGGTTAAGTATATGTAAAAAAATCAGAAATATTAACAAATGGCGGAGATATAACATAATAAAACAATGTATTCTTTTTGCGCCCGCGTTGATTGTGAAAGTTCTCGGCTTCGATGTGGGTGTCTGAAAAAAAGAACATATTTATAATTGCATAATGAATGTATCTTCAGTGTGAACCAACAATATTATTTTTAAAAAAATATTATAATAAAAATTCGAAACTTAAAATTGTTTTACTCAATTTTCTGACGGTATTTCATTTTTTATATTTTTTTGTGTCATTGAAATTTTTGTTTCTGTGGTTCACACGATATGTGATGACACTAAGAATATGTTGTAAAAAATTCAAAGCGATCTGAACCTTCGTTCAAGAGTTAGAACTTTCACAAGGTTCAAAGAAATGTATCGTGGAATAACGGCGCGGTCTCAATTATAAATGCAATCTTACCTCATTTGATAGCTTTACAGAATTTTTCAATACTTTAAAGCTCAAAATATTCCTAACCGTTCAGGCTAATGGAATCAAAGATAATCGAAAAATGAATATTTTTGAAATTTATCGCGTATATAAGGCCTTAAACGATAGAACTATATATGTAGAATATTTTCCTGAAGTTTCAAAGCGAAATTCGAAAAACTTCGAACGTTACAGCCCGTCAACGCTGTGCCTCACCGCTCGGATTCGGAGCGGGCGTGAACTCCAAACGTGTTTTTCTCAAAACTGCGTTATCGAAATTGGCGTGCAGGATTACTCAAAAACTATTAAGCCGATTGAGTTGAAACTCGGTAGAAGTATTGATAATATTGGTACCTTCTACTTGACGAGAATTGTTTTTGAAAAATGGGTAAAAAAGGACTTTTTTAATCCACATTTTACAGAAATGTTGCGGAATATGTTGATTTTTGTTGTACATGCGTGCCATTTTCTTAAATTTGCATTTTCTTCATTTTAATTACCGTCACATAGAAACTATACATGCTCTAACTGAAAATATGTTTGAACTTTTTTGAAAATCAAAGTCTACGGAAAGCTAGACTGCACGCCGATTCGCAACTCCCGCAGCGACCTTGCTGTAACACTTTGCCACAGCTCCGTCATTTTGATGATGAATTACTTTGAAAAAATTACTTTGTATACTTAAAGATACTATTAAAGGAAACCTAAAGTTTGATAATTGTAGAATAATTATTTCTTAGTTAAAAAAATCCCTGAATATTGCTTATTTTTTCCTGTCTAAATGTATATCCCGCCTTAATTTAAAGTTCGAATTGAAAACGACACTATCTCTAAGCCATATTTACCTGTCAATGAATTGCAATCAATTATCTGTGCCCTGTATTCATTTAAATTCCGGAAAAATAACGTTAATATCTACAAAACATATCTACTGGAAAATTAGTTACAATAAAATATCCGCGAACTGTATTAATTCAAAGATCGACAAAAACATGTTACTATCTCTAAGAGATATTTACTAGGCAATTAATTGCAATCAATTATCTGCACCCTGTATTAATTCAAATTTCGAAAGAATAACGTTACCATCTTCAAAACATATCTACTGGGAACTCAATTCCAACAAATTATCTGCCACCAGTATTAGTTTAAAGTTTAAAAAAATGTCCCTATCTCCAAGACATATTCACCTGGCAATTAATTTCAATCAATTATCTGTGCCCTGTATTAATTTGAATTCCGAAAAACTAACGTTACTATCTCTAAAACATGTCTACTATGAACATTTTTCTGCTAGTCACATTTTCCCAAGTTTAATCATTAGTACATCTTTTTTTTTAATTCGGCGACCCCCTCTTTATGGTCACTACGGAAACTTTAGATTTAGAATTAATCAGTTAATTTTTAACTCCGTCTTTGTGAAAGGAATTCCTCAAGTGAACAATTTCGAAATGCTGCAAACCCAAATTTTGCCAATTGCATACTTTTTGCCAAAGATCATGGACACCCTCGCCAAAATCGACTGTCAGTTTCCATAATTTTGCATTCCCGGAGGAAGTCTTTTTTTTCGCACATCAAAGGGCCTCACGAACAGCTTGGCGGACGATTTGACTGATGACCGAAAATCGATCCGGCTTAATGGTTAATCGATGGCGCGTGCAAACAGCGTATGAGAAGTAGAAAAAAAAACATTAAAAACCATAAGAACATGCCAAACTCTCCGGAGTTTAGCCATTGAATTGAGCGATGTACACGTATATACTCTCGCGTGTCACTTTTACTGTTGTTCGGGTCAGTCGAGCATTGACCGCGCTCTCTCGCGGAGAGCAGCAATACACACACACACGCACACACACACACACACACACACACACACACACACACACACACACACACACACACACACACACACACACACACACACACACACACACACACACACACACACACACACACACACACACACACACACACACACACACACACACACACACAAATATACTTGTTCGAATCACATGCACAACGGCTGCTGCCACGTGTCTCGTTAGCTACAAGCATGCACATACAAACCAAAAAAACGCGCGCACTCACACACCCACGCACATGTGCAACGTGCATTCATTTTTGGCCATAACCAACCACAAATCTGTCCTCTGGATCGTAAATTTAGCAATTGATTATACTAGTTACGGTCCATTTTCTGGCCTCTATTACGACAAAGGCAAAAGGAGTTAGAAGAGTGTCCAAAGAGCCCTTTATGGGGTCATGCCTAGTTGGAAAAGTCGAAAAAGTACTTTTTTCAAAACCAATATATTTTGACAGTATATCACCTTATCAATGTTCAAATTGATCGGATCAAAATTGACAGATTTATAGGCTGTCATGTTGACGCCTGTCAGAACGCTCGAAGCTTCGTTCGAAATTTTAAACGCTGTTTTCTTGAAAGAACATTTTCAAAGACGGTGAGTGAAATATGTGAAAAACGACTGCATTGATCCTTCTTATATTTTGAAAGCTTTTTCTAGATGTAAAAATATAGTATTTGATCGAAGGATTTTTTCCCCGGTGTATACTGTCGATTTGACGCGGTCCTGTAGTTTCTCGGCTGTTTTTTTACGGCTTTTTCAATAATTTTTTACGGGCAAAGCATCGACATAATCAATCTCATTGTTTTTGCATAATCTTTATTAATATTTAAATAAGCTTTACAAATTTTTTGAAGTCATAATATATAATAGAATAAAGGTTATAGTGGCCGACAGGAAGAGATCAAGTAAAAGAGGTGCTTGACGGTGACCAAGATTGCGGCTGTTCTGCTTATCTGAAATAAAAAAATCAAACGGCATTTTAATCTTCATATTTAAGACTAGCGATTGAACTAGAGTGAATTCTAAATTACGAAAATTGACTTTTTTATACACTTTTGAAAATTACATTCTATTTTTTACTAATTTTTTCTTAAGTTTTTCGCTCGTACAAAAAAAACTATCGAAGCAATCATGATAATCCTAGTTCAATCGCTGGCTTATAACATATTGAAGATGCTGTATACATTTGAACAAGATCGGTGCAGTAGTTTCTGAAATATCGTGGTCACCGTTTCGAAAAATGGTGTTTCGGGAAAAACGCGTTTGAAAGTTCGCGCATGTGATTTATACTAAAAATTTCATCTCACCGTCAATCTGCTATGCCTGGACCATACAATAGGCCTTCCTCTTCTTCTTGGAAGTCACGCAGAGCTGCTCCGTCTTCCCTTTTCGCGATTCGGGCCTGTTTTACAACATCACTCGTGCGCCTTTCTGAACGGTCGATCCGAGAGCTATCACGCTGTTGAACATCTCCTTTAGCTTGTGGGCTGATTTTCACTCCCATGGTTTCCAAGCTCTTCAGGCTAGATTTGAATCCTTCGTTGAAGAGTTATGACAGCGAGAAACGTGGCGATTTCAACCACTTTTGGCCCAGAATGGAGGTGCTTCGGAGCAAAAGTCCAGATTAACGAATTGAGCGACTCGTTATTATTTTGAGTTTCCGCTCCCAGGCATCTGCTTAACAATTCTTCTTTGGATAAATCCTCATACATTGGCTTTATAACTTTTTGAACTGCTTCAGAAAGAGGCGGTTTATTGTGTTTGAATTGCTCAGCCTCTCCGAGAAGCTCATACCTGCTCCGTTCCAGGGCCGTAACTTGTGAACCACTTCGAATATCGAAAAATCCTTTGGCACACATTTTCTACACATGTTGTAGATGTGATTTATGAAGAAAAAAAAATCGATGTTTCCGACCCGAGAAACTAGAGGACTGCCTTAACCCTTCGACAGTACACCGGGTCATTTTGACCCCACTTTTTTTCCAACTGCCAAATTCCAACAACTAATATAATTTTTCGGAAATTCCTTCGATCAATCATAAGATAAACTAATATACTAACGGAATCTGTTTGATTTTTTTACATTAGATAGTCTGGTTCAGAAGGGCAATGCTCACCGTAAAAGATGTTTTCGAGAGGTGCTTCCTGGGCATCGGCTGTAAATTATAATTCAGTATTTGTACACAAAAAAAAAATAACACAGGGTTTTTGAGATAATGCTCTTTCAAATACCTAATTTTTGTAGAAATTTATAACGATTTTCGTAAAAAAAAATCTCAAAATGTGCTGTTTTTGACTGTTACAACTAGGCATAACCCGTTGAATTCCGCTGATCTTACAATCGCGATATCGACCATCATCGGTCATGTCTCGATCGACGGTCACATTTTAAACATTTTAATCAACGACGCACTGGTTTTTAAACGATTCTTCGATCATCTACAAAATGCAACTCTCGGAAAATGCCGCTCTGTTTTTTTTTTTTTCGAGATGGAGAGCGATTGATGGAGATTTCGAGAAGAGCCAATTTAGGTACTCGTTCGGGTACCTAATCTTTTCGCCTATCGAACAATTCTCCTTTTTGTCGATAGTCTTTCTATTATGTTTGTCCGTAGGTTTCTTTGCCAATAGCCGAGCCACGCGGGTATACAAAAGCGTTCTCAGCGGTACGAGACGAGCTTATTAAATACCTGCTGCCGCCTGATACGGTGATCGGGAACTGGCTCGAGCGTTCGATGTCCGCAAGAGCCGCTGCACTCTTCTATCGAAGTTATGCGCGCGGGGTCGATGGTCACCCAAAGACAACAAACGTACAATCCGCAACGATATTCAGCGTACAGACACACGTGCATACACGCGTGAATGCACGCTCTCACGCACGCAGGCACCCACACACATCCTGTCGGTGATTCGTTCGAAATGCACTCCGAGCTCTTTGGATTTGTACGCGTAGAATGAAAAGAAAACAAATATTGAATACATTTCTTTAAAGATGTGGCACGTTTTATATCAAAATTTAAATGTTTACATAAAATTACAAATAATAAATTATAAAGTTATAAGTATAAAAAAATAGAGCATCCTCAAATGAAATTATAAATAGTGATTCATAACAGTGATGAATATTTTAATAAAATGAAAAAGTATAAGTAATGAATGGGTGTAGTTCCGAAAAGTCCATACCACCGATTCATTCGGAATTTCGTGTACCCATGTATTTTGACTCGCTGATCACGAATATGATGGTGAAAGTACTTGCAAATTTGATTTTCAAGGTCAAAACTCACAAAAACGGATTTTTCCAAAGTTTATCTGTTTTATTTTGATGAATGTTGATCTTAGAGAAAAATGTTCCCCACAATAGTTGTAGCCTATGAAAAGATTGATCTTTTATGTTCTATACGATTTTTGTCTAAAACCATGCTGTTTCGAGAAAAATGGTATAATGCTCCAATAAGTGTATTTTGCCAAACTCCATTAGTTTTGATATTATCTACTTATGCACTTTACTGCGGGTAGGGTGGAGTTTAGTCATTAAAGTGCATTTTGTGTTGTATTCTATTTTTTTGTATTGCATGTTATTTTTTGCTTTTTTTGCATTTTATTTTATTTTTTGCTTTTTTGTTTGGGTTTGTTTGGGTTCAAAGAGTAATCTGCACTTTGAAGACTAAACTCCAACCTTCCCGCGGCAAAGCGAGTAGGTAGATAATATCGAAACTAATGGAGTTTAGCAAAATGCACTTATTGGAGCAATATCCCATTTTTATCGAAAGAGAATGGTTTTCGACAAAACCTGTAGAAAACATAAAAGATCAATCTTTTTATAGACTGCAACTTTTGTAGGAACCATTTTGCTCTAAGATCAATAATTATTTAAAAAAAAAATAGAAAATAAAAAAAAACAGTTATTGTAAGTTTTGACCTTGAAAATCAAATTTGCGGGTATTTTCACTATCATATTAGCGATCAGCGAGTCAGAATACATGGGTACACGAAATTCCAAATTAATCGGCGGTATGGGCTTTTCGGAGCTTCATCAAATTTTTGTTCAAATTAAATATTTATCTAAATATTTAGATTTATACTTTTCTCGCTTGCGAAATCTCCGCTCCCGACCCTTCAAAACCACATGGCCTTATAATTGTCAGCGTATACAAGGGCGAATGAAAGGCTGAACGAAAGGTAAATAATCATCGTATCCACTGTCGAGTCAAAAGTCTACTCGAAAAATGCAACAGGCGTATAGAGAAATAATTGTCAGTACAAAAACTTGAGGGGGTTCGTGTGAACAGGAAGCGCTATAGAGCATGTTGACCAATTTATGCACAAATAAAGTGTTATCGTTGGCTTTTTATAACACGTACAAGGAAAATGAGTATTTTTACATTGGCTTATCGACTGACACGCAGCCATACGGTACCACATTAAAGCTGGATAGAAACGTAAGATTCGACGCAGTGTTGTGCTACACACGGTGCAACACACTATTTCTCGTTGTTTATATTGAGTCGGGTGCATTGCCCCCCTTGGATTGCCTCTCTATATATCATTATTTTCTCGTTTCGCACACGCGCCTTTCCCTCGCACGATCGAGCGACATATTTCGTACGTGAGTCCGCACCCCTGAGTTCCTGGCCCGCACGTTCTTGTCGTCGCACGTGACTTCTCTTCTTGTGATACATGCGCACAAGTGCCCGATTATCGATCTCCTCTGCGTACGCCTTCGATATTGGCTTATCAAAAACTAGCCTGTCACGGGAATCCGAGCAGCTGAGAAATTCTTTTTTTTTCTAAATCTCATATCGATTGATCTGCCGTAATAATTTCCACGCGCCGAAGATTCTTATTTTTATCTCTTTTTTTAGTATACACAAACAATGTGCCGATCCGTTTTATTGTTCGGCTCAATTGTTACGAGTGCGTGCAAAAATTGTCGTAGGGATCCAATTGAATTACAATACTTTTTCCCACTCCCTGATAAGGAACAAATGGGTCATGGCAGTGGAGCCCTGTACTAAAATGTCACACTGGTACATTGGATTCTATTCGGGATATCCATTCGCATCCAATGGACGAATCCAATTTGAATCCTGAATGATTGCCATATCATCGAATAGAAAGCAGATTATTCATATTCGGCAAAAAAAAAAACTTTTTTGAGGACAAACCAATCGCGGTTTTGGGTTTTTTTTAGAAGATACAGGACATTTTACGAACTATTCGTTATTAAGCGACTTAACTGCTTTACATTAATGTAGCTTTCTTTGGAATGCACTAGTCGAGAAAAAAAACAAACAAACAAACAAACAAACAAACAAACAAACAAACAAACAAACAAACAAACAAACAAACAAACAAACAAAAAAACAAACAAACAAACAAACAAACAAACGAATAAACGAAGAAAGGAACAAACGAACAAACGAACAAACGAACAAACGAACAAACGAACAAACGAACAAACGAACAAATGAACAAATGAACAAACAAACAAAACCAAACAAAGTACGAGGACACAATTTCAAACACGCGGAAAATTCTATTTACATCGAAAATCGGAAAAATACATTTCTTCTCTTCAAAGTGCTGTAAATCCAAAACTAAGGCTCAAAACGAAAAAAGTTATTCTTGTTTTTCGGCCATATTTCATAATCCAATGGTCAAATTGAGGCGCCAGAGATATCGTTATCTCCTCGAATAGAATCCGATACAATGCTTCATGGATCCCATCACATTTTGTTCGTTGAATTTTCGTAACAGAATATATGGATTGTAACGTTGCGTTACGAATATCGAGACTATCCGAGAAAGGTGAGGTAAGCGGGCTGGCGTAGCTCAGTGGTCGGAGTAGTCGACCGGCAATCGAAAGGCCCCGGGTTCGAAACCCCCGGCCCAGAAGCGCATTGAATTTTTTTTTCGGATAGTTCTCTTGGAGTGTTGTTTCGGGGGATTACAAATGGCGCCCAACAGCGGCCCACGACCGAATCAAGAATATACGGAACCAGAATTATCCTTGATTGTCGTGGAAAAGAATCTCCTCCCTGAGATAAGAGGCTTATTGAGGTAGCCCCCCTCTTGCCCGGCCCTCAGATAATCACCGCGTCTGTAGTAGTACCCGTTGCGTATTGAGTTTAGTTTGCACAAATTTCGAGTCGACCCTCTAGAGTCGGACTCTGGCGGTTGTAACGTTGCGTTACGAATATCAAGACTATCCGTGAAAGATGAGGTAAGCGTGCTGGCGTAGCTCAGTGGTCGGAGCAGTCGCCCGCCAATCGAAAGGGTTCGAGTCCCGGCCCAGAAGCGCACCGCATTTTTTCTCGGATAGTTCTCTTCGACCTTTTTCGGGGGCTTATAGGATATACAAAATTAGTGGATCTTAAAAAAGTATAAATTTTATCTTAAAAGAGTAAAGGGAAAAGTGGGGTGGATTTACACAGTTTTTACTTGATGATGAAAAGGAGAGAAACTAACTGCTTCTTCAAACTGATTATTGTGGTGGTAAATAGCCAGTATATTTAGCTGGAAACGTAGTGTACGTGAATGTTGATACGATGTAACATATTCAAGAAATCGGTGATTTTACAAAATATGAGAAACGTACGAATGTATCCCATATGTGAGGTACATGCGTATATAATATTGGTCACATACGTACATAGTGGGGAAATCTCCGTACATAAGAACTAAAGAAGGCTGCAGTTGCTGAAAATATTTGTTTATTAACAAACCATTATATTTCTCGTAACCATTGATAAATTACATTTTGATCTTTGTTGACTGAGCATTGCGTCTTCGATTAGTCTTTCTGAGATCGAATTGACATAAAAATCAGCCTTTAACAAAAAAAACTTGACTAATACATATTATAATGTAAATTCTCATGGGAATTCACGGCGAACTTAGGCTTCTTCGTTTTACAAAAAAACTCAACATATTCATTAATGCGCCTTTCATTATTGTTTCATTCATTAGAGCTCCTTCGTTTTGTTCTTCTAAGATCAAATCACCCTTGGAATAAGATAACACTCAATTTAACGTTATTGCTAATAACTACTGCACATTGTAAGCGGAAAGGTATTTTCCGAAATTAAAAATACTAGCGGTCCTTACTGTAGCAGCAGATTTGGATTTTGATAAAACTAAAACTGCATCTCATACATAAACTTCACCTTCATCTTTTTTATTGGGTTCGTATCATGTTCGGCAGAAGCTTTTTTATGAAGGTTCGTAATGCGAGTTTCGAGAGTTAACGAGATGATGCTGTGTTTTTTTTTGCGAATTGTCCAATCGAATTGTCCAAACGTTTTACCCTGGTTTTTCTTTATTGCAGATGTCATCGCCTCTTAATGTATCTCTTTGATTCTGGTCCACTGTCTGTTGTAACTTTGCATCAAAGTTCTGGAATAAAGATATTTTTGGTACAATAAAAATTATTTTAACCCTTCCAGGTCACACCCTCTGCCTGTAACTTAGTTGGTCACATGGGGTCCGTGTGACCCCAGTCATGTTTAAACGATTGCCTTGTTGATTCTATTGTTCCGGAAGGCTTATAAAAATTCACGGTGTTAGCTTGAACCTTCTAGAATGTGGCATTCTCAGTATAATATTGTAATCGACATTTAAAATGGCGGGAAAAAAATCGGTAAGGGATCAATACGTGAAAAAATCAATTTTTTATTTAAAAAATCATAACTCCTGCAGTTTTGAATTTAAAACAAATGTAGGGTGATACACTTGAGATATGATAGTATTAAAAAAAAATAGCGTCATAGTGGGCGTTTCAAAAATGGTATTTATTTGGGCATTTGAAGAGGGCCCATTTCAGAGTAAAAAAGGAAGATAATCGTGAAAAGTGAGCAAGTTATTTGCAACGGCGGCTCGAAAAATTATATCATAATGTAAACACAATATATATGAAAGATATAAAAATATTTTAAAAAGCGAAATATTAAATAATCGAAAATAAATCGAGTTTGTCCCCCACAGTCGACACAGATCAAAACTTTGTGCTTGGCGCACATTCTAAACGGTTTTATGGTTTTCCAGGTAGTATCGTAATAGTCAATAGTTTTCTCAGAATTCCATCTTGAATTTTCAACCTCCGAGAGGGGTTGGAAAAAGCAAAATTCAAGGGTGGTCCATAGAAACGAAAATATAGATAAAATTATTCTCTACATTTCGTACATTTAAACCATCCCCGAAAAATAGATTGTTTTTTAGTTATTTAATAAACATTTTTTTTGTTGATATTTCAACAATTCTTTTTGGGGTGACGATATTATTGGAGAGGGAGAATCGAATACCCAATCGACGCGTCTTTTCGAGGGCTGCAACGTTCCCGTTTGAACAAAAATTGTATGAATTTTTCCTAAAGAGTTATCGAATTAAACCTGATTTTTCAAAGTTTTACCACACTTTTTCACCCCCAAAATGAATTTCCACGACTTCAGCGCTGGGGGCAAAAAAAGAGCCCGGATTTTTATGATTATTTTGTCCCCCGGCGCCGACCCCGTGGGGGTTGTACTTTTGCATTAATCCATCCCCATCTCGCTTCTTCCCCTAAAAAAACCCTGCACCCCAAATTTTAGGCAAACTAGGATTTATCACTCGCGGCACCGACAACATCACCTATGAAAAAACTAGCCTTTTTCGAATTTTTTTCCGATTCCAACATCCAGCACGACTGTACTAATATATAGTTCTACTGTTCGAAGAAAAAAACAGAAATCGATTTTTCGATCGTTGTAAATGTACACCACCGGCCCAAAGTTTTCGGACACTTCAGATAATTGCAAAACTTTCGATCACTGGATAATTGCCAAGTAATGTTAGAATAATGTAGTTCATTTAATGTATTATTTTACGAAGATATTATACAGCTCTGTTTAATTAATTATATTATTCTAAGATAGTTTTTCAATTATCCAAAGTGATCGCAAGTTTTGTCATTATCGGAAGTGCCCGACAGAATTATCCGAAGATCCTACGGATGCCGGTTGCCAGTTTCATATAAAAAAATCTCAAACGAGAATTTTTCCTCGTTTGTCTCGGGTAGATCGAGAAATAACGCGGAATCCACTCGGATTACAATGTGGTCTCTCTACGTGCAGCGTCCCTGTGAAATCCGTATAGGGATATGGTGAGATCTGGGGACTCCCTGGGACTAAAAAAAAGAAAAAGAATTTCAACTAATTAACCTCTAAGTAATTATATTTAAGGATCGGTTACCATTCACGACGATGAAAAAAACGATTTTTTTCATAACTTGCATCCTTAAAGTGTTTAGAATCCGGGGGTTTGTTTGTTTGGGTTGTCAAAAACAATGAATACGATTTTTTATAACGTTAAACTTTAAATGTTTTTTTCTGGAAACAGCATTTTTCAGCGATGAGCCGATTTACATGAATCTCTGCGCAATTGAAAGTAAATTCAATTTGCGGGGTCATCAGGAAGCGATTTTGGTGAAACATTGATTTAGGAATCTTTTTTTTTTCGTCCGTTGAAGCAAAGAAAACCGGGCATAATATTGAGATTTTTTTTCAAAAGGCTGCCATTTTGTCATCCAGGGGTTCTTCAGAAAACAAAAAACGATAAGGCCCCCCAAATTTAGTCTAGTATGATGATTCTTAACCCGTTCTCGTTTCAAATGAACTGGCAAGGCTGTGGAGCGTTTCGCGCAGACTAAAACACGCCATGCATGGCTTTATTTGTCGGGAGCTAGAGCCGCCATTTTGAATTTTTAAAATAAATAAAATTGGAATTTACTCTCCATTCATAGAAGAATAAAATACGTTGAAACCCATTTCCAAAAGTATTTACTTCGTATAAAAAATAATTCCCGAAGTTCATGCATTTTTTTTGCCCCTTGGTAACCTCCCCTTAAGGCACAATGGAAGAAAAAAGTTTGTATATCCGTTGTTATTCCTTAGCCGTGCAAACGGATATGAAAAATAATACGTGTGTTGAAAGGTGACTAGAATGGTGAAGGGGGAGGTATTTATGGCGTCTTTTTATTTAATTTTATCATATGAATGTTTTATGGGCCTGGCATCGACGATTCTGTGTAAGTATATTAAAAAAACACTCGTTTATTGATGTTTCATTTTTTATTTTCGAGTGTGGAAATCTTTGAAACTTTTGAACGCGTTTTTCTCACACTTAGCGTTTTCAGAGTCGATGGACTTTCTAGATCAAAATAAACCTTACCCCCCCCCCCCTTAAGGTAGATGAATAACACGATTAGTAACATTCTGGTTAGCGAAATAAAGAATGTTAGGCGACTGCGCGCTCCGACACTAGTGACTTTCTTTTGTGCCTCGAGGCGCAGAAAGAATTGTTGATACTTTTACCCAAAAAATGTTTTCCTCGTATTTTGTTTTATATTTTGTTTTTTTAATGAAATATTCGTCCATTCACTCGGAACAGACAGGTTTATTTACACTTTTTCTCAAAGTATGATAACACTGAAAACGTAGCGCCACTCGAAGGACTCTTGTGAAACGAAATTTATCAACAGGCTATATATAGATAATGTGTACATTCGTACAATAAAGATTACGTAACACGATCTAGAGAAAACTGTATACTGATAAAACAATCACTGCAGAGTACTACGCGACACCTGTAACGATAGAAAAATCTTAGGAATCTTCTGCTATCGTTGTCACTATCAGCCTCACGATATTGTAGATATTTAGTCATCGCTATTTACCATGTGAGCATTTCGATACTTTGGATACCCTCTCACTGAAAAAAAAATCAAATGTATCAATTTATTAAAAACTTTAATGTAAAATAAAAATTCGATGTTGATCGGGTTGCTGAAGGGTCTGATTTTTTATTATGATATAGGGGCTGTCTGTCAGCAATCGTACCGCTTTTGGCTTTGACAGTACATCAATTTCCCAACCCTACTGGACATGTTTTTTTTCGGGATATTTGGTGTTTTATTACGACATGTAAGTGAATTACGATAGAAAATGTTCATCGATATATTTTTATTTTGCGCCACTATAATAAATTATGCATTTAGAATGCCGATCATAAAACTAAAAGCAAGTGTCCGTTATGCGGGAGGGCTATGTGCAACGAGTACCGAATGTACTTATGCGTCGATTGCGGTAAATGTCAATAATGATAAGTCAATGAAGTTTACTTCAAAGTTTACTAAATTGCGTAAAATATACGTTTCCAATAATTAATCTGCCGAAGGAGTTGATTTTTTTCCATTTTTCACTATGCCGAAAATGCTCAAATTCAAACCTCCGAATAAAAATACTTTTTGGAAAGACGGTCGACACTGTCTTTTTCGTATCTACAAACCTTCCTCTTAAAAACCTCAGAGGACGTTTTCGTTTATATTTTGAAAAAAATAATTATGATCTTTTTCATGCAAGTACGTATTTTTCAACGCATCTCCCACTTTGAACGAATGTTTGGTCACTCACATTTTGGTTTTCTTAAAAAATAAATGTTAGGCCATAAAATAAGGATCCTTGACTACAAAAAATGTCTGTACAAAAAAATACATATTTACCGAAATACAATGATTTAAAAAAGGTCTGGGGTCCGATCGACCCCATATGCGGAAGTGTGCAGTCGACGGGTTAATTGCCATTTTAATTTAATTTAATTTTTATTTCAAGTATTTCATTTTGATTTTGATTTAATTTTTATTTTATTCAATTCGAATTTGGATTCAAAGTATTCAATTTTTATTCAAAAGTACACCAATTTTCTACGGGTTACCGACCTCTTATTTTTCCAACAGCCTCAAGGCATCCAATTTTTATCGCCGTGGTTGCATTTGTGTAAAACCCCCATAAATGTTCACACGTAAAAGACGTGAATTACGTAAACATTGTGAATTTCTCACAATATTATCGCAACGACCTTTTTTCCGGAATTCCCCGACTGATGGCGTTTTGAAACTGCACATAAAGCACAAGTCCTATCGACGAGTACAAGAGGAATGATGCGAATGCGACCACCGTCTGATCCGTTACGTACGTGTGTATGTGATCTATCGACGTTTCGATCCGCAGTTACTAACAAGATGCGAGAGAGCAATTATCGTTTATATTCTACGGTCGAGTACCACTTTATTAACATATCGATTCTCGTACCTCGCGGAATGCCGTATCAAACTCGCACGCTTTTTAACCCCGATTGACTACAAATTTATGATATTGTCGGAATAGCGGAGTCACTCATATGTAACGCAGCATTCCTCGGGAGTCGCACGCACTGGACTTCCCCCTTGTAACGCTTGTACCTCACTATATTCCTGATGAACCGTGCGTGGATTCTAGCGCAGCGAACAATCGCAATACTTTAGTTTTTCCTTTACACCGGAATAATTCCTCGTTCACGTTATTTTTGTTCCAAAGTGTAAATCAATTCAATTCAATAATTCGTAAAATCTCGAAGGAGCTATCGATTCTCATTATTCCATGTACATTTGTTAATATTGCATGTACGTTTTTTTTAAATTACCAAATATTTCCCGTTTTCCATCGTACGCCCTTTTCTTCTGATTAGAAAATTCAACGTACAGAATGCTTGATGGGATCCACCAAGAATCGTATCGGATTCTGTGCGATAACATGGCGATTCTTGAGGATTCCAATGGAGAATCCCGATGAGAATCCAACGTACGAGCGTGACATTTTGGGGTATTCAAAGTGACGATCCATTGGATCCCTATCAGGAAGTAGGGACAAGTAAGTCAATCTAATTGGATCCGTACGACCGGTTCTACATGAGTGCCACTCTGATCAAAACTGCGTTTGTTTGGGTTTACTTAACATCCGACAATTAACTTTTAATTAAACCTAAAGTTTCATTGTAGATATACGTTTTCTTGTCGCAATCCTTAACGGTTTAAATTGGATTCGTACATTGCATTCCTATGGGGAATCCCAATGAGAATTCAACGTACGAGCGTGACGTTTTGGAGGATTCAATGTGACGATTCATTGGATTCCTATCAGGAAGTAGGGACAAGTTTGGGAATCCAATTGGATCCGTATGGCAAATCCTGCACGGCTGTCACTTTGATCATGAATAAGTTTGTTTGGGTTCAATTGACCCAACAATTGACTTTCAATTAAACCTAAAGTTTCATCGTAGGTATAAGCATTTTTTTTCAGAAAATTCAATGTACAGAATGCTTGATGGGTCCCATCAAGAATTATATCGGATTCTGTTCGATAACGCGGCAATCCTTTAGGATTCTAATTGGATTCCAATGGAGAAATCCCAATAAGAATCCACCGTACGAGCGTGACGTTTTGGAGGATTCAATGTGACGATCCATTGGATTCCTATCAGGAAGTAGGGACAAGTATGGGAATCCAATTGGATTCCTATGGCAAATTCCGCCCGGGTGTCACTCTGATCATCAGTGAGTTTGTTTGGCTTTAATCAACACTCGCCAATCGACTTTAACTAAACCGAAACTTCCATCGTAGGTACACCTTTTTGCTAGAACATTCAACGTACAGAAGGCTTGATGGGAGCCATCAACAATCGTATCGGATTCTGTTCGATACCGTGGCAATCCTTTAGGATTCAAATTGGATTCGTACATTGGATCCCAATGGGAAATCCCGATGAGAATCCAACGTACGAGCGATGACGTTTTGGTTCGGGAATCCAATGCGATGGCCCATTGGATACCCATCAGGAAATAGCGACAAGTATGGGAGTCCAATCGAACCCCCACGATAATTACTGCCTTGAAAGAGGTTGTACCTTTACAATAATAAATCGTGCCTGTTGTGTGTTTCTTCACCTCAAGTGGATATCTCCTGGCGCTTGTCATTGATAAAGCAACGTGGATTCGTAATCAGTGCGCTGCACACGAGGGCCTTCCTATGAGCCTCGTTCGATTGAAGTTACACACTTCAAAGTTAAAGGCTGAATTTGATAAACGATCCGTATCAGCAAAACGAGTGAAGTGACGACGTAACTTTATCCGGTGGTTTGAGATGTCTGATAAGTGTGCGGCGGATATGTTTGGGATGATATCGTGGCTGAACTCCGTCTCCATAGATAAAGCTCGCGTTACTTTATTGTCGCAGACTTATCGAGTGCACGAGGGGCGCTAATAAGCCACTCGTACGACCAAGACTCAGCCAGGTGGCACCTGCCGAAGTATGCACCAGGAGCGTTATGCGTCGATTCGCATAATACGACGAGGGAGCTAGCTCGAAGCCAATGATCGTGGGCGCACATGCGGACGTACTGCGTAGTAGCCGCGTGTACTTTGCGTACGTATTATTGGGGACATGGAAAAAGAGAGAGAAAGCGAGATAGAGAGGGAGACGGGTGCAGCTGCACCGAAGTGTTCGACGCCACGTTGCATTGCTAATTGTGACATAACCGATTGCACGTGTCTTCCACCTCGTTCGATGCAACAGAATTCCTCCGCTACCAAGCCAACTTCTCATGGTATTCGAAGACCGGAAGTCACCTCTCCATCGAGTTTGTATCCGAATTGCAAAAAAAAACAAAATTAATTCACGGACTACGTACCGTGCATGTAAATTGGCTGGGTTCAATTTCCGGTTCGCTCGTTGATGTTTCAATTTCCGAACGGCGGGAGAGGTCCTGCACGGGCGAGACGAAAATGAAGCTGCACGTAACGGACGCGCGTATACTCTTGCACGGAGCAGAGACGAAAAAAAGAAAATTGGCGTAGCCAAACTGGAGCTGGCGGTTCCCCTCAATTGTTACGACGACACGAGGTCTTTGAACCCGAGGGTCTCTTGTCTCGCAACCGGACGATACGCAACAAATTGATGCGGATGATAATCGTTGGTCATCTCGTGTCTGTGCGTGTCTTTTTTCTTCTCTCTGCCCTACTCTCTCGCATCGAAATCGAGCGTTAACCCTTCATAGGTCACGAGGATAAATCCAGTCCGGCGCGCAGTCGTAACTACCCCGCTCCGTTGCTCGTATTCCGATACAGCACGACAATGCTGATGAATGGCGAGCATTTTAATGAAGGGCATTCAAATGACAATTAGATATTTGTCGCCGTCATATTGATACCCGTAATCGAGAAAACAGCTTCGTTCGAATCAATTGCAATTTGCCAATCCCAAGAACTTGTGCCACTTAACGGGATATGCCTAGATGCAACAGTCATAAACCCCATGTGGAGGTTGTCATGAGTTGCCCAATGTTACGATCAGGCCAATATTGGGACCATCGTATAAGCCAACAAAAGAGAAATAATATTGGCCCATTACTGTTTCGCTCTAAACTGAAAACTGGCACAATATCGGCCCATCCCTAAAGCCTGTCCTGGCCCATCTTTGAAAACTACTAAACAGCCGTGATAGTTAACCTAAATTTGCCAATTTAAAAACTGGGGATACTAAAATACTGACAATTCCATTGGCCCATTATTGTTCCGTTAGAAATTGACAACCGGCACAATATCGGCCCATCGTTTAAAACCAATAATTAGCCGTGATGGTTGAACTATATTTGCCAATTTAAAAACTGGTAGTGCTAAAATACAAGCAATTACATTGGCCCATTATTGTCCCGTTTTAAATTGAGAACCGGCACAATATCGGCCCATTACTAAAGATTATCCTGGCCCATCTGTTAAAACCAATAAACAGCCGTGAAAGTTCATCGAAATTTGCCAATTTTAAAACTGGCAATGCTAAAATACTGGAAATTACATTTAATTAATCTAAGCCCTTTATTGGCTAAGTGGGTCAGACCACACCTGCTTTTATTTTATTTAAGCCTTGGGTTATTCATGATCTATATATTGTGCCAAATTAGGCAAATAACTGGCACGTCATATATTAATCGTCTATATTTTGTAGTTCAGTTTTTGTAATCAAGTCTTGGCCTATTATTGGCATTTGTAAATAACCAACATAAGTAAGTAAAAATGCCAATCTTGAAACCTGTCATATACGCAAATCACAATTTATTTCAAGGTTATTCCGTGAAATATGTATCCATAAGGACCAATCTCGGGCCAATCTTGGTCCGATATAGGTTGAATATTTATCACGCACTCAAACAAACCCGAACAAACTCCGGCCCAATATTCTAGATAGACTAACTTCTAGATAGACCAACCGCGAAGGCCCATCATAGAGCCAGTGGTCAATTTCTACATAGGCCCTTTAAGAGGGCCCACATAGGGCCAAGTGCAATCACCAACATTGCCGCTGCAATGAATTAAATCATTGGCCCAATAATTGTTGGCTCTGTTGGCCGATATCGGGCCGTTCTTATCATTTCTACAAAGGCATCTCATTGGTAAATACTCACGGCCCAATATTCTAGAAAGGCTAACTGTGAAGGCCCGTCCCAGGCCCAACGGTCAATCTCTACATGGGACGGCTCATTTCTGAGATGTTTAAAATAGGAAATTGTGGTGATAGATTTCTCGAAAAATTAGGTATTTAAAAAAGTCTCAACTGAACAGCAATCTGTAATTTGTTGCGTAAAGATATTTAATTATCTTCGATTTATCGCCGATGAGAAGCACCACTCGAAAACGTCTTTTGCGGTGAGCAATGCCCTTTTGAACCAGCTTATCTAACATGAAAAAATCAAACAGATTTCGGCAGTAAATTAGTTTAGCCCGTGATTGATCCAACGAGTCGAAATGCCAAATTAAAAAAAAAATGGCGCATGTTCAATGTGAGAGTCTTGATTTTTGCGAAACAAAAGGGCATTTTTCGTTCATCAAATGGATAGTATACTTCGGGAAAAAATCCTTCCACATACTATATTTTTCCATGTAGAAAAAGCCCTAAAAATTTCAGTACGATCGATGCAGTCGTCTTCCAGATATTTTGATCACCGACATTGAATACGTACTTTCAAGAAAAAAGCATTTAATGTTTCAAATGATGTTCCGACCGTTCCGTCGGGTGTCAACATAGAAGCCTATAAACCTGTCAGTTTTTATTCGATCACCTTGAATTTCAGGGAACATTTATCAGACGATATACTGTCAAAATAAATTGGCTTTGAAAAAAAGTGTTTTTTCGACATTTACAACTAGGCATACCCGCTCAATGCAGTTTTATAGCTTCCTGCTCGGATCATAGATCAAACCTATTTGAACTCTTGAAACATCGGGCCCCGAAATGCACGTGACCAGGGAGTTGGTGTAAACGGCAGTACACTGTGTATCTCGAACGCATAGGACACACGTACACACACACACACACACACACACACACACACACACACACAACGGGCCAAGTCTGTCGTGGGTCGTTGAACCCAGTGAAACTTTTCGAAACCAATTCTCCATGAGTCGATGACGAGAAATTTCGTCTATATAGATCAATACTCCGATACGCCTTGATACGACGATCCGCAGCTCTCTTTCTCTCTCTTCCCACGAAAGGGTGGGGGCGTCGGGCCTCAATGGGGTTCAACGACACCCGAACATTTTTATTACCCACGGATCGCTTATAATCGTCCCGAATTGTGTGTGCAGATGCTGGAAACAAAAAACATCCCACGATAACATTACGAATTTGACGTAAGATCGCGTCGACAAATTTTGATTGCTGTAAATTGGAGACGGAAAAACCGCAAGGTTGAAAAAACATCTGTATGCTTATGTCTGTAGAGATACGCGCAGCTTCGCACATACTCGGCGCATACACGGTCCATATGAATGTGCATAGGTACGAGTGCGAACGTATATTTGTAGGTGCATCGAATGTGCAACAGGCGTGAGAGGGACGGGATCCGTCCGAGGCAGAGAGAGGTGGGACACTCTTAGCGATCCCCCCCGCGAGTATTACACCACTTTGCCGGTCGTTCACCTGGTCATATTCGCGCGGTGTGCGAGAGAGCGAGTTACTCGCTCGCTAAGTCCTGCCCCGAAGGTATAACGTACATGTACGCACACGAATACATGGACACGTGCGCGCGCGTGCCGACACGTATGTTTATATACATATGTACACATACATACACACACACGTATATCCACACTTGATCGTACGGTTCTTCGTGTAACTTATCGTGTTCCAACTCTGGTCACTTTTCAATGGGTCTCACGGCGGTCGTACACATACACACGCAGCCAACTGATGCTCGCACCCACCTCGGTTACCGCTGTCACATCGATTACACGCAATCCCCCCCCCCCCCCCTCTCTCTCTCTCTCTCTCTCTCTCTCTCTCTCTCTCTCTCTCTCTCTCTCTCTCTCTCTCTCTCTCTCTCTCTCTCTCTCTCTCTCTCTCTCTCTCTCTCTCTCTCTCTCTCTCTCTCTCTCTCTCTCTCTCTCTCTCTCTCTCTCTCTCTCTCTCTCTCTCTCTCTCTCTCTCTCTCTCTCTCTCTCTCTCTCTCTCTCTCTCTCTCTCTCTCTCTCTCTCTCTCTCTCTCTCCGCATCCGGAATTTGTTGGATCTCTATCAAAATCTTTCCGCGATCTCGTGAACAAATTTGTTGGGGAGTCCATAGATCCACAGCTGTATAGGTTGTCCGGGACACCGGACATAGGGAGTCCTCATTAATATCCAAGTAAATTGTGCACTGTTCCCCAATGAACGTTTGCAAATTCTTGCCACGTTAGAATCGAAAAGATGTGAAAATTCACGAGGAAAACTCGGCGTGTTGAAACGTAACCTGCACGCTTCGTGAGTGTGTACGTGTGTGTTGATATTATGTCAAAGTGCAGTAATATAAATAACAAAGAATAATTACGTTGGATTTTCAGTTATGCAACTCACATTGATTTTCCGGATAGCTTCTTTGAGGGGCTACATCTACCGAAAGGCCCGAAAAAGGCCAAATTCCGATTTTCTTTTCCGGCTAACGATTAGTGAAAAAGAAACGCATTTTTTCAAACACAAAGGTACATATATAGAGAGCCTTTAAAAAAATCACGAAAAATATTGAAAAACAACGAAAACATAGCCTGCCGATGATCATATTTTTTTCGTGACGTTTGGCGGTGAACACGCCCCAGCTTAAACGGTGCATCTGAAATTAAAAAACCAAACGGGTTATTCAAGTTAACAATAAATACAATTCGTTAACGATCGGCCATTTTTGAAATATTTTTTTTTAACAACGTGTCAACGAATTGAAACTCGAGCATACGAAATCTATGAAAAAACTCGTAATTTTTACGTGACTATTAAAAAATGGACATCGATTTTAGAAAGTGAGATCGTCAACGAGCATCGTACCTCCTGTAAATTGTTCACTGACTTTGAAAACAGTGTTTAAAAAAACGCGTTCAAAGTTTGATGTATGGTACTGCTACCGCTCGCTCGACCGACTGTTAGAAGCCGCAGCTCATTCAGTATTAGGCATTTTTTAATGACATTTCAGGGAATATAGCTAAAAGGTGACACTAACGAATAAAAATATTTTTGAAACATGCAATTTTTTTATCCACCTAGGTAGATGTAGTCTATTGAGCGATTTATACCTTATAAAGATAAGGTTCGTACTTTTTTAAGATCCCCTCATTGTGTATATCTATGTATTTTATTTAGAAAATTCAACGTACGGAATGATTGATGGGATCCACCAAGAATCGTATCGGACTCTATTCGATAATGTGACAATCCTTTAGGATTCTAATTGAATTCCAATGGGGAATCCCGATTAGAATCCAATATATGAGCGGGATGTTTCCGTATAGAGATCCAATGCGATGGATCTCGCATTGGATCGCAACACGATTAAACATGTGTTTAATTAATAGGGATCCAATTCATTGGATCCCTATCCAATGACAAATCGCTCCATAAAGTCAATAATAATTCGCAGAATTCAGGAAGAAGCGTGAAGATGGAAGGACGAGCAATGCTTTATAGAGGAGGGAAGGGCGTAATTTGTTTTTATATCTTGCTAGGTTTTTGGTTAAATTGCCAGGCCGGAAGCCGGGGCACACACGAAGCTTTTTTCATTCGCGCGGTGCTTTATGCAGCGGTTTACGCCTTGAAGTTAATTGGTATCGATAATGCCATCATTTTTTTCGTCAATATAAACCTTGATGTTTAAAAAGCCGAAGGAAAAATCCTCAATATTTTTCCTTCTCTCTCTCCTTTGGGAAGGGGAGGAGCACTTCCGTTTATTTATTTTTTATTGTATTATATATTTTATTATTATTTACCGGATGTCCCATTTTACTCTACACTTGATTTATCTAGAAAAATAAACCGAAAAAAATGCTCCTGTCAAGTATTGGGTATAATAAACTTTTAAGGTTCAAAGCGGGACGTTAAAAAAATATTTTTTAGTGAAAAAATTAAAATGGCGATGTTAAGATGGGCCACATGTTTAAAAAAAATGGGAACATCACTTTTTTTCACCAAAAAAATTGTCAGGCCAAAACTAACAACACTTGTCGGAATTTTTTTTCCGATAAAAGACATCATTTTTAGGTTAGAACTCCATTTTTTACTATTTTAGCGCTATCCAGAATGTACCACGAGGAGGTAAAGTCTTTAACATCCCTAGTGTACGTGTGCATGTGTGTGTGCATGTGGGTGTGAGTATGTTGGGTTTGTTCGATAACCCAAACAAACTCACTACCAGTGTTAAGTACAAATATTATTTTTTTTAAATTATTTCATCACACACACACACACACACACACACACACACACACACACACACACACACACACACACACACACACACACACACACACACACACACACACACACACACACACACACACACACACACACACACACACACACACACGCACGCACGCACGCGCACGCTCGCTCGCACGCGTATTCACACACACAAACGCACACACACGCACACACGCACGCACGCGCGCGCACGCACGCACGCACCATTTGGTTATACAAAAATGGTCAAACAAATTTATTGTCGGCATTAAATCGCTCAGAAAGCCCAGAAAAAATCATACTTCCACTGCGGGTGATAGCGTGAACATTTTTACATACAATCGCGCATTTTTGGAATTTTTTTCAGATTTTTAATCGCGGCGTTGTTTTTTTGAAGAATTTTTTTTCACTAGGGGTTTTTTCGAAAAATGTTAAAAAATTCAAGATGTCTATTAGAGTTAATGGAATCAGATAATAAAAAATTAATCGAATTAGCGGGAGTCAGGGAAAAAGTCCACCGGATTCACCCGGAATACCCCGTATATATTTTATAATTTCATAGTATTGAGAGTTTTTCATTTTTTATTTTATGTCAAGATAGGAATAGTCACAGTTATGAGTTATAAGATAATTATTGACTTGCACTCGTATTATAAGTATGCGTATCCCATAACCTTTATGCTTCTATAGCGAGATATAAATGTTACACCTTTAGTCCTGTCGAGCTGTTGCAGCGAAACTCAGGAATCTTTCAGGTATTTTCAGGCGAGGCAAAAAATAATCACCCGAGAAATGCGGTGTCCTTAGCGATTAATTTCTTTGGGTTTGTTTGTGAGTCCTGAAGTACAAATTTAAAGTACGCGAAACTGAGGTTAACGTCGCTCCGTATCATAATCCAGTGAAGAATGCGTTTTATTGAGCGACCGATATTTTAAGCTTGACGAAGCGATTTAAATAATTGGCGGAGTCAGCAGGATCCATACGAAGAATATCGTTTCGAGAGATATCGCAAGGGGGGTCGATTTGTTGCGATATACCGCTCGGGCTGTCTCGTCTTCCATACGCGAGTATCGGCCTTACATAATTTGACCTATTCAGAATTGGCGGCAGGCAAGAAGAAAATGTAACAACGGTGTATATAACAAGTATGTTGGAATTTCCAAAGTGCAGGCGCTACAAGCACGACACATTATTCCTTCAGAGGCCTAGTGCGTAATAAAAATCCCAAACGCGTGTGCCTTATACGCTAACTCGACAAATTTGCGTGATCACTCCATACGCAAGCACCTACGTCATTTTTGTCATTTTCTTTTTATTTTGCTTATTCCAGAGCAGGCCCGAGATATATCTGTCATGGAGAGACCAATTTTTTTCACATGATTTATTTTTTACCATTAGTATTGGTATTGGTGTGTGTGAGTATTGAAAAATCGCGAGGAAAGTACATACCCATAAGAGAAAAATAAAAAATGTTCTTGTACAGGGTGGCCTGAAAAATGACGTCCAAAAGGAGTATCTAGATGCCTCGCGACCTATCCAAATCATCCCCGTGTATGTAACAGGATCTTTTTTAGTTTTCGAGAAAAAAAAGCATTTTTTCCAAGTTTTCCTGTAGCATAGGTCTTTTTCTGTTATCCGTATATACTTTTGGGAGTTTTTTGAAGCAATTGAAAGTCATTTAGACTGGTACAAGTATTTTTTTTATCATCCGAACTTTAGCGACTGAGCGACAAAAGAGACAAATAAAAAATGCTGTTGTACAGGGTGGCCCGAAAAGTGATGTCCAAAAGAAAAATCGAATTATCCCCCTGTATGTTCTATGATCTTTCTTACTTTTCGAGAATACAGCATTTTTAATTTTTATTTCGAGATATTCTGTGGCGTAGGTTTTTATCTTTTTCACTACCGTGTATGTACTTTCCTCTTAGAAGTTTTTAAAATCAATTGGGAGTTATTTAAACCGGTAGGAATATTTCCTTTTATGATCTGTGCTTCAGTGACCGATACTATCAAACCTTTTTTTCCAATTCAAACGCATCGACGTTAGTGTGCAGTTGGTCATTGATCTATTGCTTGACGTTGCACTCCGTAACGATAACACCAGTACAAAAAACCCGTCGGTTGAGTATACACACAAAATAGAAAAATTAACGAATGCTTTTTTTCCTTAAAAAATGAAGATTGTACAATATATACGGAGGTGATTCGGATAGCTGATGTTCCGAGGCATCTGGATTCTTTTTTTGGATGTCACTTTTCGGGCCACCCTGTATAGACATTGCTTATCTCGGACACACTCGTCAATGTAGAAGATATGGAGTGAAACATTGTCGCGATCGGGAAGTTTTTTGATGAGTGTCGACGAGGCGGAGGTGGAAGGAGGGGTAAAGAGCGAGAGAGAGAGAGAGAGAGAGAGAGAGAGAGAGAGAGAGAGAGAGAATTTTGGCTGCAACGAGTCTCAATCTTTCTTTCTTTCTCCGGGAGGTCGGTGACCCGTCAGTTGGCAGTGGTCAGTGATAGTAACGGGTATAAGGCCGAGAATCCATAACCGCCTGAACCCGGGCGAGCCTCGGCGCTTTTCTCTGAGCGAAGCGTTCTCCTACCCGTTTTCACGGACACATCCGCTTATCAACATATCCATATGGTACTAAGCGAACGTGCTTGGAAATCACTTTTCCATCCTCAACTGTCTAACGAACTTAGGTTCGTGTGAATGATTCATGGCGGTCAGGCCGGGGGCCTCTTGCACCAACTTTTCGCTGTTCAGCTGGCGAAAAAAAATCGTCATAACGATCTCATGGTGGTAGAAAAAAACGATAAAATGAGATTAAAATAGGTATAAATTCTTACGACGTGAGAGACAAAAATCATTGGGCACAAGGTCGACAGATAAACGCTCCAAGGACATCCAAAATACAACTAGAGATAAAACTCTTCGTAATCTCTAATTGCGACTGGTCCATAAAACGCTACGATTGTGTAGCTGGAGTGCACTCGAGTGCTTCCTTTTAGTTTTAATTATTATTGAGAACAGCGATATTGGGAGGGCCGCGTTTGCCACCAACTCACGCTATCTCGTTGTTTTCATGACAATACCGCTTGTCGTTTAAAAAACGAAAATACATTAGCCAATCTGCCGGTCATAACGAGGTCAGTGGCTGCTGGAAATGTCCGGGTATGAGATTCGTTCTTTTTTTTTTGTCGGTATTGAGGATTTTATCGACGACAGACGACCCTGATATGTCGTCGTCATCCTGATCGAGGAACCGAGTGCGACGGTCGCTCTTGCCTTCGAATGTTTTTTTTTTCGTAAATACGCCGCTTTTTATTTATAATATGAATATAGATATAATACGTACACCTGTTTGAAATAAATGTAACACTTTCAATGGAACCGATAATAACCAGGTGGAAAAATAATGCGGTGAACTAAGCTATTATGCTTATCGGTAATTGTTATCGTGTTTTGTTAACCTCTTCACTGACAGTGACGCATGTGTGCGCGGTAAAAAAAGCAGTGTCACGTATGCTTCGTGACGCATACGTGCGCATCGCGAAAAAATATATTTGTGCTGTTACGATTTAATGGTGCTTTGGTATGCTTTGGGATTTCTAAATTTCTATGTGGAATTGAATTTACAAAATTCAAAATGGCCTTTAAATTTTCGATTCAAGAATCTTTTTTGAGTCTAATGTTTTTATTTAATTTAAATTCTCAATTCAATTTTTAAAAAGTAATCAATTGCAATTCTTCATTTCATTAAAAAACATGTGTTTAATTTCGATTCTTCGTTTAATTTCTATTTTAAATTTATTTGAATTCTTATTTTACTTAAATTCGTGATTCAATTAGAATTTTTTTTTTTGATTTTTTCATTGAAGAATTTTATGTCGTCGTAACAGAGTCTGCAGAAGAATTTTCAAGAAAGTGGATCCATTATGGCAATCCTAAATGCAAAATAACGCTTGTATTTCAAAAAAAGTTTCCGTCTAGTTGTTTTTGGATTTGCGGAATCGGCATCCAATTCCGGATATATATAATAAATAAATAAAAACAAGTTACTCCATTTAAATGAAAATCGTGCTTCGAGATTTTTAAGGTAGTACCTCCACAGAAGAGTTGAATTAAGAAATGGTTGAAATTTGACATATACGTTGTTTAATACATTATCCAAACATCTCTGTAATTTGAATAAGTTTGACCACCCCAAACCTGAGATTTTACACTTTAAGTTGGCTTGGTTTACACGTAACAAATGCGTTATGATGGGCAAACAGAGCATCATTAATTCTACCGTCAAAACTAAAATTAAGAAATTGATAAAAAACGAGGATAAGCTACAGTAAGATATCACGAATAATGTGAAACAAAATGAGAATGATTCACCATCTAGTTTCCAAGATATAACCATGAGAAGCCTTCACAATTTTGGTGCAAAGCCTGGCAAAGCCTGGAGAAAAAACAATTGGGGCAAAGCCTGAACAGTCCCGGCAAAAAGTTTACTGGCAATGGTCGATCAAAAGCACAATACAAAATATATTTTACGGCAATAAATGATATCCATCGTATTATCTACTAGTACCGAGTCAATATTGCGTAGTTTTTAATTTTATTCATTACTAATTAAACCAATTATCAATCTTTTAAACATGAACATGGTATGTAAACTTTTGGTTGAGATTTTCGCAGAGGAACTACCTTAAGGTCACTGGTTTGAAATTTGCACTGATAATTTAGAAATTGAAATAGCGAATCCTTCATGGCGAAGTCGAGTTTGATTACTTCGTCATCTGAAAAGTCATTATCCCCGGATATGAAGTTTCATTCAAATATATTAGTTTGTTGCATTTTCGTCAGCAATTATCATTTGGAATTGAAACATCGGATTTTCTTTTTTAAATTAACTGAAATCCGAAGCATTATTAGAATAAAAAAATCGGATTTTCATTTATAAATTAATTAAAATCCAAAGCATTATTTAGAACTTAAAAATCTGATGTCACCTCCGGATTCAGGGACCCAAACAAACATTGTCCTGAAATTTGTGTCTAAGTTTTGAAAAAAAAATACCACCACCATTTTTGGCGCCAACAGTTATTTTTTCGCCCGTCAGCACGTCATATTTCTTTTGTTCACTCGTTATTGTTGGTTTGTTTACACGTACCGTATCTTCTAGCCACAGAATGCGACAATGGGAGGCCGTTGCTGCTTAAACTGGGCTCGTTGTCCGATGCATTGTCATAAACAACTTGAAATTAACATTCGTAATAAATCTCCGTTGCCATGCCCATTACAATGTCGGTAGTCGTCCATTTTGGTGAACTAAGCCAAACCAAAATTCATAAACGATTTTTCCCATTTTTTCTACGTCATCAAGTATTTCGCCGGATGCAAAAGATTGATGGTGTGAAATCAAAGATGTTCGAGGCTGACGAGAATTTTGATTGAAATGCCGCAAGACGCAACGGCGGGGAGGGGGTCATCAGCGGCAGTTTTTTTCTTCTTGACAGGCCTCGAAAGAGAGAACAAGATAAAATAAGTGGACCAACCTCGCGAGAATAGAGCAAGCACTATGCGGAAGAGGAGAGCAGGCAGCGGAGAGGGGCATAGGAGCCCGCGAAGAAATAACGGAATTCCGAAAATAACAGACGGGCCAACGAATATTAGCCGTTAGAAATTTAACCCGTTGGAAAGCTCTCCACTGTGGCCGATTTTGCCTTTCTGCTTTGATCGCTGTGTCGCGATAGATCGCGAGGATTTCAACGGACATTATACGGCCATAATGTACTACATCTACCCGTGTACATGGGTACGCGGGATTCCGAGTGGTAGGTCACGAATTATTTCGTACTTTTTTACCCAGCAGCACACTGTCTCATTCTAAAGAATTATTTGATTATTACGTTAATAGAGCACGTAAATATAACAGGAGAATTAAAAGAAACTTGGGCGAGAATGAGGTGTGGAAATGTGGGGCCAGAAGGGAATAAGGGGTATGGCGATACGAAGTATGTATACGAGGGTATGTAAAAAAAAAGTTGAAAACCTAGTACATGTATGTACGTGCAAAGAAGCAAAGAAAATAATTCAAAAAAGGTAATTCTTTAGATAAGCGACTTCTGAAAAATGAACCTAACATTTTTTTTTGCTATTTTCTCATCTATTGGGTCATAAATGATCATATTGGGTTTTGAAGTTCACAGTAACACGTGATAAAATAGGGCATTTTTTAACCTTTCTACTATTTTGGGTTTGAACATTTCTATTATTTTCTATTATTTCTATTATATATTGAACATATGTTGGGTGTGTTTGGCTTCGTTTGGTTAAACCCCCCCATAAAAAGTTACAGAGTTTTGAAGTTCGCGAAAACACGTAATAAAATAGGACATTTTTGAACATTTCGACGCCGATATTAGCTTTGTTTGGGTTATTTTTTTGCTCGTAAAAAAATTGTTAATGAAAAATGTCAGCTCCACCCAACTGAATATCATAATTTATAACCTAATAAATGAGAAAAGAGCAAAAAGAAAATCTTAGGCTCATTGTTCGGAAATGTCACTTATCTAAAGAATTACCATAAATAAATAGTACAAAACATAGAAAAATGGATCGGCGACAAATCAATATAAAGACACAGATTGTGCTGAAAAAGGAGCCGGTAAGCGAACTGTGTACATTTATTAGGCAATTCGAAAAACTTGCAAAAAGTTGCAAATCAGGAAACGAATGCGAGAAGAAACTAAAGGCAAAACACGACAGTAGATTTCAAGTTAGAAATAAGGACATTTTGTAAAGTGAAACATAAATGTGGGGGGGGGGGGATCTCTTGGGTAAACATGCTAAAAGGGTATACCTGGAACAATAAGCTACTTACGTTAAGGCGGGATATACATTTACAACGATCAAAAAATCGATTGCCTTTTTTTTCTTCTTTAAGGCGTTACCCTCACTTGTAGCGCAAAAAAGGCCTTTTTCATGAATTATTTTAAAGAAAACTGCAAAACTTTTTTAATCGATCAATATACCATCTTAAAGAACACATCTTGAAGAACTTTCAGTATTTTTTTTAATTGAAAAATATTACATTGTTTAGTGGCAAATGGCCGTCAATGAAATAATGTTTTTATATACACGGTTTGCGGTGACCAACATTGCGGCAAAGTGGATCATCTGAAGAAAAAAATGCGGATGGATTTAGTCAAATATAAGTATAAATTAGTCTTCAATCGAAGGATTTTAAAAAATATTCATTTTTCACAAAATGGCGGACAGTCAAAGTTAATGGTTCGATTTTAACGAAAAAAAACGGCCGTTTTTTGGCTATAAAAAGGCCATTTTTTTCGAAAAAAAATCCAACGATCAAAGACTACATTTTTATGTATTAAATAAGCCTGCAAAATTTCAAGAAGATCGGTTCATTAGTGTTCGAGTAATCTTGGTCACCGACTTCAGAAAAGCCATTTTGAGAAAAACGCGTTTAAAGTTTCTCTTTCAACGCTCATATCTCAGTCAATTTTGTTCGGATCGACTTGAAATTTTCAGGACATATTCTCAGATACTTATACTTCAAAAAAATTGCAATAAAAAAATCGATTTTTTCAAAATCGCAAGTGGGGGTATCCCCTTAAACGATAGAACTATATGTGTAGAATATTGTAGAATAATTTTTTCTTAGTTTAGAAAATTCCTGAATACTGCTTTTTTTTTTCCTGTCTGAATGTTTATCCCGTCTTAATATGTTTTGAGTCCATTTTCTGCAGGCCCATTTTTTCCATCTGTACTGTTGCCTAGTAATTTCTTAAACGAACGGGGGAGTACTTCATTGTATTTTGAAACGGATTGCCGAGGCGATTTCTCGATGTTTAATGTATTGGTATTGTCGTCGTTGTTAAAAGGTCCTCATCGTTGTTCGTAATTTATATCAAGGAGGAAAATAGGCGAAAATATAGCAGTAATCTACTTTGAAAAATCAGTGAAATACCAAAACGATCGGCGAGCCTCGTGACGAAGAACTCTTCCTTGTGACGTTAGGGCAATGGAAGAAACGGGTCGTTTTCTTCCGATTTTTTCGTCTACAACATTATTCATTTGGGATTTGGTAAAAGGGCATGTTATTAAGCATACATGGACCTATTTCGGTTTAAGTTTTATTTGAAAAAATGTAAAATCAAATACGTTATCGAGGTATGGTAGAGCCTCTGTATGAAAAATGTGATCCAACGGCTGGATCGATAACTTAACAATGATTGGTCTGAAAAATAATAATAAAAAAGTTTTACAATCTATATAAATGTCGTGGCCGTTTTTCGAAAAAAAAATTTCACCAAATGGCAGATGTTGAAAAAAGTGTAATTTTGGCGCAATTTTTACTTACATTCGGGGACTTAAAATATACTACATTTCAAACCAAAGATACGGCTACCTACAACTATAGTTAGGAGGGTGGCAACAAATTTGAGCTCTATTCTGTTTCCTTTTTCTCACCATCCAGTTACCTACTCGAAGAAAAAAATTGTCGCGAAAGCTGCGAGCGGTCAAAAAATATTTATAGGTCGTTCAAGCCTCCCAAAAATTTAAATTTTCATTAAAAATCGGTTTTTTTTTCGTTCACCTCTTACCCATGACCCTTTATAGTTTTTAAATGAAGTTCGCGAAAGCTCTAGCCGGGCAATGAATATTCAGTGACCGCTAAGAGCTTCGAAATTTCCAATTGTCGCGAGTTTTTTTCTTTTCTCACTCATAAATTTAACACTTTGTAAAATTTTCAGAAAATCAATCCTTTTTTTTCTTTAGAACCGGATTTGTTCAATTCACTTCAGACTTCTAAGCCGATAAAACGTTAAATTAATGTGTGAGATAAGTAAAAAAAATGGAAAAAGTAGGAAATTTCGAAGCTCTTGTGCGACCAATAAATATTTATGACCGGCAAAAGCTTTCGCGAGGTTCATTTAAAAATTATAAAGCGTAAAATTCATGGGTGAGAAATGAACGAAAAAAAATCGATTTTGTAATGAAAATTTGAATTTTTGGGAGGCTTGCGCGACCTCTAAATGTTTTTTGACCGCTCGCAGATTTCGCGACAATTTTTTGTTCTTTGTTGTAGATAATTAGATGGTGAGAAGAAGGAAAAAATCGAGCTCAAATTTGCGTCACCCTAATAGTTACTGTAGTTTTTTAAAATTGAAAATCGGGCAATTATATGTAGAGTTATGATTCCGGCCAGGACGAGAAAAGTCATTTGGAGAAAAACACGATTGACAGTTTTAGTATATGTCAATCATTGCGCTACCTGCTCTCACTAAATCGTCTGTAACTTGGTCAATTTTCAATATTTTACCTTGAATTTTCTTCCACAAATTTTTGAACATGTATATTTTGAGAAAATGCAAAAAATGATTTTTCTAACCCACCACAGTGTTGTCCCGCCTCAAGGCTCCGAGATTTGCGACTGAAAAAATATGACACGCAATGATTTTTCAAGTGCTGTTGCAAAAAAAATATGGCCTATTTTCGTAACATTTGTCAGAAAAAAATCGAGCATTCTGGAAAAAATCAAAATTTCATTTTGATTTCGGCAGAATGAAGATAATTCAATTTCGAATACGAAACGTTCCTAAAATAACTTTCATTAAAAATAGAATTAAATATGACGTTGAAGTTCGCATCGTTGGAATGCGACGATTTTTTTTCTTTACTTTTTATTTCTTCATTTTAATCATTATTCAAAGCTTCTTTGCGAATTGAGGTCATAAATCTTCAATAAAAATACGTGAGAATGATTTTCACAGTCTAAATCGGCGAAAAAAAGTATTGAGCAATTAAAAAGAAATAATTTCCGTTGCATTCCAACGATGCAAACTTCAACCTCAAAAATTCCATTCGTCGACTTTAAAATGCATCTTTGATAATTTTTTCGCGACGACGGGATGCACAATAATACTTTATCGGGGCTGGTTTCGCATTTGCAATTGAATTATTATAAGGGGTTACCGCCATTTGCGATTTTGAAAAAATCGATTTTTTTTATTGCATTTTTTTGAAGTATAAGTATCTGAGAATATGTCCTGAAAATTTCAAGTCGATCCGAACAAAATTGACTCAGATATGAGCGTTGAAAGAGAAGAATCCGCGTTGAAAGAGCGTTGAAAGAGAAACTTTGAACGCGTTTTTCTCAAAATGGCATTTCTGAAGACGGTGACCAAGATTACTCGAACACTAATGAACCGATCTTCTTGAAATTTTGCAGGCTTATTTAATACATAAAAATGTAGTCTTTAATCGTTCGATTATTTTTTCTAAAAAAAAATGGCCCTTTTATAGCCAAAAAACGGCCGTTTTTATCGTTAAAATCGAACCATTAACTTTGACTGTCCGCCATTTTGTGAAAAATGAATATTTTTTAAAATCCTTCGATTAAAGACTAGTTTATACGTATATTTGACTAAATCCATCCGCATTTTTTTTCAGATGATCCACTTCGCCGCAATGTTGGTTACCGCAAACCGTGTATATAAAAACATTATTTCATTGACGGCCATTTGCCACTAAACAATGTAATATTTTTCAATAAAAAAATTACTGCATGTTCTTCAAGATGTGTTCTTTAAGATGGTATATTGATCGATTAAAAAAGTTTCGTAGTTTTCTTTTAAAAAAATTCATGAAAAAGGCCTTTTTTGCGCTACAAGTGGGGGTAACGCCTTAAGGGGCCAGTCCACTTTGGAGCCACGAAAAAAGGCTATTTTCATGATTTTTTAAATGTTTTTATAAAAGATATGAATATAAAAGTTGTTCGGCTTGATAAATAAAGTCTTGAAATACATTGAAAAAAAATTTAATTCAACTTAATTCATTTTTAAGTACAAAAACTATAGTTTAACGTAACGCCTCAAAAATAGGTGGGCCAGGCAGCTCCATCACAACTCGGCAACGGCTTGTCTGAAATAAAAAAATCAAAGTCCATTAGACTCAGTATGACACCAGCTACGAAATACCCCTCGGATATAAAGTTTTGTCAAAAAATTAAAAAAAATGGCAGATGAAAAACGAAAAAAGTAGAAAAAACGTGTTTTTATCGCAGTTCTTCGCAAAAAAAGAGTAATAATAAAAATTTTTAAACCATGTAAGGTCATCCTGTTGCGAATCATGTTTACAATATGTGGTTCAAATTTCAAGAAAATCGGTTCATTAGTTTTAGAGATACCATGGAGCTAGATTTTGAAAACGTTGTTTCGAGAAAAACGCGTTTGAAGTTTACACTATAAAAAACTCTTACCTAAACTCAATCGGCGATTCCTGCACCGTACAAAATTCCTTCTGATTGCTCATCATCGTCGATTCCATCACGTCTTGCTTGCTTTCGATTTGTTGAAATTTTCAAAGTGGACTGGCCCCTCAATTCCGTTGCACTGAATTTTGATTTTTTTTCCCAGCACGGCCAATTTTTTTTCTTTTGCAAACGCTGCTCATCACAAACTACGCTCTACTTTTTTTTTCTCCAAGTACTCGAAAGGCCACTAAATATCGTCTTTTTCTGATTCGCAAAATCTTCGCGCAGGCCGTTTAAAAAACGCCTGACCACATATGTAACTGTCACCCTGTAAGTTCGCCTCTTTGTATTTAAAAAAAATGCCTCATATCACGGGAACGATGTCATTATCCACGCTAGATCGATAAAAATGGAACATCGCTGTGAGGCTGAAGAAGATCCGTCTTCTTGTGTAAATAAATCCGTTTGTAGGATTTTTCTAACTGTACGTTCGACCGGAGTACCCGGCGTCGAGGTAAAAATTGCCGACTTTGTACACACGAGTCGGTGGCACTTTGGCAATTCGATTTAGTGAGAGGCAATCGGTTGGTTTCGGCCATCCAGTATAAATTACTAACGCCGACCCAGTTTACAAATCTTGTACCGTAACTTTGCAGAGACCAAATTTTCTCTCTCCCGGGTGTGGTTCGGCATTGGTGGTTGTTCGAATTGAATTAGAATACGAGTGAGTGTGCCTCCAGCAGGGTCAATCGATGGCAGTTAAAAAATGTATATGTTCTTCCTAGAGCTCCCCACAATAGTGCCGTTTTTTAAGGCCCAGCGATTGATCGATCGTGTGCCAGGAGCTTAAAAAGCTCCGGGGCTGTTTCCCAAGTCTAGCGGGACGTAAGGTCGCGCGAGAAAGCTCGAAGATCGCGTCTGCATGAAGTTGAATTGAACCTTTGAACTCGTAGAGACGAATCGTTCGCCAAAATTCTCATCATCTTTAATATCAAAGTCGGCATCGATTATTAGCGCCAATTAAATCTAACACGAGCCCAATACGATACGGACTAGGGTGTCAGCCGGTACGACTGAATCATCAGTAGAATATTAGCCGCATCGGCCGGCGTTTAATTGACGCGCTTGTTGAGACGTCTAGGGCTCCAGATATTGCAAACGGAAGAGTTTCGAGTCGGAGAAATATACAACGGGGAGAAAAGTTCCTTCGTCGTGACGACCGATACCGCGTGTTCTCCGTGAGGAACGTTCAGCACGGGTTCGATGAACCCAAAAGACATACACGGACGAGCGACACGGATAAATTGGAGTAGATCGCTAAATTTCAATGTAAAATTACATTTCGGTCATTTAAAATGACCTTGACACTTTTTGTTTAGTTTCAATTTAAAATAATAATTTTTCATCAAATTGAATTTTTTATTTAATTTTTTTTTATTCCATTACATTTTTTTTATTTAAAAATTTGAGATTGCTGAAACAGAGTTCGATAACGATTTAAGGGGGGATTATCTTTTTTTTTTCGCAAAATTTACCGCTTTTTGGGAATTTTTTTGTAAAGAAAGTATACAACGGAAAACTTGTGAAACTTGGCATATAGTTTTATTGATCTGTTTACTACAAACAAAAAATTTTTTAAACAATTTCATCAAAAAATCCGCCTCCCACCCCCCTCGACGCGCGATGGTCCTTTTTTGATGGTGTGCACGATTACAGCCTTCACGTTCATCCTGCAACAAAAACCCAAAAAGCATTTTACTTTAGACACATATAGCTATCGTTCGATGAAGGGGAAAAAAAATTGACGATTTGGTGACGTTTTGAATTTGAAGTATCGATTTTTCGAAAAAAATTGATCGATTTTTTGTTATAAATAAAAAACTATTAAACGTATTGCTTTTTTGCTTCATCAAACGATAAAAGGATGCCAGCTGAGCATTCTGTCCAAATTTGAAGGCAATCGGTTGAATAGTTTTTGAGAAATCGTGCACACCAGTTGTGAAAAAGCTGTTTCGAGAAAAACGCGTTTAAGGGGGGATTTTTTGATGAAATTGTTTAAAATTTTTTTTGTATTGTAGTAAACGGATCGATAAAACTATATGCCAAGTTTCACAAGTTTTCCGTTGTATACTTTCTTCACAAAAAAATTCCCAAAAAGCGGTAAATTTTGCGAAAAAAAAGACAATCCCCCCTTAAAAAAAGTGGATCTAATATGGTTGATGACAATGCAAACAAATTTGGCTTTCGCGAAATTCGTTAGTTGTTTTTTGATTTGTAGAATCTGCATCCTGAGCAGGATTTTTTTCGTAAATTGATTTTAAAAAGTAACTCCATTTGGACAAAACTCGTACTTGGGGATTTTTAAGGTCACTGATTTCGAATTTGAGCTCAAAATTTAGAAATTTGAATAGCCAATCCTCGATGGCTCGTTTAATTATTTCGTAACCTGAAACGTGATGATCCGAATGTGAACTTTCATTCAAATCAAACATTTTTTTGCATTTTCATCGGCAATTATTATTCCGAATCGAAAAGGTGATTTTTATTTTCAAATAAATTGGGGAACGTTCGGTAGGGGTTCGATGACCCCAAAAGGCAAACACGGACGAGCGACACGAATAAATTGGAGTAGCTCGCTAAATGTCAATGTAAAATTACATTTCGGTCATTTAAAATGGCCTTGACATTTTTGATTTAACAATTTTTTGTTTAGTTCCAATTTAAAATTATTCTTATCTATTCAACTAATTTTTTTTTATTAAAAAAATTGAGAATGCAGAAACAGAGTCCGTAAACAATTTTTCCAAAAAGTGGATCTAACATGGTAAATGGCAATGCAAAAAAACCTGGATTTCACGAAAAATCGTCGTCTACTTGTTTTTCGATTTGTAGAATCTGCATCCTAATCAGGATTTTTCAAGTAAATAGATTTCAAAAAGTAACTCCATTTGGACAAAACTCGTACTTAGGGATTTTTGAGGTCACCAATTTGAAATTTGAGCTCAACATTTCGAAATTTAAACAGTCAATCCTCGATGACGAGGTTGCGTTTGATTATTTCGTAACCTGAAACGTGATCATCCCCGAACGTGTACTTTCATTCAAATCAACATTTTTTTTTCATTTTCATCGGCAATTATTATTCCGAATTGAAAATGTGATTTTTATTTCAAAATAAATTGAGGAACGTTCGGCAGGGGTTCGATGAACCCAAAAGGCAAACACGGACGAGCGGCACGGATAAATTGGAGTAGATCAAGAGATTCGATGTCATGGATATTAAAATTGCTCCATTGAAACGATCGACAGCCAAGTCCCGATGTTGGCGACATACACTGATTTTCTCTTGGCCAATGGCAGTAGTGCGGCGAGCATTTTGTTTCTTGCTTGGCAATTGATGAACTATCATTTATTAATTGGCAGCAAAAATAAATTGGGTGGGGAGGATTCGTTGGACCGTTTGGAGAAAATCTAGGTCCGTTCGTGTCATTGTGAGCTGATATCTGTGCCGTTCGCGAAGACGTAAATTCGTGTTTCGTTGCTGGACGTACGATTGATTTGGTAAAAGGTTTGGTGAGAAGATCGTGATCCGTTTGTTGGCCTCTTAAACACCTTGCGGTGGAGAATGTCGGCGAGTCGATCGTGCTTGTTAAAGGACGCAGTAAATGTGCGAGCGCGGAATATGTCGATATACTTATGGTGAGCGGATAACTTGATATACATGTATACACCGGCGAATATACTTCATACATAGTTGGTGGTGAACGCGGAATGCAACTAAGGTAAGCGAGATCCGGGCAACGACCTCTCATGTAAACAATCAGAAAATGCAGACAGGTGAGCGCGTATACAGGGTGTCCCATTTGTATTCGCAACATCGAACTAACTCGAAAACGAATGAGAATAACAAAAGTCGATGCAATGTGTGTCGAACATATCCGAAGACCGAATAAAATGGCATGATTGCCATTAAGGGAGACTTTGTCGTTGAAATGCAGCGGGAGATGTTAGCGGCTCAACATGAGCAGCTAGAAGAAGAGGAGGTATGCCTCTATGGACCAGGCATTGCCGATTAGCGGTAATTATAAACACATTTGTGTAAACACATTACAAAACTTTAAACGCGTTTTTCTCGAAAACACGTTTTTAAAAATGGCTGACATTCTCCTGACCGCTGTAATTAACATATCGACCTGAAATTTGGAGAGCATACTCAGAAAATATGTCTTCACGGAATGACGGATCGTTTTTTCGATAGATACATTTTTGCATTTATTATTTATCTTTTTATGCGAAAAAAAAACGCGAAAATTCGATTTTTTCTTAAATTGCCGCCATTTTCCGAAATTTGTACTAAACGAAAAACCCATCCGTCATTCCATGACCAAAGGGTCACAGATTGATAATATGCTTTGAATTTGTGTTTCAGATCAACAAAGAGGGGGCAGTGATGTCAGCCGTTTACCTCCCGCGATTTGAGGACCTGTTTTCGCGGAGCTGCAACGGCCGCCATTTTGTTATTTTTTTTTTTTGAAAAAACATTTTTTTTAACGTTCTGTATATCATGAATAAAAGCAAGAAAAAAACCGCACTCAAAAAGCTTTACTCGTTTCCTTTAAAAAAATTAAATTGTAAACACCTGAAATATGGCACTCCAAGGACAAAGTCTCCCTTAAACGGCATAATGTGAATCTGCTTCGAGAAGCAGAACATCAACGAGCATTGCCTGCTGATGTTTGGTGTGGGACCATTGGTGATCGAATATTGATCGAATATTTTTTCATCAATGGAAGTGAAATACGGAAAATTATTTTACGAATCGAGGAATTGCGCCTTGCGAATAGGAGGAATATGAGGCTTCAGCAAGACGATTGCCCAGCTCACTATTCGCGTACCGAACGTCAAACACTGAACCAGAATTACCCGGGTCACCGGATAAGTCTGGGAGGTTCAGTAAAGTGGCCAGTGAAGCTCTTCGATTTGATTGCATTGATTTTTTTTTACTCACGGGGCCTCAAAGAAAAGGTTTACCACGACCAACCAACCAGCCCGTAAAATGTGGAAAAGCGAATTATGTTTAGAGTATTCATTATTAATGCAGCAATCTTTCGGTACTCACGTTAACCAGTCTTTGGCAACGGATTTGTTAAGGCTATTTGTTTCGGATGAAAAGTGGAATTATCACTTACAATTACTGCGAAACTTAAATGTTAAAAAAAATTAGATAAAATTTTAGAAAAAAAACATTTATGCAAAATTTTAGAAAAAATTTAGACAACATTTTAGGAGAAAAAAATAGACAAAATTTTAGAAAACAAAATAGAAAAAATTGGTTTTTTTCTAGAAAAATAAAAAAAAAAATTACGACGAATCATAGACATGCTGATTCTGCTAAAAATATAAATTTCTATTTTTTTTTTTATTTAACGTAGACATTTTTCCGAAAAAAACCAAGAATTTTTCATGAGCGTTTTTCACCCCTTAAAAATGGAGTTTCTCCGAAACAAAATAATACATGTCGAATATTTAAACTCAGTCTATAGAGTTGAATTTTTTTTAAGTCAGAATCTGATTGAGACACCTTGCGCGGGTCCCTCGTCAATATAAATGGGCCACCGTGTATATGGCATACGTGTAGAAATTTTATGGTGCTTCGGGCTCTCTTACATGTGTGCGCGTATGGAGCGTGATCATGTGAGAAAGGAATACGGTACAGATTCTCGTATCACTAGATATATGGGCTATTCCGATGGATTATTATTATTTTTGAAATTGTTCCTACAAAAAAAAACAGAAAATAGCGCATATTGGAGAAATTATTCACTACATAAGACGCGTTCCAATTATTGCTAACCGTGAAAGCACTAAATGTATACTATCGATACGACGATAATGTGTGTAAATCTTACCTAGCAGAGGTCGCAAACAAATGGGTTGGAAATATTTGTCGGAAACTACCTGAATGAAGGAGTTAGAAATTAAATTTATTTCCTTGCTTCCGCCTTTTTACGATGCTAATTGAAGAGAAAATTATGTATTAGGCGACGAATACTGATGCGATTGTCGATTTTTTCGATTTTAACTTTTTCGTTATTTATCTTATTTTTAATTTATTTTTTGTTTTTAATTTTGATTAATTTATTTTTTATTCTTATCGGTAAAGACCGTTTAAGGGCATGAAAAATTTCAGTTTGCTATGTTATGTCCAAACATTGGTAGCATCGACTTTTTCCAATTTACACGTTTTAAACTATTTATTCTATTTTCAAATCGTTTTTTAATTTTACTATCTTTCATTTAAATATTGATTTTTATCTATATTAGAAAAGCACATCCGAGGACATAAAAAATTTCTCACTATGTTATGTCCAAACATTGTTAATACTGCAATCAACACAGTGACAATTCTCGTTCTTTTTCCATTTGTCCTTTTTCAAATTATTTATTTTTAATTGATTTATTTTTATTTTCTAGCAGAAAAGTAGGATCTAGGGATAAAAATTAGTTTTATCATTACAACATTATCGGTTTGTAAAAATCAATCTGGTCCAAATATTATTAGGATTATTAACAGTTTGGATATGTCAAAGCCTCTTGAGTATTGCGATTAAGAATGTGACTATTCTCTTTAAAAAAATGTATACTTCAAAAAATGTATTGTATTTCAAATATATTGTTAATGTAAATTGGTTATATTTTTCTCTTCGTTAGAAAAGTACGTTCGAGGGAGAAATTTTAATTTCATCATTCCTACATTATCAGTACCCAATCTGGTCCAAACATTGTTGGTATTGCAATTAATAATGTAGCAATTCATTTTTTTTCTTCAAATTTAGACTTTTTAAAATTCTTTTGTATTTCTAAATCATTTTAAATTAAAATTGGTTATTTTTAAATTTTTATCTGAAAAGTGCGTCCAAGGGAGAAAATAAAATGTTATCATTACCGCATTATCAGTACGTAAAAATCAGTACGTAAAAATCAATCTGGTTATTAAGGGGTCTTTTCATTGTAGACGCTAAAAAATAGGCTACTTTCGTGTATTTTTTGATGTGTTTATATTATAGAAAATTGATATTAAACTTGTTACACATAATAAAGACACTGTCGAAATATATGAAACAATTTTTTTCGATGTATTTATGTTACCCAAACAAACTTTAGAGACGTTTTTCTCGAACCAACGTTTTTCGACAGCTTGTTGATAGAATTTTCGAAACTACTGAACTTACCCTTGTGAAATTTTAACCACATATTATTTACAGCTATACCTATAGCGCATGTCAAGGATTTTTCAAATTTTGAAATTTATTTCTTGCCAAAAACGGTGGAAAAAACACTTTTTTTTTGTTTCTCTGAAAAATGTCCGCCATTTTGTTATTTTTGCATATATCAAAAATCGTATGCGTGCGCCGTAGCCATTAACATACTAAATCTAAAACCGTTTGATTTTTTGTTTCGGATGATCCATCTCCGACATTTATTCACAGCGCAGACTTACAATTTTTTGGAGACTTTTTTTAACTACCATTTTCGTCTATAAATAGTGATTAAAATAAATAATTTTTTTAACGTATTTCCAAAGTGTTTTTATTAAGGCGTTACTCCCACTTGTAGCGCAAAAAAGGCCTTTTTCATGATTTTTTTAAAAGAAACCTACTAACCTTTTTTAATCGATCAATATACCATCTTAAAGAACACATCTTGAAGAACTTTCAGTATTTTTTTTATTCAAAAATATTACATTGTTTAGTGGCAAATGGCCGTCAATTAAATAATGTTTTTATATACACGGTTTGCGGTGACCAACATTGCGGCGAAGTGGATGATCTGAAAAAAATGCCGATGGATTTAGTAAAATATAAGTATAAACTAGTCTTTAATCAAAGGATTTCAAAAAATATTCATTTTTCACAAAATGGCGGACAGTCAAAGTTAATGGTTCGATGTTAACGAAAAAAAAAACCGCCGTTTTTTGGCTATAAAAAGGCCATTTTTTTTTTCGAAAAAAAAAAATCGAACGATTAAAGACTACATTTTTATGTATTAAATAAGCCTGCAAAATTTCAAGAAGATCGGTTCATTAGTGTTCGAGTAATCTTGGTCACCGACTTCAGAAATGCCATTTTGAGAAAAACGCGTTTAAAGTTTCTCTTTCAACGCTCTTTCAACGCGGATTCTTCTCTTTCAACGCTCGTATCTCAGTCAATTATGTTCGGATCGACTTGAAATTTTCAGGACATAATCTCAGATACTTATACTTCAAAAAAATGCAATAAAAAAAAACGATTTTTTCAAAATCGCAAGTGGGGGTAACCCCTTAAGTGTACCAACTTTTATATCCATATCTATAATATAAACCCATTAAAAAAATCATCAAAATAGTCTTTTTTAGCGTCCAAAGTGAGAATAACTTGAAACAGACATTTGGGCTCCCCAAAATCTCCATTTCACGAAAAACGACGAGTTTTAAAAAAAGTCCAGAATGCCAAAAACGCGAATGAACAAATATGAATTGTTGGGTATGTTTGTCGATGTGTTTGGGCGCATGGATGGCTCACTTGAATGTCCTCGTTACTTATGGATTTAGAATGGGACGCAAGCGGGAGTAGAGTGAACGGCTCAATGGGGGCCTTGTATATAATCGTTCGGCCGTTTGCGGTGAGATCGAAAGAGCCGAGAAAAGAGCCGCGTGAGGAGAACTATAGAGTCGCGCGCGAGCGTGCGTCCTCCGCATGGACGGTCGTTCACCTCCGTCGTAGGCTCAGACGGAGCGTAGACCGTTCCTCTTCGTCTTCTTCATCATCTGCTTCTCTTTCTTTCTCATTTTCTTCTTCTTCGCTCCCTTCTCCATCTCCGTTCGTTTAGCTCCTTCTTTCTCTTTCCGCATCTTCTTGATCCTTTCATATTATTTTTTTTGTGTTTTGTTTTTGTTTTTTTTTTCAAATTGATTTTTTTTTCTATCACGTCTGCTTATTTTTTATACTGCTCCGCTTCGATGCTTGGACAACGATGGAGTGCATGTGCACCGAGGTTTCCCTTCGTCTCACACTCGATCGAGTCGTTTTGCGTGGCATCGCGCGTTCCCCTATTATTCCTGTTCTTGCGTTTATACGGCCGGGCTATCACGTGCCACATCTCTCGATCACAGTCACTCGTCACGTCCTCTCCGGCATATAATTATGCACGAGGAGTGCTTTGGAGGAAGAAAACTGTAACTGGCGTGATAGTGCAGCGGGGACTAAAGCCGTCTCGCTTTTTAAAAAAATACCGATTTTGAGAATTTTTAAAACTTTTAGTAGTCACACTTAGCTAGAATCACGTTATAGTCATACTGGGTCCGGACCCAGGCGTTTTTAAATTGTTATAAATAATAAAATAATGCATTGAGCGATATGAAAAAAAATAGTGAGGTATAATTTGAAGCTTGTTTAACGGAGACTGTGCCCTAGTAGTGCCATATTTCAGGTGTTTACATTTTTTTTTTTAAAGGAAACGAGTAAAGCTTTTTGAGTGCGGTTTTTCTTCTTGCTTTTGTTCATGATATACAGAACGTTAAAGAAATTTTTTTTTGAAAAAAAAACACCAAAATGGCGGCCGTTGCAGCTCCGCGAAACCAGGTCCTCAAATCGCGGGAGGTAAACGGCTGACATCACTGCCCCCTCTTTGTTGATCTGAAACACAAATTCAAAGCATATTATCAATCTGTGACCCTTTGGTCATGGAATGACGGATGGGTTTTTCGTTTGGTATAAATTTCGGAAAATGGCGGCAATTAAAAAAAAATCGAATTTTCGCGTTTTTTTCCGCATAAAAAGATAAATAATAAATGCAAAAATGTATCTATCGAAAAAACGATCCGTCATTCCGTGAAGACATATTTTCTGAGTACGCTCTCCAAATTTCAGGTCGATATTTTAATTACAGCGGTCAGGAGAATGTCAGCCATTTTTAAAAACGTGTTTTCGAGAAACACGCGTTTAAAGTTTTGTAACGTGTTTACACAAATGTGTTTATAATTACCGCTAATCGGCAATGCCTGGTCCATAGAGGTATCACTCCTCTTCTTCTAGCTGCTCATATTGAGCCGCTAACATCTCCCGCCGATTTCAAGGACAAAGTCTCCCTTAATACAAGGATATTGGTTAGAAATAAAAAATTAAATTTTCAATATGCAAAAAAATTATGCAAAAAAAAACGTGAAAAATGACTTTTTTTTCTCTCTTGTAATTATTGACAAAAAAATGGCTTTATAATCTGGAAACAATGTACTTTGAAATAGACATAGCGGTTTCTGTGGACTTTTCAAAGAGTATATTTATGTCATCCAACGCAGCTTCGATTTAGAAAAAATGTATGTTTTATTGGAAAAAAAAATTGTACGGCATCGAAATAATTTGTTCAGGTCCCGTGGACCCAGTGTGACTATTAAGGGTTAACGAGTACAACAAAAACAGTCACAAAAATTGAATTGGAAGACTTTTTTTTTAATTTTTGTTGTTGTTGTTGAAATTTCCTATTGAAAATGCCGGCGCCAGAATCCAAGAACGCAGAATAGGCGCTTGCTGTGTTCCGCGAGAAAAAAAAAATTTCTGTAGTTTTCAAACTAGAATGAAGGGCCTAAAAAATCTTAAAAATATATGCAAAAAGCTACGGAACTGCGTGCGGAAATTAGGAAATGCCTTTGTTGAAAATGGTCCTGCACATTCGAATGAAAATCTTTATTGTTTATTTCTACCCCCGCCCTTAAAAAAAGGCTCATTTGAAGAATTTTTTCAACGAGTGCAATGAAAGCATTCAAAAATCGAATTGGAAAACTTTATTGTGCATGGTTTTATGTGTGTAAAACATTTTTTTTTATAATTTTTTTATTGAAAATGCCAGTGTCAGAGTCCTAGATCGCAGAGTAACTCTGGTGCAAACTGTTCTGCGGTCGGAAAGATTTCTCCTGTAGTTTCCAGCCTAGAACGAAAAGCATAAAAAAAAATCTATAAAATATATGCAAAAAGCTATGGAACTGCGTACAGAAATTGGAAAATGCCGCTTTTGAAAAAGGTCCTGCAGATTTGAATGGAAACTTTCATTTTTAAGCAAAAAAAGGCGAGCAAGTGTTTATAAGAAAAAAGTCAATAGCTCATTGCAAATTACGTACGCAGTTCCATGGAGAAGATGCATTTGAAAAGATACGATAAAGATTGCATTTGATAAGGTACGTTCAAAATTTAAAGGTAATCGATGCATATCTGGTGGATTTGCGTTTCCGGCCAATTTAAAAGACATGGTTCCAAGAAAAGCGCATTTGAAGCTCGAACTAACAATTGACGATAGAAATGTTTGATTTGCCTTTCATCTGCGATGCCAGCACCATACGTTTGGCCTTCCAAATGAAGAGTGTCCTCTTCTTTTTTCATACATAAAAATGCGATAATCCTCGAGTGGCTTTACCTGTTAAAACGTTGATCGGTGCCCAAATGTGTCCGGTTTTGTTCACATATTCAGTAGCATTATGTTACAAAATGGACAGCATTGATAATTAGAAAAAGTAATTATTTTGATCAGTTCCCAATGGACTGCAACTTCTTTTGACCGGGTTTTTTCTTTATGCAGTACGAAGAAGAAAAACAAAAGTCGACGAAGTATATGTTATGAACGGATCCTAAGGGCGAATAAAATGGCATGATTGGGGCGATGAGGGGGGAGATACCTTTAAGGGGAGATATACACCTAGGCGCCGGAAAAAGGTCATTTTGGTGAATTGTTCAAGGAAAACTATTTGAAATTTCGGATTGGGGTTTTAATTAACTAAAAGTATATACATTCAGAAATATCTTCAATTTTCTTTATTTAAAAATATCAAAAATATACAAGGATATTGTATGATCGTTGGAGCGTCGTAAAAAAATCTGCGTATACGGTACCCACGGGAGTTTCTTCAAAAATCATCTGAAAAATGAAACCAAAAAGATTATTAAATTAGATACTATAATCTAGTACTTGTCATAGCCGATTTTGAAAATATCGATTTATGACAAAATGGCGGACGTTCGAACATAAATAGTGATTTTCGGGCCAAAAATTAGTTATTATTTTGCCTATAAAACAAAAACTAAGTAACGGAAAAAACATCCTATGACAAGTACTAGATAATGGTGTATAGAATAACCACAAAAAACCTCAAGGCAATCGGTTCATTGGTTTTCGAGAAATTTTGGGTACCGATCTGAAAAACGTGGTTTTGAGAATTTTTTTTAGTGAAGTAGTGAAAAAATCATTTTTTTAAGAAAATATTTCTTCACTACTTTTGCGAGCTGGGGTATGTTTTGTTACTACGTTTGGCTGTTACATGGTATTTTTTTTATTAATCTCCAAAAATGGCGGATGTATGGCACGATATTCTGACCTGCATTTTCAAAACTGGCGTGACGTATAGCTGAAAAACTAATCGACCGTTGATGAAATTTAGTATAAATCTTTCTAACCTTATTGTCTAAAACATGAACCCAAATGTTTTGAAAAATAAATCTAAACAAAAATTTATTGCAAAATGTAGCCATTTTTTTTCAGACAATTCAATCGTTTTGTTTCAAAGCGTACCATTATTTTGCGCTTGAATTATGTATTTAGAATGCCGATCATAAAACGAAAAGCAAGTGTCTGTTATGCAGGAGGACTATGTGCAACGAGCACCCAATTAACTTACGCGTCGATTGCTGTGAATGTCATTAATATTATAAATAAGTAATTGAAGTAAAAGAAATGCGCAAAATGTACGTTTTCAACAATTGATCTGCCGATGGAGTCGATTTTTTCCATTTTTTACTATCCCGAAAATACTCAAATTCAAACCTTCGCATGAATATACTTTTTCGAAAGACCGTCGACGCTGTCTATTTTTCGTTTCTACAAACCTTCCTCTTTAAAAACCTCAAAGGACTTTTTTTTCTAAAAAAAAAACAAAATCATAATCTTTTTCGTGCAAGTACGTATCTTTCAACGCATCTCCCACTTCGAACGAGTGTCTGGGCACTCAATTTTTGTTTTTTTTTAGAAAATAATTTTTGGGCCATAAAATAAGGATCTTGTCTACTAAAAACGTCTCAACAAAAAAAAAAAACAAAAACGCAGATTTACCGAAATACCACGATCTGGAAAACGTCTGGGGTCCGGTCGACCCCATATGCAGTCAGAGGTTCGTGGCTGAAGTGTGCAGTCGAAGGGTTTAAGATCACAAAAAATACCATGTCACAGCCAAAAGTAGTGTAAATACATCCCCTAAGTCGAAAAAATGGCGAACAAATCGTTCGTTAAAAAAATAATGAAAATCAGAAATTTTTTCCATTCCCTTAATCGGCATAATGTGAATCATTGGCCGCATAAAAATCCGAGATTGCTTCGCGAAGTAGAAGATCAACGACCATGGTCTGCCAATGGCATTGAGGCCTTTTTTTTTATCAATGGTACGCTGAATGAAGTGAAATACGGAAAATCCTTTTACGACTCACGTAATTGAACCTGGCGAATAGAATATATATGAGGTTTAAGGGGTTAGGAGACATAAAAATATCGATTTTTCAAGAATTTTTCTTGAGAAAACCTTTTAATCTATTAACGTAACAATTTATACACATATTATGGCAACTTTTAACTGTATTTTAAAAATTTTATTTGTAAAAATAATTATCTTTAAAGCTGCTCTCCGGGAGCACCTCTAAAAAAGGCGTCTTGCGGTGAGCACTATATCTGTGGACTGGATCATTTCAAATGAAAAAACCAGAAATATTTCATTAATATAATGGATTATCTTGTCATTGATCGAAGGAATAAGCAAAATAATCATTTTTTGACAAAATGGCGGCTGTTTAAAAAAAAAAGTCGTTTTTTGACAAAAATTCAGACCTTAAATTGTTTATGAAATGGAAAATGTTTATCGGTGAGAAAAAACCTTCGATTAATTACTAAAAAATATACTTGAAAAGATTGTGTTAAAATTTGAGACTGATCGGTTCAGCCGTTTCCGAGAAATCTTGCTCACGGATTGTAAAAACACAGTTTTGAGAAAAAAGCGTTTGAGGCGCTATACCAGTGTGAACGCTGAAAATTTAGGTGATTTTCGGGAATTTTTCGGAAGATAAGTACTCAATTAAATGTTTCGGAAAATTAAGAATATATTTGGCTATATTTGACCTATATTATATCATTTTTTTCATAGAAAAATATTGAGATCCCAGCGACTTATGCGCTGCCTTCGGAGGTGCCAAAAAAAAAGTTCCTCCACTGCTGACATGATTCCGGCCGATTGAGTAGCTGAAACCGAAAAAGGAAAAAGATGTCGTTAAACTGGAAGTTATTTCCTGTACAATGACGTAGGATTTTCGAAAAATAACAAAATCTAACAAAATGCCGTAGTTATGAAAAAAGTCTGTTTTCTTGCCTATAAAATGGTCGTTTTTTCAACGCCAAATCGTCAATTTTCATCCAATCAAAAATATCCTACGTCATTATAGAGTAAACATATTTAAGAGTACTCAGTTCAAATTTCAAGTCAATCGGATAATTGCTGTTTGAGTTACAATGTCAGCAAATTTGAAAAATCTCGTTTAGAGAAACACGCGTTTGAAGATTTAAGGGAGACTTTGTCCTTGAGATCGGCGGGAGATGTTAGCGGCTCAACATGAGTAGCTAGAAGAAGAGGAGGGATGCCTCTATGGACCAGGCATTGCCGATTAACAGTAATTATAAACACATTTGTGTAAACACATTACAAAACTTTAAACGCGTTTTTCTCGAAAACACGTTTTTAAAAACGGCTGACATTCTCCTGACCGCTGTAATTAACATATCGACCTGAAATTTGGAGAGCATACTCAGAAAATATGTCTTCACGGAATGACGGATCGTTTTTTCGATAGATACATTTTTGCATTTATTATTTATCTTTTTATGCAAAAAAAAAACGCGAAAATACGATTTCTTTTTGTTGCCGCCATTTTCCGAAATTTGTACTAAACGAAAAACCCATCCGTCATCCCATGACCAAAGGGTCACAGATTGATAATATGCTTTGAATTTGTGTTTCAGATAAACAAAGAGGGGGCAGTGATGTCAACCGTTTACCTCCCGCGATTTAAGGACCTGTTTTCGCGGAGCTGCAACGGCCGCCATTTTGTTTTTTTGTTTAAAACAAAAAAAAATTTTAACGTTCTGTATATCATGAATAAAAGCATCGTTTCCTTTAAAAAAAATAAAATGTAAACACCTGAAATATGGCACTCCAAGAACAAAGTCTCAGTTAACTATCGATTTTTGCAAGATAAAATGATATTGTTATAAATGATATAAATGATAATTATATTCTTGAAAGTATAAACTGTCGAAAAGGCAACAAAAAAAATCGATTTTTTTAAAGTGTCACACTGGTATAGCCCCTTTAAGTTTTAAAAGCACTTTTGAGCTCTCTGACACGCCATCACAAATGTGCGTGTAACTTCGAGAATATTCGCCGGATTGACAAGAAATTTTCTGTGTGTATTTAAATATATGTACATTACGAAAATAAAATTGAAAAAAAATCGATTTTTCGAAAATTTTAACTGTATATAACCCCTTAAGCAGTACGATTGCGCAGCTCACTATTCGCGTGCTGCGCGTCAAATACAGAATCCGAATTACCCGTTTCGCCGTATAGGTCGTGGAAGTCCAGTGAACTGGCAGGTGAAGCTCTTCGATTTGGTGCCATTGTGTTTTTTTTTTTCACGGGGCCTGCTCGAAGAAAAGGTTTAGCCCGGTCATCCAACCACCCCGTAAGATATGGAAGAGCGATTTCAAATTGTCTGTCGCGATTGACAGAATTTCGCGGCAGGATTCAGTTCAGGAAAAATTTCGTTTGGCTGATAAGTTTATCTACTATGCAGAGTGTATTGAGCTGCTGTTGAGGGGTTGCGATCATTTTCTGACACTTCGACTGATCAATTTTGTGTATGTTTTTCTTTCAATTCTGCACTGGGCGCAGTGAATTTGTGAACTAGGTCAGTTTTTCAGATATTGCGAAGACGTTCCGATACGTTTTCCTTCCACTCGCTCACGCTATAAGTTTCTTCAAAATTATTGCGTTACCAGTTTGGAAAATTTGCCAACATATGTGAAGCAATTGTTGATACGTGGCTTGCTTCAGTTGCACTTTACACGCTTCTTGACGACTCGTTAAAGTGGTGTACATCGAAAACGTTTTTGCATGGTGCAAAAACGTTTTCGTAAACTTCCTGTGTTCGTTTTCCTTTTTCGTATGTGTGTTGAAAAAATGACGGACCAATATCGATTGGAGGTTTACACAGGCTGACTCAGAATTACGAAATGTTTCTTCTACAAAATGTACCGAAATAAAAAAATAAAATGAAAAATCCCCGCCTGCGGGGAATTGAAATGTCCTGGGAACTTTTTATACGTTTTATTTCACTCGCCTGACACAAGGGGCCTATGTAGGAATGACAGAAAACGTTTTCGCTGATAGTTTTACTCCTACCACGGAAGTTTCCGTTTTAAAGGGCACTTCCCTTCCTCATCCCTTTTCAATCAGTTTACAGTCTTAGCCATTTTTATGTGCGTTTTGGAAGTCGTTTCGAGGGTAAACGCGTTCACAGTTTTTTAAAGACCCTATTCTATTGTATTCGACTGTTTATCAAATCGAAATTATTTGTAATTTCAACTTATTATGTTGGAACATTTTCAAAATATTACCGAGTGAAAATGTTGGAAAAAACGACTTTTTGAAATAATTTGCTGGATCACTCCATCTGAGAATCCAAAATTAGTTTTTTTAAAATACTTACGATATGCATATGGAATATTCAGTACCTTGGTGTATCAATATCCACGCTTATCTATATCGAGATACCTCCATATGCAAACACGACTTTATTGGAGCCTTGTATTATTTCAAATTATTTTTTTGGAATTATTATTTAAAGTAACTTGAAATAAAGCATAAAAAATAAATAATACATAAATTTATTATTTTAAAACACAATTTGAAATTTAATTTTAAACCTCAATCTTTTTCGAAGTTCCTATCGCAATTGGCACATTTTTGGCAAGCTTTATGGATACAAATCGAACAGATAATATTTCTACACGTGCTTCAGCTAACCTTACTAAAGGCTGGTTTTATAACACTTTGTAGCATAGACTTATCATTGCTGCTGATAATAAAGAACATTAAATTCTTTGTCAGCAAAACGAAACTTTGAGTACACGGGAACGATTGCATACGAATTCGTGACTAGAAGGCCAAATGAATTATAATCGACGTACATACGGCCTTGCTCTTGTCGCCTTTGGCGAAATAGGAGCAGATATTTTGACGTTTTGACGATATATATATATATATATATCTACATATATATATATATATATATATATATATATATATGTAGATATATATATATATATATATCGTCAAAAATCAGAACGAAGATTCTTGGGAGACTCGGTATTTGGTCTTCATTCGAACCAATTTTTGCACGCGCAATAATGCACTCTCTCACCAATTCTTATCTATGACGGCGTGTTTTCGCGCGTAAATGGAAGAGGAATGACGTCCAGGAATCATCATGTATATCTATATGTATATGGCGTTAATAAAAATGGACTCTGAGCCCGAAGTACCGCAGTTTTATCACGTGAAAAATAATATTCTTATATATTCGTATTGTGCGATTCCCATATTAAGTTCCAACAATATTGGAATACGAGAGAAACGAGAGAGAGAGAGAGAGAGAGAGAGAGAGAGAGAGAGAGAGAGAGAGAGAGAGTGGGAGAGAGAGGAAGAGCGCGATCAGAATACGTGTTGACGTGCACGTACTTTCCGAGAGCTGCAATTTTTTTTTAAATTATGAATTATAAACTCTCAAGCTTCGAATTCTCAAAAAAGAGGCGAGATACCTTCCTTTGGAATATCAGAATCATGTCATTATTAGATGTGATAAAACAATGTGATTAAAATTTTATTGAAAATTCACTGGCGATCATGTGAGAATTAAAATTTCAGAAATATTCTGTCAGGGTTTCCCATAGCGCAGGGATACAGGAATGTACAGCAGTTCGTTATTATCTCGCGCCACGCGCGACAAAGCTGCCACGCGTGGCACGAGATAATCGTAAATCGCTATACAACAAGCTATAGGTACGATAAACCCTCGTTTAAAGTGCATCGCCGCCGATCGTACGTGCGTTTCGTCGAACGGAATAAAATAAGTGCAAAAAAAAGAACGCAGAGAGAGAAACATATATTTTTTTGTCAGGGTAATCACGGGGTTATTACATTGATTCAAAAACTGATTTTTTAAATCCGCGTGGCATTGGTCCGGGTCAACCACAGCGAACGGTAGAGTTACCGATAGTGTGGATCATCGTTACAAATTATATTTTTTAAAGCCTTTCTCTTGCATTATTTTTTAACTGAGTTGTTTCACTTTCAACCTCAATTGTCATCTGAGAGATCGGAATTGAGTATGTGTTTTTTTTTCTAATGTCTGGACGATTTATTATTTCTTGAGGTGGAATTTTGAAAAACGACAATCACATCGTTAAAGTCACAGAGTATTTCTATGGGGTATGAGGTAACTGTTTCCAATGAGATTATTAATCAAATTAATTAAATAAATTTGAATTTGACGGTCCTAGTTTAATTAATTTAATTTATTTTAAATCAACAATACTGATCAAAGTAATTCAATGAATTTTAAATTGAAGACATTAGTCAAATTCATTACATTAATTTAATTCAACGATGTTAGTCAAATTAATAAAATTCATTTTAATTCCACGATATAAGTCAAATTGATTG